>ML777956.1:783900-803110 GCA_009831015.1 Picea engelmannii
TATAATAAAATAGTTTAATTGTTACTTTTAAAAAAAATTACACATTTATAATAAAATTGCAAAGTAGTTTGTACATATGAAAAGCTAAATACTTATATACTTTATTTAAATGTTTATATACACGATATTTTTCTTATCACATATATATTTAAACAAATGATAATTTTCTATTTCATAAATATTAAAACAAATTCTTGTTTTAATATGAAAGTAAAAGGATTTTTAGTAAATAAGTTTATTCCAACATTAAATTAATGATAACAATGATAATTTTAACTGAAAAATTTAACATAAAACTTTATAAACTGTTATTTTTGTTTCAAATTCAAAACAAGAGATTAATTATAAATAGCACGATAATTTTAAATAGAACAAAAGTAAGAAAAAAACTCTATAAGCTACATATTTTGCAGGATAAGACTTAAAATAATGCAACGATTCCTACAAACTCAAAGATAATCCTCAAATGCCATGTAGAATGCTAAGCATAAGTGACAAGTGTAGAATAGAGATTGTAATATTTGTCTTTGAGTGTAAGGGGCATCACTCACAGATTTAGATTCAAGACAACATTAGCCAATTCACACCATATGAAATAAACATTTGGTGTGAATTCATGAACGTTGTTTATGCCCTTTCATTGGAGTTTTTTACCATTTTGATAAATTTTTAGAATCACATTGGATTTTTATAAAGGGACTAAGAAGTTTTCAGTTAGATTTAAAAATTAAGTCTCCTCTCACTAAGCATTTTAAGTTTCATGATTATAAAATATTTCTTAATTTTTAATTATGATAAATTAAAACTAATTGACATACTTATATGAGTATTATACTACTTGTTAATCTACGTTAAATGTTTAATTAAAGAAGTGGATAAATCGTCTTTATTAACAATATTAATATGAAATCCTTCCTCAAATTACTTAAGCATTTTCATTCGCCCATTTAAAAAGTATGCTAGTAATATTCACTATAACATTTTCAACATCTTTCATGATAACTTCAACCTTACCTTTTTATTGATTTCAAAAGTAATATCTACTTTAATATATACATAAATGACCACAACACAACCTTAATAATACCTTTATCAAATTTACTAATTCACCAATAAATGTTTCTTGTGTGGCTCATAAATGACCACAACACAACCTTAATAATACCTTTATCAAATTTACTAATTCACTAATAAATGTTTCTTGTGTGGCTCATAATGTGAGATGTTTTTCTAATTTCATTAATGTTTATTTATAAAAAATAAAAATAAACAAAATGGAAAGTATCACAAACATTATGTTTAATTTAATCATTATTTATTCATTTAAACTATTTGAAAGAAAATTTATTTAGAAATATATATATATATATATATATATATAATTTTTTCATATATAGAAGTTAACTTAAAAAATAGACACGGGTGAAATAGAAGTTGCCTTACTAAGTCATTAAATATTCTCTATTAAAAACATCCCTCGAAGCTATGTAGATACTCTTACCATGGCTATGTATTGTGAGAATTCCAAAGCTTAAAAAAAAACATACCATGTCAACATCGCATTAGGGCCTATTCTTTTCATGAAAATAACATCCTCATCCTTTGTACGTAGGGAAAGAAACATTTACCCACCAACACCCACGTCATTACCTTTAATCCCATAAGTTTGAACGACCGTTCTGGTCAACTAGATGTCTACTCACATTTTTAACTAACAGAAATAAGTACGCCCGCGGGCCACCTACTTTTTCCACCCTATCTAACACATCACTTCTACCTGCTTCAACGGCTTTTCGTTCTGCAATCCATCTTAGGATATGCACAGTTTCCTAATTGGATGATTTTGACGTTGTAGGTCTGCTTCAGTGTGGCAAAAGTCCAGTCGCCCATGTTTATTCCCTTTCGGTTAATTTTTTCATTGCCCGTCGGAATTAAGCGCCGAGTCCGAGCAGGTTTCAGATGCGACAGACGGACTAGCGCGGGATGAGCATCCCACCTCAAGTGGAGCTGTCAATAACTTGCCCTTCAATCAAAGCCGCTGTGAAGGACGTTCTCACATTAAAATAAAATATCCTAAAATTTATTACTGATATTTTTCTAACACAAATTCATCATATGAATTTCACTTTCATGCTAAAAGGTCTACTCACGTGCATCCACACAAAATCAAAATTTCATTTTCGAGATGAATGAAAATGTACGTTTCTATATAATAAATAGCATTATCTAAAGGGCCATGCAAATAAAATTTCATTTTTTAAATCAATAATAAAATGTGTACTCCATACAATAACGTTATTTTCATGAAATGCTAGATATGCTTAACTTTTCCATCAATAACGTTATTTTGATGTGAATGCTAGATATGCTTAACTTTGCACTTCAAACCATTGGTTTTGGTGAGTGTTTTGTCGTTGACTAAGAAATAAGGACTCAATATTCTTACTACATATATTTGAGCCATTCCTTGTGGCAACTTTTGCAACCCATCATGATCCCTATATCTCACAAAAAAACAAAAGGGATCTATATTGGGTTGGCAACTTTTGAAGCTCATCATGATCCCTATACCTCACAGAAAAGGGAGCTATATTGGGTTGGCAACTTTTGCAACTCATCATGATCCTTATATCTTACAGAAAAGGGAGCTATATTGTGTAGGCATATTGTCTCCATTGCTTCATAATATATCACGTGTTACCTTCCATTTAGCATCTCCTCCCATATAATGGTTAGCTAACAAGGCATAAACCTTGTTTCTATACACATTGTTACACATCATTGCCCCAATAATCATAAGACAATTATAAGCATATGCATAATGTAAGTTACATTGAAACAACAAGTCTCCCAACCCTAATCCATATCCTCATATCCAACTCCTCTCTCAATGTCCAAAGGGGCATGTAAAATATGTTTGTCATGCATGAGGCACCTACTTAGTAGCATTTTTATCCATTTAATGTGTTTTTTTACATGTACCAATGTGATCTTAGGTTAACACATAGTTAACCAAGGTGGATTGCACCTACCAAGGTGCAATCCACTCCGTGAAGAAGGAAACCTCTAAGGGGGGTTGTAGTGAACATTCTCTATTTGCTTTAGGTACTATAATCATTTACCACTTACAATCACCTATGTGAATCTTATGACAAGTCAACAAGTATGCCTATTCATGATTGATAATAGGGAAACACAGTTGTGGGCTAGGCTTTCATTTTGGGTAGGGACTGATCTAGGAGGATCTCGGTGGCCACCCAGCTTTTCCAACTGGCTCAAAACAATTTTTTTGCAACTTACTATTTTTAGCAGTTTTTCAGTTCCTGAACTTCAGGGGCCATTTTGAGGGCCTAAACATCATTTTTTTAACGATCGAGCACCTTAATGATATTTTAAGTCTCTAATTGAACCCCTTAAATGAAGCTCCTCGTCAATGTCTTTCCAACAAGCTATCATGCACTCAAATAGAAGATCGTATGAAAAAGTTATGACCTCAGGAAGTTGATGTACTGACTTACCCCACCGTGGCCCACATGACTTTTGGCGCTTCATCTCCTAGGGTTAGGTTTTTGGATGTCTAGGGTTTTGGCATTCATGTTTATTGTAAAAATTCCTTCAGAGCCTCATTGTACTCATCTTCTTGCGAATGAGCGTAGCCGTCACATCTCTTCTCAGAGATAAGTTGCCAACATTCTAGCAAGCTTGTCTTCAGTCTACATTTTACAGTTTCAACATATGTATTATTTAATAGAAGTCAAGTTTTATTGTATCTTTGTTATTGTTCACTGTGACTTTGTGTTAATGTTATAAATCTCTGGTTTCATTTAGTTCTGCTCCTAAATCCATATTAGTAGTATCAGAGTGGTCTTCTCCTTCTCGTTTTTTTAATGCATGTCCCCTACCCAATCAGGGTATAGAGAGTTAGGTCTTGAGCTTGTTTTTACTAAGGACAAATTCTCTCACACGCTAAATAAACCGCCCATAGTAAGTGAAAATAAAGACAACAATACATGAGATCCTTTTAAAATGTTGCTCGAGGAAGCCCTTGAGCGACAAAGGAATGAGATGATGGAAAACTTTGCACAAATCCTTCGATGCCTGTTGACAAGTGATGCATCCACCTCAAGCAGAGGCGCCCCATTTAAGGTACAAATCAAATTTTATATTCCTAAATTTGAAGGTCAAATAGATACAAATGTCGTAGATAAATGGTTAAACCTTCTAGAAGGGTATTTTTCTATCCACAACTTTTCCGATAGAGAAAATCTTACATTTTCTCTCCTCAAGGCCATCCCCAATGTCAAAGATTGGTGGGAGAATTTCTATGAGCAAAAGGAAATAGAGGGATCCACATTATTTGTAGTTGCACCCACTTGGGGTTCCTTAAGGGATGTTATTAAGGAATAATACTACGATGTCGGAAGTTATGATGACTTGTATACAAGATGGACCACACTGTGGCAGGAAAGAGACCAGACAGTGCCAAAGTTCACCATTGTCTTCCATACCTTGCATACCAAGTTGGGTATCAAATATTCTGAATGACATATGGTGCTCAAGTATTGTGGAGGTTTGCATAGATACATCCAAACGGAAATGGATTTTTTGGACAACTCATCCTTGAGCACGACCTATCGATATGTTGTCAAAATAAAGTAGAATCTTAATCAAAAGACGTTGTAGTTTGGGTCTGAGAACTCCTCACGAAAAAATCATGGTAAGGGAAGCCCCAACCCATAGAAAAAAAGATAGAGAAGATATGGGCAACCTCAAGAAAACTAGTCCAAGATGCAAGCAAAGAACGACATTGGGAAGACGAAGAAATATATCAAGAAGTGGTGCGACTTCCATAAGAGCCCCTAGCATAACATTGTTGATTGTTGCTCAAAGAAGTCATTGGTGGCTGAGGTAAAAGCCTCTGAATCAGATGTGGGTTCCGAATCTGATTCAGAACCAAAAAAGAGGAGACAAATCATTGATGTGGAACCCAGTGCCACCATTGCTACCACCAAGATCCAGTCCGGTGAGTCTAATGAGCCAGAGAAAGGTGAGCACCACTTTTATTCACAGATGTGGGTGAAAGGCACTCTGCTGCACTTCATTGTTTATAGCGATAGTTAGAAGAACCTCATCTCAGCAGAGATCATCAAGTGACTAGCCCTACCAACAACGTCGTACTCGTAGCCCTACACTATCGGATGGATTCATCAAGGAATGGATCTTCGCATCAATCAACAATGTCTTATGTCGTGCGACATAAATCCATTCAAAGATGAGGTATTGTGTGATGTTTCTCCCATTGAATTTTGCAATGTTATTTTAATCCAACCTTATTTATAGAAATGACATATTGTATATAATCCTAGGCCTCATAGTGATATTATTACTTTGATATCCGAGGCAATTTCACCTAGTGTTATTTCCTTGATCTCTGCCAAGCAATGTAGGAAGGTCATTTCTCAGACCGAGAAGTTTGTATTCTTAGTGATTCGCTCTCAGAGTGAGTGAAAGGTCGCAGCCGTATCCATGACCTACACAGACAATCTCTCCATGTAGGCGAAAAAAGTGGATAAGGTCATGGACGAATACAAATACATCTTCTCATCACCTACTGGGGTACCTCTACACTATCAAGTCAAGCATCCCATCGATATGACCCCTAGTGCACTGCTACCCAATGGGCTAGTCTATCGTCCCTCTCTGCTAGAAAATGAGGAGATCAAGCATCAAATCCAAGAACTCCTCCACAAGGGGCACATCCAAACCAGATCATCACGTTGTGGAAGCACAATTGTGCTCGTGCAGAAGAAATATGGGACTTGGCGACTCTGCATTGATTATCGGGCCCTAAATAAAATCATAGTCAAGAATTGGTACCTAATTCCCCGAATCGACGATCTCCTTGATCAAATCAAGGGGGGGAAATACTTCAGCAAGATTGATATGAAGTTTGGCTACCATTAGGTCCCAATAGAATAGATAGATGTATGGAAAACTGCCTTCAAGTCAAAAGAAGGTATTTTTGAATGGTTGGTCATGCCCTTTGGTTTAACAAATGCCCCAACAAATTTCACGAGGATGATGGACGATATCTTGCAGCCTTTCACTAATTTTTTTTTGGTGGTGTATTTGGATGACATCGTCATCTACAAAAAGACTTGGGCAGAAAAATTGCAGCATATTCAACAGCTTTTGCACACTTTGCGGCAACACAAGCTATATGCCAACTTGGAAAAATTCTCCTTCGACATGGACAAGGTCCAATACCTAGGCTACATTATTGATGCACATGGTGTGCATGTTGATCCAACCAAGATCCAAGCCATCTGTGACTGGCCAACTCCAATGACGGTCACTGAGCTTCAAAGCTTCTTATTCCTTGCCAATTTCTATCCCAGGTTTGTGTTGGGATTCTCCCATATCACATGGACCCTCAACCAAATAACCAGGGGTTCTTTCTAGGTAAAAAATGTGTGGGGCATGTCCCAACGGAAAGCGTTCGATGATCTAAATAAATTCTTGTGCTAAGCCCCAGTGCTTTCATTACCTGACCTGCAACAACCTTTTGGGATCGATACAGATGATTTAGACTATGATGTGGATGTAGCCATCACTCAATATGACCACCCCGTGGCCTATCATAGTGAGAAACTATCAGATGTCGTCCGTAAGTACCCTACTTACGACAAAGAAATGTACTCCATTGTGCAAGCTTGTCGTCATTGGAGGCATTACATTCTTGGGAAGGAGACAATAATCCAAATTGCTCATAAGCCGCTGTCGTTCATGTAGACACAAGGAAAATTGAAGAATGAACACCATCAAAATTGGTCGACATATTTTCAATAGTTCCACCTCAACATCAAGTATAAAACAAGAAGTACCAACCGAGTCATTTATTTCCTTAGATAACCTCCAGTCGTGGAACTCACCACAATGATAGATTCTTGCAACCATGAGACCTCCAGATGACCCCACCTCTATGAGACAGATATTGACATTGCCAACACCTACCAGATGTTGGGCATAAACACAATTGTCACTAATTTCCATTTTTAGGACGGGCTGTTGTGCTATTTGGGCCATTTCCACGTTCCATCAAGCGAGCGAGAAAATATGATTTCAGAATCTCACTACAGTCGGGTGGTAGGATAGTTCAACGTGGAAAAGAGAGTGGTTGTGCTACAACAACATTTCTACTGGTCGAAACTATGATAGTATGTCAGCAAGTAAATATCGTCCTGCACTTCCTGCGTTATTTCAAAACCGACCACTAAGAAAAAAGGCCTGTACACTCCTCTACCTATTACCGATAGGTCCTCAGAATCCATCTCAATGGACTACATGTCGGGCCTTCCATCCACCAAGTAGGAAAATGCTTGTGATTTTGTGGTTGATGATCTCTTTTCCAAGATGGCGATTCTAGTTGCCTGCAAGAAGAGCATCACAACAGAGTCCACTACCAAGATCTTCTTTGAATGAGTGTGGGTACACTTTGGGATCCCACAAACCATTATCTTGGATCAGGAAATTTAATTCCTGAATAAATGCTGGTTGAGCCTCTAGTCACTAATGGACACTAATCTCACCAATTCTACTTCGTTACACCCCTAAACGGATGGCCAAACCAAGGTCGTCAACCAGATGATTGTGCACATCCTGTGCTTGAACAATTCCAAGAACCCCCACACCTAGGATGAGAGTCTTCCCTATGCTCAAAATAGATAAAAAAGATCCATACATAGCTTAACTGGCCATAGCCCCTTTCAGATGGGGTTGGTATTTCAACGATTGGGTCCCATGGATGTTACACTACCCCTTGCAGACACCCGGGAAGACTCGTCGCATGCTCCAACTGGAGATTATAAATCCATCCAGTTCATTCAGCAGATCCAACACATTCACCAATAGGTTCAGTATATTTTACAGAAGTCCAATGCCAAGTACAAGTAATGCCATGATCAACGTGGGTTCCACACCAGTTTCAGGTGGGAGACAAAGTCTGGTTACACTTGCAGAAAGAACACCTTACAGGGCCTCATCGAAAGCTTCGTCCACTCTATTATGGACCTTACACAATCACCATGGCTATGGGTAACAATGCTTTTGAGATCAACCTTCCCCCCTTCTTTGGATTGCACGTAGTGTTCAATGTGGACCTCCTTCGACCTTATTTTCCAGCATTATTGGACACATTGGAGATAGCAGAACAATTGACACCAACATAGATCAACCCTGACTGCATGGAACAAACATCTAGTGATTAGATCGTGGACATACAGTTCAAGGGCACTCTTTAGAATAGGATCCAACTTTATCGGGTTGACAAAGCAGGGCTACTCCTGCACTAATGCACGTGGCTCACCCAGGGACAAATTCAACAAAACTTTCCTCATATGATGGGGGAACTCAATGAAATGGATATCGCTGCTTATTAATGGGGGAGGATTGATCTAGGAGGATCTTGGTGGCCACCCATATTTTCCAAATGGCTCAAAACATTCTTTTGGAAACTTACTATTTTTAGCAATTTTTCGGTTCCTGAACTTCTGGGGCCATTTTGAGGGCCTTGTTATCGCACAGTTTGTAGCTAGGTCAAAAGGCTAGAGGATTGAGGCCAAACTGGCATAAAAGGAACCTTCCCCATCGAATGTCACCTCTATGGGAGGTTCTTTCTATTTAGGGAGGTTAACCCAGGGGAGACGTTCCCAACAACCTGGGGTTTTGAGGAGGCCAAAGTATAAAGGTGAAGGCAAAGTTTCCTCCTCACAGATTACCACCAAAGGTCAGATAATTCGGCTAATCATCCAATAAAGAAGTGTATGCCCAAAGAGAACACCTTCCTGGAACAAGACAATAACAAGATAATATGTATGCAGGCTATATATCAGTGGGTTAGTACTTCATGTGATTATCTGACATCAATATATAAGCAAATGAAACAACAGGTATTAATGAGATCAATGTTTTATCAATATAGCAATGGAAAAGTACTATTTCATCAATAACTATCGAGACGATGTAGAAAAAAATATACTCAATCAATCATTTACTCAATAAATGCATTTAACCATCATCTAATTGTTTATTATCAATATTTGTTGCATCAAGATGGAATAACCAACTATGATGTCAACCTAGTTAGGGTTAGCTTGTTAGTTAGGGTTTCAAAATTTAAGGTTTTGAGAGTTGGTTTGAGCACTACCACTTCAACGTTGTGTGTCTAAGATCAGTGCCTAAGGGTATATGGAGTCATTCAAGGAGAGGATGCAAGGTTGAAGGAGTGATAGGCTAAAGATGAGAGGGAAGGGTTCTAGAGTGCTGCAATGGTAGGGCCCTAGAATCAAAACCCTAGGGGAAAGAGGCTCACTCCGGTGTTTCTTAAACAAGGCCTCGTTCTCTTTCCTCCTTCTTTAGGTCAAACTTAGCAAAACGGCTAGCATATGAGAAAAGATAAAACAAGAGGATCAAGTGAGGGAGAGTGTTGCAATGGCAAGGCTCTATCACTAAAACCCTAGAAGATGGACGGACCTAGGTGTAGATAACTTAGGCCTGGGACATCACCCTCCTTTTAACCTTCTAAAAATCAAAGCTAGCTTAAGGGAATAAGTGAGAAGATTGTAGCAAAGGATAGGCTCTTTCTTTCTTCTTCAATGGCTGGAAATTTCTCTCTAAGGGGACATGAGACAAGGACCTACTTGTGTGCTTGTCACCTAGGGTTTTAAAATCAACAAATTTATAAGTAAATGCAAGAATTATAAACCTACAATCATTTAATTAAGAAGTTTTGCAAGAAAAACACTTACATATCATGATGAAAATCATATGCAAACCCTAGTTGTAAACCTTCCTTCAAGAGAAATGCCAAACATGCTAAGAGAATCCTTCCATCAACAAGTGCGCCTCACTTCAAAAGACCAAATACCCAAGTAGGGCGCAAAAATTCAGACCTCACAAGTGTGAGTTGTGTTGTTATGTCCAAATGAGGGAAAACATCCTCAATATATAGTGTATCATGACCCTTTAATTAAAATTAGGTCATTAAAAATAGCCGACAAGGCTACAAACCAATATCATATTGTTTTTACATTAATTGCTAAGTAAAAGACATAAATGAGCAAAAACTGAGATGTCAAGCCCCTCTGAGGGAGACGTTAGGCCCTTGTGGGGCTAGTCCAGCATCCAAAAGTCAATTGTTAGCCCTTCCTAGGCTCCTCCAAGATGCCAGATGTGCCAGACGTCCTGTCAAACTGCTACACACTCAAGGAGACATCAAGAGATCCTTGGTGACGTCCTGGTCATCAAAAGGAAAACATTCCATCTGAAAGTGGGTCAACCCCCCTGGGCTGGGCTTAGCCAAAGTGTCTTGGGTGGAACGTCCTTCTTCTTCTCATGTGCAAAGGCTCGACCAATCACTGTCTTATCTCTGCCCCTGATAGGGGTCCAACAACCATCTTATGGGCTCTTCATCCCCATGGAGGTCCGAGCTAATCATCTCCCCATGTGTACCGATCTAATTGGTACTTGTCCATCGGGCATGGTCCTGCACATCAAAAAATTCTCCCTCCACGGGCTCATTAGTCACAGGGATCATAGCAATGTCAATCACGCTTCATCATTAATTTTATCAAATACATGCATAAAACCCCTGATATATCATTCAATATCTCAAAGATATTACAATGACCTACAATACAAAGCTGAAGAAAAAGACAAAACACCCTTTTGGGTCGACATCCATAAGAAAAGGAAAGTTTACAGAGGATATCATCCAAGCCATGTAACATGAGGTGATGTGGTCAAGGGATGTCCAAACATACAGGTAGAGTGAAAGATGGGGGTGTACGATATTACCTGTGGGTGCCTTTGTAGAAGGCGAGTTGTACCTCTCATGGATGCAATTCTTTCCAAGCCCTTTATTGCCTGTATTCTTTCTTTTATTTATTGTTTTTTATTATTTGTTTTATTTCAAGGTCTAACTAGAGGACACTACCCTGGCGTGGTGACCAGAGCTGACAGTGTTACCCACAAATACTTTCACAGAGATGATAAGGCTGGCTTGTGATGAGACCCCCTTTCCCTTGGCCATGCAACCAAAGGTCACTCCCTTGGCGTGGTAACCAGATGATGGCAATGTCATGTTTCTAGGTATTCATGAACATAATAGGCTGGCTCGTGATGAGACCCCCTATCATCTTGGCTAGGTCTTGTTTTTTTTTCTTCAGGTCCCTCTTATTTGTTACTGAGAGGCTTTTTATTTCCTTCTCGGGGATCCCTGGGTGAGGCATCTCTAGGTTTTATTTTAATCGATTTTAACTCTTACTAGATTCTTTTACCTTCTGGGCCTTTAGCCCCTTCTTCCCACGAGATAAGGTGTAACCCCACAAACAGATCATCCTAATGTCCGGATTAGGGGAATGGGGCAGATGAGTGGGAGATAAGATGTAAGAGTGATGATATGATGGGAGTGGATGATGGCCCTTCAAAATCCCCCCGGTGGAAAACCAAAACCTATGGGTACAAGCTTGCTAAGGTACCCTGTCAATCCCCCCAACCATGGTCAAGTGGGCTAATGTAAGATCCAAGAAATTGTGAGAAATAAAAGGAATTTGATGCAAATATCTAAAGGTCATAATGATAAAAAATGACACATACCATGATACCTAGACCAATTACCTCATGGAGAAAGAGTCTTTCCAATATAATTCCAAGTCGAAGTTGATGGATGCTACTGCTACTGAGAAGACAAGTCTGATGAAAGAGAAGAAAGGTGGGCCCTCTAGGGCGATGCTCAGGTCAATCCTGCTCTTGGTACTCCATGTCTAGGACCTGTGGGCCTTGAGACATTATCTCCTAGTTATCCCTAGAAATCGAGGATAATATCTGGCTCCAACTCGGGGACATGTGCTCACCATAGAGCGCATGAGAACCTCAACATCTCTGGAATAACCTGTAGACCTGCTCATACTCGAAAATGCCATCAATTACAAAGGTGGGGTGGTATTTCCACCTCGTAAATATAAAATATTTATGTGACTAAAGTAAAACAATCAATATGCAAGTGAAGAAGAAAACTATCATGAAATGCAAATGGTATAATACACGGAAAAATGCCTACCTACCTATACTTACCTGTTGGCTATATGTTGGTGTAGTCAAACAACCAATGAATCCAATCCAACAACATCCCACAATACCTTCCTTTGTGCTTCATCATAAACCAAAATAGTGATAACTCAAGCACAAAAATAACATGGGTTAGAACATGTATTAGATCAACAGGAATCTCAAAGTCTAACTCATGGAGGTGGGTGGGAAGGATAAAGTCTTGCCGTGTCAATCTCTGAGGAAAGTACTCAATCCACTTCAAGAAAGGGTCATGAAAAATGCAAGGTTCAGAAAACTGACTAAAAGGGCCTGCAAAGTGGCTACCCAGGACATCCTCATGCTCTGAAGTCAAGGAAGGAATCGACAAAGATCTAGTAGATGACTAGCAAACCATAAAGGGAAAGTTGAAAAACTGGGATAACTGACTCAAACTTGCAGTACCCAACCAACCCTTGGAGTCTAGGGTTTTCCTAGGAGGAAACTCAACATAAAAAAGGTACTTCCCAACTACACCTTTAATGGAAAAGCACGATAAAGTAATAATAGGTGGCTGGAGTGAAAAGTCATGAGAATCCTTCTTTAGGCAAACAATGTTTTTACTCCTATCAAAATCCGAGCATAGTGGTGGTTGATAGTCATCTTCATAGGGTAAATCTAAGTGCTCAAAGGAGTACTCATCAAAGGCCTCAAGGTAATACCAAAAATCATCAGGCAATTTTTGTACTTGGTCAACCTTGGGTGTTTGTGGAGAGCCAATAAAAATCTCATCTCGTTGTTGCCACTGGTCAAGAGCTTGCTGTGATAATTGCAAAGGAAACATTCAGAGATGATTTTTTATGTCATAGATGGGATCCATATCATAACTAACTGCATCCCACCTACGTCTCCCAACATGTATGAATTCATCAAAATCAGCTATGTCAGTATCAGTATCATAACATGGAGGGGTCAAGACATCCAATACTTCTTTGCTCGCTACATCATAAAATAAATAATCAACGAAAGTTTTGAAATAACTCACCTTGTTTAATCCTTCCTATGCAAGAGTTTTGAGAGTTCGGATAACTTTGTCAAGTGAAAGATCTGCCTCCACATCTTTAGTCTTGAGACATAGAGGATCAATCTTGTCAAAGGGTTCCATTTCCTCTTCATTCTCTTAGTCATAGAACAAGGTATCATCAACAATCTAGAAAGGAAAATGACTTACCTCATTCTCTTAATATTATGAAGGAGAGACAGGATATCGGAGAGCTTCATCATACTGAGGAGCGGTTACTGGTGCTTCATCCTCATAATTCACATCTCTAGTTATGCTTCACTGCATTCTATTGGATTATGGGAGAGGCCTTGCTCCTCTCCAAGGGGTTGATAATGGTCTTCATAAACCTCGTCTCTTATATCAGAGGATTCTTGGTATTGATCATGATATGCTCTCCTGAGATCTTCTACAATCTCAGTGGTGAATCCTTTGTGGTCTAAGGTTACCATGAGGTTTTGAAGGACATCTTCATATGTTTGGCAATCTGGCTTAGTAAGGTCTATAAACCTATTGATGAGGTGTATGAAAGATGATATACGCCTATCCTTGCAATAACTCTTAAAATGATCTTGTAAGTAGGATGACAGAGTGAGTAAGAACAATTTTATAAGAGCATCCACTCCTCCCAACTTTATCTCGCTCAAATACTCCAAAACAATTACTATGTGAGGAGTTGGGAGGCCCAAAAACATTGGAGAGTTGTTTAGCCATTTTGTATCAAAGTAATTTGGGTATCCTTGAAAACTTCTGAAATCAATACTCGGATACATCTGTTCCCAGTGTGCCATGATCCCATAACTTGGAAATATCATAGAAAGTAAGGTGGCACCTTGAGAAATATTAGTGGATTCGCCAGATAATTTGCTTGAAACTATCAAAGGATAAGGGAAAACACTCTAATGGAGTTGCCAGGTAAGCTTGTAAGAAAAGGTCTCCGAGGCAAGGCTTACCGAAAATATTTGTCATTTGAGGAGAAATGACTCAGTGTTCCCCGACAATGACGCCAAAATGTTATCGCACAGTTTGTAGATAGGTCAAAAGGCTAGAGGATTGAGGCCAAACTGGCATAACAGGAACCTTCCCCACCCAATGTCACCTAGATGGGGGGTTATTTCTATTTAGGGAGGTTAATCCAGGGGAGACGTCAACCTAGTTAGGGTTAGCTAGTTAGTTAGGGTTTCAAAATTTAAAGTTTTGAGAGTTGGTTTGAGCACTACCACTTCAACGTTGTGTGTCTAGGATCAGTGCCTAAGGGTATATGGAGTCATTCAAGGAGAGGACGCAAGGTTGAAGGGGTAATAGGCTAAAGACAAGAGGGAAGTGTTATAGAGTGCTGCAATGGAAGGGCCCTAGAATCAAAACTCTAGGGTAAAGAGGCCCACTCTGGTGTTTCTTAAGCAAGGCCTCATGCTCTTTCCTCCTTCTTTAGGTCAAACTTAGCAAAACGACTATCATATGAGAAGAGATAAAACAAGAGGATCAAGTGAGGGAGAGTGTTGCAATGGAAAGTCTCTATCACTAAAACCCTAGAAGATGGACCGCCCTAGGTGTCGATAACCTAGGTCTGGGATGTCACCCTCCTTTTAACCTTTTAAAAATCAAAGCTAGCTTAAGGGAAGAAGTGATAAGAGTGTAGCAAAGGCTAGGCTCTTTCTTTCTTCTTCAATGGCTAAAAATTTCTCTCTAAGGGGAAATGAGACAAGGACCTACTTGTGTGCTTATCACCTAGGGTTTTAAAATCAACAAATTTATAAGTAAATGCAAGAATTATAAACCTACAACCATTCAATTAAGAAGTTTTGCAAGAAAAACACTTACATATCATTATGAAAATCATATGCAAACCCTAGTTGTAAACCTTTGTTCAAGAGAAATGCCAAACATGTCAAGAGAATCCTTCCATCAATAGGTGCACCTCACGTCAAAATACCAAATACCCAAGTAGGGCGCAAAACATCAGACCTCACAAATGTGAGTTGTGTTGTTATGTGCAAATGAGGGAAAAACATCCTTAATATATAGTGTATCATGACCCTTTAATTAAAATTAGGTCATTAAAAATAGACGACAAGGATACAAACAAAAATCATATTGTTTTTACATTAACTTCTAAGTAAAAGACATAAATGAGCAAAATGTGAGATGTCAAGCCCCTCTAAGGGAGATGTTAGGTCCTTTTGGGGCTAGTCCAGCATCCGGAAGTCAAACGATAGCCCTTTCTGGGCTCCTCCAAGCTGCCACACATGCCATCTATCCTGTCAAAATACTACACACTCAAGGAGACATCAAGACTGGGTGACGTCCTGGTCATCAAAAGGAAAATGTTCCATCTGAAAGTGGGTTAACCCCCCTGGGCTGGGCTCAACAAAAGTGTCCTAGGTAGAATGTCCTTCTTCTTCTCATGTGAAAAGGCTCAACTAATCACTTCCCTGTCTCTGCCCCTAATAGGGGTCCAACAACCATATAATGGGTTCTTCAGCCCCATGGAGGTCCGAGCTAATCATCTCCCCATTTGTACCGGTCCAATTGGTACCTGTCCGTTGGGCATGGTCCTGAACATCAAAAACTTCACCCTCCATGGGTTCATTAGTCACAGGGATCATAGTAATGTCAATCACGTTTCATCATTAGTTTTATCAAATACATGCGTAAAACCCCTGATATATCATTCAATAGCTCAAATATATTACAATGACCTACAATACAAAGCCAAAGAAAAAGACAAAACACCCTTTTGAGTCAGCATCCATAAGAAAAGGAAAGTTTCCAGAGGATATCATCCAAGCCATGTAACATGAGCTGATGTGGTCAAGGTATTTCTAGACATACGGGTAGAGTGAAAGACAGGGGTGTACGATATTACCTGTGGGTTCCTTTGTAGAAGGCGAGTTGTACCTATCATGGATGCAATTCTTTCCAAGCCCTTTATTTCCTTTATTCTTTCTTTTCTTTATTGTTTTTTCTTATTTGTTTTATTTGAAGGTCTAACTAGAGGACACTACCCTGGCATGGTGACCAAAGATGACAGTGTTACCCACAAATACTTTCACAGAGATGATAAGGTTGGCTCGTGATGAGACCCCCTTTCCCTTGGCCATGCAACCAAAGGTCACTGCCTTCGCATGGTAACTAGATGATAGAAATGTCATACGTCTAGGTATTCATGAACATAATAGGCTAGCTCGTGATGAGACCCCCTATCCTCTTGGCTAGGTCTTGTTTTGTTTTCTTCGGGTCCCTCTTATTTCTTGCTGAGAGGCTTTTTATTGCCTTCTCCGGGATCCCTTGGCGAGGCATCTCTAGGTTTCATTTTAATGGATTTTAACTCTTACTAGATGCTTTAACCTTCTGGGCCTTTAGCCCCTTCTTCCCACGAGATAAGGTGTAACCCCACAAACAAATCATCCTAATGTTCGAACTAGGGGAATGGGGCAGATGATTGGGAGATAAGATGTAAGAGTGATGATATGATGGGAGCAAATGATGGCCCTTCAAAATCCCCCTGGTGGAAAACCAAAACCTATGGGTACAAGCTTGCTAAAGTACCCTGTCAATCCCCCCGACCATTGTCAAGTGGGATAATGTAAGATCCAAGCAATTGTCAGAAATAAAAGGAATTTTATGCATATACCTAAAGGTCATAATGATAAAAAATGACACATACCATGATACCTGGACCGATTACCTCATGGAGCAAGAGTCTTCTCCAATACAAGTCTAAGCCGAAGGTGATGGATGTTGTTGCTGCTGACAAGACAAGTCTGATGAAAGAGAAGAAATATGGGCCCTGCAGGGCCATGTTCAAGTCAATCCTTCTCTCGATACTCCATGTCTAGGACCTGTGGGCTTCGAGACATGATCTCCTAATTATCCCTAGAAATCGGGGATAACAGGCCTAAACATCATTTTTTTGTGATCAGGATCCCAAATGATATTCAAAGGCCCTCATTGAACCCCCTAAATGAATCTCCTCATCAATACCTTTCCAGCGATCTATCGTGCGCTTAAAATGGAGATCGTATGCAAACGTTATGACCCCAGGAAGTTGATATACTAACTTACCCCAACGGGACCCACATGAATTTTGGCACTTCATCTCATAGGGTTAGGTTTTTTGATGTCTAGGGTTTTGGCATTCATTTTTATTGTAAAAATTATTTTAGAGCCTCATTGTACTCATGTTCTTGTGAATGATCTTAGTCGTCACATCTCTTCTCAGAGATAAGCTGACACCATTCTAGCAAGCTTGTTTTTAGTCATGATTTTACAGTTTCAACATATTTGTTATTTAATATAAGTCATGTTTTATTGTATCTCTGTTATTTTTCATTGTGTCTATGTGTTAATGTTATAAATATGTGGTTTCATTTCGTTCCTCTCCTAAATCTGGATCAGGGACACACAATACTTCCTCATCCAATGGAATCCTTAGCAAGAATGTGCCACTCTGAGTAACATTCCAAATTAACTCAAGTCCTCTTTTACACATCCACCTAGTAACTAATTTTGATGGGATAATATCAACATTTAATCAACTTTATCCTAGAATTTCTTGACTCCTATGTGAGAGGAACTTTCCTAACAAGTATCTCTGACTACTATAAGAGTTTTTCTATCTCTAGTCAACTTTTGGTTTCATATTTGTGGTCTTAAAGAGTTTACTATCTGATCCTACAACAAAGGATCTAATCCTAGACTATTGTTGGTTTTCTATCGAAGAAAAATAATATACTTTAATTTTAATTATGCATTGATTTTAAGGGATTTAATTACTCAATAAAATATGAAGTGCAAGATTGATGGTATTTTTGACAAACAATACTAAAAGAATAATATAATGTGAAATAAAGAACTTACTTGTTAAACCATGGAACTCATTCACACAATTCCATTAACATCAACCAAAGTTACATTAGGGTGAGTGCAAGCTAATGATTGTCTCTCATGATGCGTTAGTGGCAAGGCAAACCTGGAAAAACAACAATTTGTTAACTTGGAGGGATTTTTCAGGGTACTTTTACAATGAGTTTGAATATGGTGTAAGAATATGAAACGTAGGAAATTGAATTAGTTTTCCGAATATACAAATTTTATTCATAGAAATTGTGAATAACTATGTCATATTTAATTTTTTCTAACAGTGATATCTTATTATTCGAACAAAATATAAGGTATATGTTTTGGTTCATGTAGGTGTTGAGTACTTTAACGATGGAATTTAATTCCAAAAACTTGTATACTTATAGAGAACCTGTTTCTGTTGTGTTATGTATTTTTGGAAATTTATAATATTAATTTTATATTTTTTTTAAATTATCGAATTCAACATATCCCTGAAATTACAACATATTTTGTTCATGTAGGCTAAGAGGGTCTTAACATGATCAAAACAATTTTTTTTTAGATTGTAGATATCGGTATCCTCTAGTGCCACATATAACTAATTCGAGAAACGGTTAAGCCAACAAAATGTTAAGACACAATAGATTAAAAATAGTAAACAATATTATCATTATTTTTTAATTATATATTTGGAATCTACATACCTGACTCTATCTATGTTTGTAGTTTCATCAATAACTGAATTGTTTAGCGTATATAAAAACAACGCAAAATACAAAGATATGGAGAGATATTCACAAAAATGGATGTTTTTATCTATTTGCATACTCGACCACTAGGTTTGTCATCCCGGACCTAAATTTGAGGCAACCAAGTCAACACACCCATTACCAATCCCTCCCTAAAAATATTGAATTCAAAAGAACATGCATGCACTATAGGAATGCGAACATGCTATATGAATGAGCACGTGTTCCTAAGAGCGCACAAGGGATATAAGAATGAACACATGTTCCTAAGAGTGTGCACACTCTCTTATATGTTACTTGTTATTTGGAATTCTCTTGTCCCTCCCTCCCTCTCTCTCTCCTACATCTACCCCCTATCTCTATTTCCATCTCACTCTCCCTCTCTACCCCCCATGTTTTTCTCCCTCTCTCTCCCTCACACTCCAATACATGGTAAGACCTAGACATGGAAATACCTAGACATTACAAGGCA
>ML777956.1:806270-816614 GCA_009831015.1 Picea engelmannii
TGGAAAAGAGAGTGGTTGTGCTACAACAACATTTCTACTGGTCGAAACTATGATAGTATGTCAGCAAGTAAATATCGTCCTGCACTTCCTGCGTTATTTCAAAACCGACCACTAAGAAAAAAGGCCTGTACACTCCTCTACCTATTACCGATAGGTCCTCAGAATCCATCTCAATGGACTACATGTCGGGCCTTCCATCCACCAAGTAGGAAAATGCTTGTGATTTTGTGGTTGATGATCTCTTTTCCAAGATGGCGATTCTAGTTGCCTGCAAGAAGAGCATCACAACAGAGTCCACTACCAAGATCTTCTTTGAATGAGTGTGGGTACACTTTGGGATCCCACAAACCATTATCTTGGATCAGGAAATTTAATTCCTGAATAAATGCTGGTTGAGCCTCTAGTCACTAATGGACACTAATCTCACCAATTCTACTTCGTTACACCCCTAAACGGATGGCCAAACCAAGGTCGTCAACCAGATGATTGTGCACATCCTGTGCTTGAACAATTCCAAGAACCCCCACACCTAGGATGAGAGTCTTCCCTATGCTCAAAATAGATAAAAAAGATCCATACATAGCTTAACTGGCCATAGCCCCTTTCAGATGGGGTTGGTATTTCAACGATTGGGTCCCATGGATGTTACACTACCCCTTGCAGACACCCGGGAAGACTCGTCGCATGCTCCAACTGGAGATTATAAATCCATCCAGTTCATTCAGCAGATCCAACACATTCACCAATAGGTTCAGTATATTTTACAGAAGTCCAATGCCAAGTACAAGTAATGCCATGATCAACGTGGGTTCCACACCAGTTTCAGGTGGGAGACAAAGTCTGGTTACACTTGCAGAAAGAACACCTTACAGGGCCTCATCGAAAGCTTCATCCACTCTATTATGGACCTTACACAATCACCAAGGCTATGGGTAACAATGCTTTCGAGATCAACCTTCCCCCCTTCTTTGGATTGCACCTAGTGTTCAATGTGGACCTCCTTCGACCTTATTTTCCATCAACAAGTGCGCCTCACTTCAAAAGACCAAATACCCAAGTAGGGTGCAAAAATTCAGACCTCACAAGTGTGAGTTGTGTTGTTATGTCCAAATGAGGGAAAAACATCGTCAATATATAGTGTATCATGACCCTTTAATTAAAATTAGGTCATTAAAAATATCCAACAAGGCTACAAACCAAAATCATATTGTTTTTACATTAAATTCTAAGTAAAAGACATAAATGAGAAAAAACTGAGACGTCAAGCCCCTCTGAGGGAGACGTTAGGCCCTTTTGGGGCTAGTCCAGCATCCAGAAGTCAATTGTTAGCCCTTCCTGGGCTCCTCCAAGATTCCAGACGTGTCAGACGTCCTGTCAAACTGCTACACACTCAAGGAGACATCAAGACATCCTTGGTGATGTCCTGGTCATCAAAAGGAAAACGTTCCATCTGAAAGTGGGTCAACCCCCCTGGGTTGGGCTCAGCCAAAGTGTCATGTGTGGAACGTCGTTCTTCTTCTCATGTGCAAAGGCTCGACCAATCACTGTCCTATCTCTGCCCCTGATAGGGGTCCAACAACCATCTGATGGGATCTTCATCCCCATGGAGGTCCGAGCTAATCATCTCCCCATGTGTACTGGTCTAACTTGTACCTGTCCGTCGGGCATGGTCCTGCACATCAAAAAATTCGCCCTCCATGGGCTCATTAGTCACAGGGATCATAGCAATGTCAAACACGTTTCATCATTAATTTTATCAAATACATGCATATACCCCTGATATATCATTCAATAGCTCAAATATATTACAATGACCTACAATACAAAGCTGAAGAAAAAGACAAAACACCCTTTTGGGTCGGCATCCATAAGAAAAGGAAAGTTTACAGAGGATATCATCCAAGCCATGTAACACAAGGTGATGTGGTCAAGGGATGTCCAAACATATAGGTAGAGTGAAAGACAGGGGTGTACGATATTACCTGTGGGTGCCTTTGTAGAAGGCAAGTTGTACATGTCATGGATGCAATTCTTTCCATGCCCTTTATTTCCTGTATTCTTTCTTTTCTTTATTGTTTTTTCTTATTTGTTTTATTTCAATGTCTAACTAGAGGACACTACCCTGGCGTGGTGACCAGAGCTGATAGTGTTACCCACAAATACTTTCACAGAGATGATAAGGCTGGCTTGTGATGAGACCCCCTTTCCCTTGGCCATGCAACCAAAGGTCACTGCCCTGGCGTGGTAACCAGATGATGGAAATGTCATGTTGCTAGGTATTCATGAACATAATAGGCTAGCTCGTGATGAGGACCCCTATCATCTTGGCTAGGTCTTGTTTTTTTTTCTTCAGGTCCCTCTTATTTCTTACTGAGAGGCTTTTTATTGCCTTCTCAGGGATCCCTGGGCGAAGCATCTCTAGGTTTTATTTTAATGGATTTTAACTCTTACTAGCTTCTTTTACCTTCTGGGCCTTTAGCCCTTTCTTCCCACGAGATAAGGT
The DNA here is from genome assembly GCA_009831015.1 of Picea engelmannii. Classification (NCBI taxonomy): domain Eukaryota; kingdom Viridiplantae; phylum Streptophyta; class Pinopsida; order Pinales; family Pinaceae; genus Picea; species Picea engelmannii. Next base: position 808,774 of record ML777956.1, read on the forward strand.
GTAACCCCACAAACAGATCATCCTAATGCCCGAACTAGGGGAATGGGGCAGATGAGTGGGAGATAAGATGTAAGAGTGATGATATGATGGGAGCAGATGATGGCCCTTCAAAATCCCCCCGGTGGAAAACCAAAACCTATGGGTACAAGCTTGCTAAGGTACCCTGTCAATCCCCCCAACCATGGTCAAGTGGGCTAATGTAAGATCCAAGCAATTGTCAGAAATAAAAGGAATTTGATGCAAATATCTAAAGGTCATAATGATAAAAAATGACACATACCATGATACCTAAACCAATTACCTCATGGAGCAAGAGTCTTCTCCAATATAAGTCCAAGCCGAAGGTGATGGATGTTGTTGCTGCTGACAAGACAAGTCTGATGAAAGAGAAGAAAGGTGGGCCCTCCAGGGCCATGCTTAGGTCAATCCTTCTCTTGGTACTCCATGTCTAGGACCTGTGGGCCTCGAGACATTATCTCCTAGTTATCCCTAGAAATCGAGGATAAGATCTGGCTCCAACTCGGGGACATGTGCTCACCATAGAGCGCATGAGAACCTCAACATCTTTGGAATAACCTGCAGACCTGCTCATACTCGAAAATGGCATCAATAACAAAGGTGGGGTGGTATTTCCACCCTGTAAATATAATATATGTATGTGACTAAAGTAAAACAATCAATATGTAAGTGAAGAAGCAAACTATCATGAAATGCAAATGTTATAATACATGGAAAAATGCCTACCTACCTATACTTACCTTTTGGCTATATGTTGGTGTAGTCAAACAACCAATGAAGCCAATCCAACAACATCCCACAGTACCTTCCTTTGTGCTTCATCATAAACCAAAATAGTGATAAGTCAAGCACAAAAATAACATGGGTTAGAACATGTATTAGATCAATAGGAATCTCAAAGTCTAACTCATGGAGGTGGGTGGGAAGGATAAAGTCTTGCCAAGTCAATCTCTGAGGAAAGTACTCAATCCACTTCAAGAAAGGTTCATGAAAAATCCAAGTTTCAGAAAACTGACTAAAAGGGCCTGCAAAGTGGCTACCCAGGACATCCTCATGCTCTGAAGTCAAGGAAGGAATCGACAAAGATCTAGTAGATGACTAGCAAACCATAAAGGGAAAGTTGAAAAACTGGGATAACTGAATCAAACTTGTAGTACCCAACCAACCCTTGGAGTCTAGGGTTTGCCTAGGAGGAAACTCAACATAGAAAAGGTACTTCCCAACTACACCTTTAATGGAAAAGCATGATAAAGTAATAATAGGTGGCTGGAGTGAAAAGTCATGAGAATCCTTCTTTAGGCAAACAATGTTTTTACTCCTATCAAAATCTGAGCATAGTGGTGGTTGATAGTCATCTTCATAGGGTAAATCTAAGTGCTCGAAGGAGTACTCATCAAAGGCCTCAAGGTAATACCGAAAATCATCAGGCAAATTTTGTACTCGGTCAACCTTGGGTGTTTGTGGAGAGCCAATAAAAATCTCATCTCCTTGTTTCCACTGGTCAAGAGCTTGTTGTGATAATTGCAAAGTTAACATTCGGAGATGATTTTTTATGTCATAGATGAGATCCATATCATAACTAACTGCATCCCACCTACGTCTCCCAACATGTATGAATTCATCAAAATCAGCTATGTCAGTATCAATATCATAACATGGAGGGGTCAAGACATCCAATAGTTCTTTGCTTGCTACATCATAAAATACATAATCATTGAAAGTTTTGAAATAACTCACCTTGTTTAATCCTTCCTGTGCAAGAGTTTTGAGTGTTCGGATAACTTTTTCAAGTGGAAGATCTGCCTCCACATCTTTAGTCTTGAGACATAGAGGATCAAGCTTGTCCAAGGGTTCCATTTCCTCTTCATTCTCTGAGTCATAGAACAAGGTATCATCAACAATCTAGAAAGGAAAATGACTTACCTCATTCTCTTAATCTTATGAAGGAGAGACAGGATATCGGAGAGCTTCATCAGACTGAGGAGCGGTTACTGGTGCTTCATCCTCATAATTCACATCTCTAGTTATATCTTCACTGCATTCTATTGGATTATGGGAGAGGCCTTGCTCCTCTCCAAGGGCTTGATAATGGTCTTCATAAACCTTGTCTCTTATATCAGAGGATTCTTGGTATTGATCATGATATGCTCTCCTGAGATCTTCTACAATCTCAGTGGTGAATCCTTTGTGGTCTAAGGTTACCATGAAGTTTTGAAGGACATCTTCATATGTTTGGAAATCTGGCTTAGTAAGGTCTATAAACCTACTGATGAGGTGTATGAAAGATGATATACCCCTGTCCTTGCAATAACTCTTAAAATGATCTTGTAAGTAGGATGACAGAGTGAGTAAGAACAATTTTATAAGATCATCCTCTCCTCCCAACTTTATCTCACTCAAATACTCCAAAAAAATTACTATGTGAGGAGCTGGGAGGCCCAAAAACATTGGAGAGTTGTTTAGCCATTTTGTATCAAAGTAATTTGGGTATCCTTGAAAACTTCTGAAATCAATACTCGGATACATCTATGCCTAGTGTGCCATGATCCCATAACTTGGAAATATCATAGAAAGTAAGGTGGCACCTTGAGAAATATTAGTGGATTCGCCAGATAATTTGCCTGAAACTATCAAAGGATAAGGGAAAACACCCTAATGGATTCGCCAGGTAAGCTTGTAAGAAAAGGTCTCTGAGGCAAGGCTTACCGAAAATATTTTTCATTTGAGGAGAAATGACTCAGTGTTCCTTGACAACGACGCCAAAATGTTATCGCACAGTTTGTAGCTAGGTCAAAAGGCTAGAGGATTGAGGCCAAACTGGCGTAAAAGGAACCTTCCCCACCCAATGTCACCTAGATGGGGGGTTATTTCTATTTAGGGAGGTTAATCTAGGGGAGACGTCAACCTAGTTAGGGTTATCTGGTTAGTTAGGGTTTCAAAGATTAAAGTTTTGAGAGTTGGTTTGAGCACTACCACTTCAACGTTGTGTGTCTAGGATCAGTGCCTAAGGGTATATGGAGTCATTCAAGGAGAGGATGCAAGGTTGAAGGAGTAATAGGCTAAAGACAAGAGGGAAGGGTTCTAGAGTGTTGCAATGGAAGGGCCCTAGAATCAAAACTCTAGGGTAAAGAGGCTCACTCTAGTGTTTTTTAAGCAAGGCCTTGTGCTCTTTCCTCCTTCTTTAGGTCAAACATAGCAAAATGATTAGCATATGAGAAGAGATAAAACAAGAGGATCAAGTGAGGGAGAGTGTTGCAATGACAAGGCTCTATCACTAAAACCCTAGAAGATGGACGACCCTAGGTGTCGATAACCTAGGTCTGGGATGTCACCCTCCTTTTAACCTTTTAAAAATCAAAGCTAGCTTAAGGGAAGAAGTGATAAGAGTGTAGCAAAGGCTAGGCTCTTTCTTTCTTCTTCAATGGCTGAAAATTTCTCTCTAAGGGGACATGAGACAAGGACCTACTTGTGTGCTTATCACCTAGGGTTTTAAAATCAACAAATTTATAAGTAAATGCAAGAATTATAAACCTACAACCATTCAATTAAGAAGTTTTGCAAGAAAAACACTTACATATCATTATGAAAATCATATGCAAACCCTAGTTGTAAACCTTCCTTCAAGAGAAATTCCAAACATGTCATGAGAATCCTTCCATCAATAGGTGCACCTCACATAAAAAGACCAAATACCCAAGTAGAGCGCAAAAAATCAGACCTCACAAGTGTGAGTTGTGTTGTTATGTGCAAATGAGGGAAAAACAACCTTAATATATAGTGTATCATGACCCTTTAATTAAAATTAGGTCATTAAAAATAGTTGACAAGGCTACAAACAAAAATCATACTATTTTTACATTAACTTCTAAGTAAAAGACATAAATGAGCAAAATGTGAGATGTCAAGCCCCTCTAAGGGAGATGTTAGGCCCTTTTGGGGCTAGTCCAGCATCCGCAAGTCAAATGATAGCCCTTTCTGGGCTCCTCCAAGCTGCCACATGTGCCATCCATCCTGTCAAACTACTACACACTCAAGGAGATGTCAAGACATCCTAGGTGATGTCCTAGTCATCAAAAGGAAAATGTTCCATCTGAAAGTGGGTTAACCCCCCTGGGTTGGGCTCAACAAAAGTGTCCTAGGTAGAATGTCCTTCTTCTTCTCATGTGAAAAAGCTCGACGAATCACTTCCCTGTCTCTTCCCCTGATAGGGGTCCAACAACCATCTAATGGGTTCTTCAGCCCCATGGAGGTCCGAGCTAATCATCTCCCCATTTGTGCCGATCCAATTGGTACCTGTCCGTCGGGCATGGTCCTGCACATCAAAAACTTTGCCCTCCATGGGCTCATTAGTCACAAGGATCATAGTAATGTCAATCACGTTTCATCATTAGTTTTATCAAATACATGTGTAAAACCCCTGATATATCATTCAATAGCTCAAAGATATTACAATGACCTACAATACAAAGCCAAAGAAAAAGACAAAACACCCTTTTGGGTCGGCATCCATAAGAAAATGAAAGTTTCCAGAGGATATCATCCAAGCCATGTAACATGAGATGATGTTGTCAAGGGATGTCTAGACATACGGGTAGAGTGAAAGACAGGGGTGTACGATATTACCTGTGGGTGCCTTTGTAGAAGGCGAGTTGTACCTGTCATGGATGCAATTCTTTCCAAGCCCTTTATTGCCTTTATTCTTTCTTTTCTTTATTGTTTTTTCTTATTTGTTTTATTTGAAGGTCTAACTAGAGGACACTACCCTGGCATGGTGACCAAAGATGACAGTGTTACCCACAAATACTTTCACAGAGATGATAAGGCTGGCTCGTGATGAGACCCCCTTTCCCTTGGCCATGCAACCAAAGGTCACTGCCTTGGCATGATAACTAGATGATGGCAATTTTATAGTGCTAGGCATTCATGAACATAATAGGATGCCTCGTGATGAGACCCCCTATCCTCTTGGCTAGGTCTTGTTTTGTTTTCTTCGGGTCCCTCTTATTTCTTGCTGAGAGGCTTTTTATTTCCTTCTCCGGGATCCCTTGGCGAGGCATCTCTAGGTTTCATTTTAATGGATTTTAACTCTTACTAGATGCTTTAACCTTTTGGGCCTTTAGCCCCTTCTTCCCACGAGATAAGGTGTAACCCCACAAACAGATCATCCTAATGTTCGAATTAGGGGAATGGGGCAGATGAGTGGGAGATAAGATGTAAGAGTGATGATATGATGGGAGCATATGATGGCCCTTCAAAATCCCCCTAGTGGCAAACCAAAACCTATGGGTACAAGCTTGCTAAGGTACCCTGTCAATCCCCCCGACCATTGTCAAGTGGGCTAATGTAAGATCCAAGCAATTGTCAGAAGTAAAAGGAATTTTATGCATATACCTAAAGGTCATAATGATAAAAAATGACACATACCATGATACCTGGACCAATTACCTCATGGAGCAAGAGTCTTCTCCAATACAAGTCCAAGCCGAAGGTGATGGATGTTGTTGCTTCTCACAAGACAAGTCTGATGAAAGAGAAGAAAGATGGGCCCTCCAGGGCCATGTTCAAGTCAATCCTTCTCTCGGTACTCCATGTCTAGGACCTGTGGGCCTCGAGACATGATCTCCTAGTTATCCCTAGAAATTGGGGATAACAGGCCTCAACATCATTTTTTTGTGATCAGGATCCCAAATGATATTCAAAGGCCCTCATTGAACCCCCTAAATGAATCTCCTCATCAATACCTTTCCAGTGAGCTATCGTGCGCTTAAAATGGAGTTCGTATGCAAACGTTATGACCCCGAGAAGTTGATATACTAACTTACCCTAACGGTGCCCACATGAATTTTGGCGCTTCATCTCATAGGGTTAGGTTTTTTGATGTCTAGGGTTTTGGCATTAATTTTTATTGTAAAAATTATTTTAGAGCCTCATTGTACTCATGTTCTTGTGAATGATCTTAGTCGTCACATCTCTTCTCAGAGATAAGCTGCCACCATTCTAGCAAGCTTGTTTTTAGTCTACATTTTACAGTTTCAACATATTTGTTATTTAATATAAGTCATGTTTTATTGTATCTCTGTTATTTTTCATTGTGTCTATGTGTTAATGTTATAAATATGTGTTTTCATTTTGTTCCTCTCCTAAATCTGGATCAGGGACACACAATACTTCCTCTTCCAATGGAATCCTTAGCAAGAATGTACCACTCTGAGTAACATTCCAAATTAACTGAAGTCCTCTTTTACACATCCACCTAGTAACTAATTTTGATGGGATAATATCAACATTTAATCAACTTTATCCTATAATTTCTTGACTCCTATGTGAGAGGAACTTTCCTAACAAGTATCTCTCACTACTATAAGAGTTTTTCTATCTCTAGTCAACTTTTGGTTTCATATTTGTGGTCTTAAAGAGTTTACTATCTGATCCTACAGCAAAGGATCTAATCCTAGACTATTGTTGGTTTTCTATCGAAGAAAAATAATATACTTTAATTTTAATTATGCATTGATTTTAAGGGATTTAATTACTCAATAAAATATGAAGTGCAAGATTTATGGTATTTTTGACAAACAATACTAAAAGAATAATATAATGTGAAATAAAGAACTTACTTGTTAAACCATGGAACTCATTCACACAATTCCATTAACATCAACCAAAGTTACATTAGGGTGAGTGCAAGCTAATGATTGTCTCTCATGATGCGTTAGTGGCAAGGCAAACCTGGAAAAACAACAATTTGTTAACTTGGAGGGATTTTTCAGGGTACTTTTACAATGAGTTTGAATATGGTGTAAGAATATGAAACGTAGGAAATTGAATTAGTTTTCCGAATATACAAATTTTATTCATAGAAATTGTGAATAACTATGTCATATTTAATTTTTTCTAACAGTGATATCTTATTATTCGAACAAAATATAAGGTATATGTTTTGGTTCATGTAGGTGTTGAGTACTTTAACGATGGAATTTAATTCCAAAAACTTGTATACTTATAGAGAACCTGTTTCTGTTGTGTTATGTATTTTTGGAAATTTATAATATTAATTTTATATTTTTTTTAAATTATCGAATTCAACATATCCCTGAAATTACAACATATTTTGTTCATGTAGGCTAAGAGGGTCTTAACATGATCAAAACAATTTTTTTTTAGATTGTAGATATCGGTATCCTCTAGTGCCACATATAACTAATTCGAGAAACGGTTAAGCCAACAAAATGTTAAGACACAATAGATTAAAAATAGTAAACAATATTATCATTATTTTTTAATTATATATTTGGAATCTACATACCTGACTCTATCTATGTTTGTAGTTTCATCAATAACTGAATTGTTTAGCGTATATAAAAACAACGCAAAATACAAAGATATGGAGAGATATTCACAAAAATGGATGTTTTTATCTATTTGCATACTCGACCACTAGGTTTGTCATCCCGGACCTAAATTTGAGGCAACCAAGTCAACACACCCATTACCAATCCCTCCCTAAAAATATTGAATTCAAAAGAACATGCATGCACTATAGGAATGCGAACATGCTATATGAATGAGCACGTGTTCCTAAGAGCGCACAAGGGATATAAGAATGAACACATGTTCCTAAGAGTGTGCACACTCTCTTATATGTTACTTGTTATTTGGAATTCTCTTGTCCCTCCCTCCCTCTCTCTCTCCTACATCTACCCCCTATCTCTATTTCCATCTCACTCTCCCTCTCTACCCCCCATGTTTTTCTCCCTCTCTCTCCCTCACACTCCAATACATGGTAAGACCTAGACATGGAAATACCTAGACATTACAAGGCA
>ML777956.1:816664-857847 GCA_009831015.1 Picea engelmannii
TCCCTTATTACAACCCCCTCTCTCTTCCACCTCTCTCCCACCCTTTCTCTCTCTCCTTGTTGTTAGTCTCAATCTCACTCTCTCTCTGCACCTCTTTTTCTCTCTATTCCCCCTATATGGATACCTTTGTATCTCATCCTTCCTATCACTATCTCTCTACCCCCATTCTATGTCTTCCTCTTTGCTTCCCTTCCTCTCCTTATACCTCTCTCTACCCGACCTCTTTGGCTCCCTCTCCCTCTGTCTCACACAGTCTCTCTACCCCTCTTCTTCATCTTGCTCTCTTCCCCTCTCACACTCTCACATATTCTTTCTCCCCCTTCCTCCTTCTCTCTCCCCATCCCTCCCTCTATATTTCCTTTATCTCTCCTACATATACCCCTCTCTCCTACATTTACCTCTCTCTCTAACCCCTTCTCTATTTTCCTCTCCCTCCGTCTCACTCTCTCACACTTTCTCTCTACTATCGCTTCATTCCTTTCTCTCTCTCTCTCCCACACTCTCCCACACACACACTTTCTATCCCCACTCTATGTATTCCTATCTCTCCCTCCCACACTCTAACACATTCACTCTCTACCTCACCGCTTTGTCTTCCTCTCTCTCCCTCTCACACTCTTGCACACACACTTTCTATCCCCCCTCTATGTCTTCCTCTGTCTCCCTCCTACACTCTAATACACTCACTCTATACCTCCCCTCTTTGTCTTCTCTCCCTCCCTCCCACACTCTCGCACACACTTTATCCCCCGTCTATGTCTTCCTCTCTCTCTCCCTCCCATACGCTAATACACTCAATCTCTACCTCCCTTCTTTGTCTTCCTCTCTCTTCGGCTCATAGTCTCGCAGTCTCACACACTAAAACATTTTCTACATTGAAAGGAAAGGAATGGTAAGGAAAGAAATTCCCTTTACCCATGACAAGGCATGTCAATACCTAGACCTAGACCTAGACCATGACCTATACCTAGAACATTCTTCACTATGCCTCACACCCTCACATGCACCCCGTCTATATATCCCTACTGTTCGAATATCTCCCTCTCTTTCTCTCCCTCCATCTATTTCTCTACCTCCTCCCTCCCTCCCTCCCACCCTCCACTCTCTCACCCCCTCCTTACCTCATTCTCTATCTCTATCTCTCTCCCCCTCCATATTACCATTTGTGCCTCCCTTCCCCTATACTCCCCCTCTCTCTCCCACCTCTCTCCCATATCTCTTTCTCTCTCTCTTTCCTTATTGTTAGTCTCATTATCAGTCTCTCTCTCTACCCCTCTTTCACTCTTTATCATTCTACATCCCTCTCTCTATATCTCTCCATCTCACTCTCAATGTCTCTTCTACTCTTCCTGGATCTCCCCCCCCTCCTCTCTCTCTACCCTATCCCTATATCTCTCCATCTCACTATCAATATCTCTCCTACTCTTGTTGTATTTTTCCCTCCCTTCCCTTATCTCCCTTTCCCCTCCTCTCTCACTTTCATTTACTCCTCTCTCCCCCTAACTCTGTATCCCTCTCCATTTATCACTCACTGTATCCCCCTCCCTCCCTCTCCTCTACTCTTCCCCCATTTATCTATTTATATCTCTCTACCCCCCCTTCCATATATCTCCCTCCTTCCTCTAACACTTAGTATCACTCAATATCTACCTCCTCCTCTCTCTCTCTCTCTCCAACTATCCCTCCCCTCTCTCTTTCTCTTATACAGCTACCCCTCTCTCCCCATCACTTTGTATCCCACTTCCTCTCTCTCCCCCACTCTTCCCCCCTTTCTCTATTTACCTCTCTCTACCCCCATTCCCTCCTTCTCCCCACATTCCTCTCTCTCTCTCTCTCTCTCTCTCTCTCTCTCTCTCTCTCTCTCTTCGCCCTCTCTTTGTCTCCCTCTCCCTCCCTCTCATACACTCAAAAATGCATTGTCCAGCCCCCTTCTCTTTCTTTATCTCCCCCCCCACTCTCAAACTCACACATTTTCTTTCAATCCCCCTCCTCCCTCTCTCTCTCCCCCTCCTTCCCACTATCTCTCCTCTCTCTCTATCCTACATATACCACCTATTTCTCTCTATCCTCGATGTTAGTCTGTCTCACTTTCACTCTCTCTCTTCCCCTCTTTCTCTCTCCCTCCCCACCTCCTTCTCTTTTCCCCTAGTTATACCTCCCTCTCTCTTTGTCCATCTCACTCTCTAACCCTCTTCTAATCCTTTTTTCTCTCTCCATCTTCCCCTTCTCTCCCTCCTCCCTCTCTCTCTACCCCCGCCTATCTCTCTCCATCTCACTCAAGACCTCTCTTTTTCTCTACCCCCATTCTCTCTTTACCTATTACATCTAACCCTCCCTCTCTCACCCAACATATTCCCCTCCATTTCTTTCCTTGTTGGACAAAAAATATGGAAATAATATGCATGAAAATCCTACGTATAGAATATGTTCATAGAAGAAGAATTAAAACTACGGAGTGCACAGTTGAGGCACATTCAGGAATATAGTGCACAAAGAGAAGAATAAAACCAGAAGAATAAATAGAGGAATAAAGAAGAAGAAGAAAGAAAGAGAAGAAAGTGAGCGAAAAGGAAGGATGATATGCCAACATTCTTACGATAGAAGGACGTGCAAAAGAAGGAAGAACAATAGTCAAAGTGAAAAATAAACATGTAGAAAAGAAAGAAAAGCATCCCAAACATCAAGTCAAGTTGAGTCATCATGTATTGAAATAGCGTTTTGGGATCAACAAAGTAGGGTTTTAATCCCTAGAATATATGTATAAACATGTAATGGTTTGGGAGAATAATGGTTCTTCTTCTAACTAGTTCTCTCAGGTGTTGTCAAAGAGGAGTGTGATAGTATAGATTGAGAGAAAAATAGTTTGTATAAAGGTTGAGGGGTTGTGGAAGAGAGAGAAAGTCTTGCACTATAGAATGGATAGGATAGGAGAAGGAAAATATATCATGATGTATCTTTGTAAGCTCAATGTGTATCATGAGCCAACCGTTGTGGATGTAGACCAAAGTTGGGTGAACCATGTTAACCACTATGCTTATTTGTCCTTTATGTGATTAATCAAGGATACTTATTGATGCATGTTAGATTAAAATTATTCTTTGTATGATAATTGTGCAATGTTTATGAATGCTACAATACGTGGTTTCTATTGTAATATGAAGTATAATGGTAATACATAATCGAATTCACTAAGTAACCTAAGAAGTGAAAATACATAATAACGTGCACATAAAAAATAAGTAAGAATGAAAAGATGTTCACCTCACATTCCATGACTAATGTAGAAACTTGGCTCCTGCAACCACAATAGATACCTCGGGTGAGACTTCAATTGCATGTAGGTCATGAAAAAAGGGTCAGTGTATAAAGGGATTTTTCGGGCAATATAACTTGAACTTAGGGTCTTACAACCGTGCACAACACCAACAAATGGTTCCATTGTCGGGACCCGGAATATGTGATTGAGGGAATGTTTTGGAGGATGACTAAGAAAGAGATGTCAAAATGGTTAAAAGGAAATGAACAAGTTTTTTCTTAGAAAGAGAATAGAAACCCTTGGTTGAGTGATGAGAAATAGATGCAAATGTATGTGTACACAGAGCTTCATAAAATTTTCTTTGGAGAATTTTCAATTTCTTTGACTAAGTGGTTAGAAAGACTAGTAGAAGACATTGGAAGGTACCAAACCATAGTGCCAAGGAATTGTAATTTTGAGTTGGTAAGACAACTCAATTTTGTAAGTAATCAATCTTCTTATGTATTTTATTTATGGATAGATAGTATATTAGGAGGATATATTACATAATTTGCAGTAGATTGTACCTAGTCATACAATGTTGCAGAAAGGGACTTCTTCAAGGGTCCGTGTGGAAGGTTCATGAAATCATTGGGTATGTGGATAAATATTCTATCGTGTAACAAGAACGTTATGACAATGGAGTTTGACTGCTAATGGGCTTCTGTAACACCCTGTTTCCCCCAGTCTGTAAAAATAACTATATTGGCCAAGAACTATGGCAAACTCAAAGACGTGAATGTTTTATTTGACAGACCTTTTTATGAAAGGTAGATGACTGTAAATTATGTTATAAATATGTGTTGCATGGCTATTGGGAGGGGGGTGTGATAAAAGAGACCACGATCTCTAATGAGAGGTGGTGGAAGGGACCTGGAATGGTTGCGTTAAATTCCACCGAGCCAGTTCCGTACTGGTTTTACTTGCTCAAAGACCAAAGCTACTCTCTGACCCCATAATGGATTTCTCGTCATATTGGTAGGTGGGTATGCTCCTCAAGAGTTAATGAGGGGATGGGGGTGAACCTCCCATATGTAATAGCTCCCATACCTGACCGCAGATGAGGAAATCCGCACTGCACACAATCTTGCAGAGAAAAGGAAAGAGAGGAAGTGTGGTAAGGAAGGAAAAGCAGAGAGGAGAACCTGTGCGATAGGGATCGTGGGGAAGAACTGGAGAAACTCTGGAAACAAAAGGAGTTATGAACAGAGGAGAAGAAGAGTAACCTTCATCCTTAACTTTTGTTTAGCTGGAAGTAGAAAATTGAACCTCAAGCATCGTGGTCTAGCTCGAGGGTGGCTAGTGGTAAATCCATTTGGAGTCACTAAGCTTACGGTTGGGTGGAAACGAGCACCCCTCTCAGCATTCACATCACGTCTACAATTTCTGATAAGTTCTATGTATTGCATTTGGAATTGAATCTCATGATCGCATGCTCATTTTTATACGCTCGTAAATAGTTTCTGTATAGAAGTGTTTGCCTTGTGTTATGATTAGAAATAATGGATGCATGGTTATAATGATATAACTACAAATTGGTTAATGTATATAATGTATGAGTTCAAGATACGAGTCCATTCCCCTGAGGATTGACCCATATAACTTGACTCGTGCTATGCCCTAGTTCATCCTCCCAAAGGCACCTTTTTCGGGAAAGTTCCCTCGCATTCCAGAGTCGGAGTGAATACCTTGAAAAGACTACCATTGTAGTAAATCTGTGAGTTTACCTTGCCCCTGTCACGAAGTAAATGGGCTTTGTATTTTTAGTACTCGGGAAACCCAATGGTATGAATCCCACATCTTCGCAAGTTGCAAAATCTCGGTATGTGAAATCCAGGTATGTAAAACCCCGAAGCAGTGTAGTGTAAAAGGATTTTGGCATTTCGATACTTGGGAAACCCAATGGTATGAATCCCACGTCTTTGCAAGTTGCGAAATCCCGGTACGCAAAATTCCAGTATGCAAAACCCTGAAGCAGTGTAGTGTAAAAGGATTTTGGTGTTTCGGCACCAGGGAAACCCAAGGGCAAGTTCCCTTGTATTCGCCAGTCGCGAAATCCCGACATGTGAAACCATGAAATGGTTTAGCGTGAATAGGTTTTGGTGTTTCGACGTTTCAACACCCGAGAAACCCAAGGGAAAGTTCCCTTGTATTTGCCAGTCGCAAAATCCCAATATGCAAAACCCTGAAATGGTTTAGCATTAATAGGTTTTGGTGTTTTGGCGTTTCGTCACCCGGAAAACACAAGGGCAAGTTCCCTTGTAATCGCCAGTCGTGAAATCCTGATATGCGAAACCCCGAAATGGTTTAGCGTGAATAGGTTTTTCTGTTTCGGTGTTTCGGCACCCAGGAAACCCAACGGCAAGTTCCCTTGCATTCGCCAGTCATGAAATCCCGATATGTGAAACCCCAAAATGATTTAGCGTGAATAGGTTTTGGTGTTTCAGCGTTTTGGCACCCGGGAAACCCAACGGAAAGACCCCTCATACGTGAAACCCCGATGCGCTCTGTGAATGAGCCCTAGGTCACCAGACAAGGTCTTGTGGTAGGGAGGAGGAGTCCTGAAAGAATCTGGACCGCCCATTTGTAGGGATGCGAGGAAAATATCTAAGGCCACCAGGGTTATGGACAATAGAGGAATAGGAGTGAAGACCTCGCCAGAAATCCAAAAAGGTATTATGTCGAGATTTGATCTGGGTCGCTGATCATGTCGATGATCTGGACCATAGATCTGAATGATACTGGGCTTTCGGTTTTGGGGATTTTAAAGGGAAAGGAGGAACGCTTGCATCACGATTTCACAAATTATGAAACCCCGAAAGAATTTAGAGGAATAGTGCCAGGTCATAGGACCGGTTGTATGAAAAGAAACCCAAGGCAGGAGCTAAGGATCTGGTAGACCCTTTCGAGTTTCGACATTTTGAAAGACAGAGAACAGGGGAACGCTTGCATCGCGATTCCCTGAATCGTGAAAACCAGAAGCACATTTTTGGTAAGGTCTGTGGTCATAGCCAATGATCACATGGGGGATCATAAGGGAAGGGATGGTTTGTTCTAGGCCCCATAGAATTTCAGGGATTTTGTTTCTCGAGAAAAAAAAAGGACGAAAAATCTTAGTTACCATAGTGGGTGTGTGACAAATTGGTATCAGAGCATGGTTACAACACTTGGCCTACTTGGGCTCATGGCCGAGTTGCGCAGGAAATCCATCTAAAGTACTCTTAAAAGGAGTAACTCTCTATCCTAACCCCCCTTATCAAAAGCTGAAGTTAAGAATGAAAATTCCTATTGTGTGTATTCATTTGAAAAAAAATATGAATTACACGCTGATTGTGAATGAATATAATGATGACTAACAATAAGTGTTTTTCTTGCACAACAAGTGAATGATCAACCACGGGAAACTACAGACGCATATAATGGTGATGCACCACAAAGCGGGGGATGGCTCCCACAATAGAGACGAAGAGTCTGATGAGAGGAGAGCAGTAGAGACCCCTCTAGATCTAGCTGAGATTGTGAGAAGCCTCATGGTAGAACTACAGAGATGCAAGGCCAACAACGAGAGGTTGATAAAAGAGAAAGAGAAGAAAACATAAATTAATGCAGTCTTGCTGCAGAGTTTGTCTGACATACAAAGACAATTGCAGCATGGACCTGACATCAGTGACACGGACCGACGACAGATAAAGAAAATTTGAAGTCCACCTGAGATATGGAAGCATGGTCTTTTGAGTGGACACACTGGGAAGAGAACCTCGAGAAAGGTTCACCCCAGAGATAAGGGACAAGCATCGGACGATTCCTCTAGAAAGGAAACTAGCGACTTAGAGGGATCTTCTAGTAGCATAACTAGTTCTTATTCCCGAAGAAAACGGAAGAAGCGAAATCATTCCAAAAATCATAATCTCGAAGAATTCAAGAAGGCCAAACCACCCTCTTTCGATGGTGAAATAAATAAGGGAGAGGAAGTGAAGGCCTAGCTTCTTGGACTAAAGAAGTATTTCAAAGTCCATGACTTCTCGGAAAATTTGAAGGCCCTAGTAGCCACTTTCAACCTGAATGGGAAGGCTTCCATTTGGTGGGAAGACCTTAAGAACATAAAAGGGATTCACGAAGAAGACCTATCTTGGGAATGGTTTGAGAAATACTTCAGGAAGAAGTATCTATCGGAAAAGTATTTCAACGAAAAGACTAAATAATTCTATGAACTCGAGCTGGGGCAATGCACCATAGAGGAATATGTTAGTAGATTCCTCAAATTGCTGAGGTACATACCTTATATAAAAGTAGAAAAGGAAAAGGTGCAACGATTCACCAGTGTGCTACCTAAGGACTATCAGAACAGAATTGAGTTTGACGAGCCAAAGACCCTAGAAGATACTGTCCAAAAGGAAAGATACTGTTATCAACAACTTGGCCATCGGACACAACCTCGTGAAGGTTAGAAGCAGAAGAATAGTTCAGGATTCTAGAAAAAGGGGTTTAAGTCCCCAAGATTTAAAAACTATAAAAAGTACTCAAGGATGAGATTCCCAACCCGAAGTGTACACCAACAGAGTTTCCCCTCCCAGAGCGGGAATAAACCTTTTGGATCTACTCAAGGAAAGATTGATAACCCGAAGAGAAAACCCTTAAAATGTTGGGGTTGTGGAGAAGAACATCTACTGAGGGACTACCCGCACCGACAATAGAACAGTCGAAGAATTTATAATGTTCAAGAAGCTACCACCTTCAATGACATGGCCAGGAGTATGCCGCAAATTTATGCAGTCATGGATAATAAACAAGCTAACCACCAAGCTTCAGTGGTGGAGATGGAAAGTATGATCACCAACCATCTAGTGTCTATTCTAATTGATCCTATTTCAAATTTGAGTTATATAGCCCCTAAGGATGTTGATAAGTGTAAATTACAGCCACATAAACACGCCAAGCCATGGTTGGTAT
The DNA here is from genome assembly GCA_009831015.1 of Picea engelmannii. Lineage (NCBI taxonomy): Eukaryota > Viridiplantae > Streptophyta > Pinopsida > Pinales > Pinaceae > Picea > Picea engelmannii. The sequence goes on from ML777956.1 coordinate 824,910, forward strand.
AGTTAGCCACTGGCACCAAACGAAAGGTAGTGAAGGTCATACCAGCTTGTCAATTCACTATGGGTGAATTCCATACCCAAGCAACCCTTAACGTATTACCCCTAGGATCGTATGACTTGTTGATTGGTATGGAATGGCTAGCCACATATAAAGCCAGACTAGGTTGTTACCATAAAACCTTAGAATGTGTAAGTGAAGAAGGAAGAAGGATAACCCTTCAAGGGATCAAAAAAATTGTCTCGGTGAGACAAATATTAGCCCTTCAAATCAAAAAGTATTGCAGAAAGGGATGTCCACTATATGTGATACAGGTGTTGGAATCAGTTGAAGATGACACACCAAGCCTTGAAGACCACCCCACACTAAGAGAATATAGAGATGTATTTATGGAAGAGGTATCGGGTTTATCTCTGAGAAGGTACATTGACTTCTTGATAGAACTTGCACCAGGAGCAGTGCCAGTGTCTAGGACACCCTACAGGATGAGCACACCTGAGCTAGTTGAGCTTAAATTACAAATAAAATAAATGATGGACAGAGGCTATATCCGGCCCAGCGTGTCTCCATGGGGAGCACCAGTCCTGTTTGTGAAAAAGAAAGACGATAATCTCTGACTATGCATAGATTATAGACAACTCAATAAGGTAACCATAAAGAACAAGTACCCCTTACCCAGGATCGATGACCTGTTCAATCAATTGGGAGGTGCTTCCATCTTCTCAAAGATTGACTTGAGATCTGGATACCATCAAGTCTGAATCAAGGGTGAAGACATCCACAAAATTGCCTTCAGGACGAGATATGGTCACTATGAGTTTGTGGTAGTACCATTTGGATTGACCAATTCCCCTACCACTTTTATGTTCTTGATGAACAATGTGCTCAACAAATTCCTAGACAAATTTGTACTGGTTTTTATTGACGATATATTAATTTACTCCAAGAATAGAGAGGAGCATGAGGAACATCTTAGACTTGTGCTTCAAGTTCTAAGAGAACATCAACTCTATGCCAAATTTAGCAAGTGCGGATTTTTCTAGAAGAAAATACATTACTTGGGCCATGTCATATATGAAGAGGGAGTAGCAGTAGATCCTGACAAGATCAGGTCTATCATGGAATGGCCTACCCCAAAGGACATTTCGGATATCAGATCCTTTATGGGCTTAGTAGGATCCTATAAGAGATTTATAAAAGGATTTTCCAAGATTGGTTGTCCAATCATTGCCCTCCAGAAGAAGGGAGCTAAATTCACGTGGACACAAGAATGTGAAAAAAGATTTCAATCCCTGAAACACCTTTTGACCCATGCACCCATGCTGAAGATCATTGATCCTGAAAACGACTTCCTTGTGTGCATAGATTCCTGTAAGGAAGGGCTCGAAGGAGTCCTTATGCAAGGAGGAAGTGTAGTCTACTATGAATCCCTAAAATCGAATGAGCACGAAGTCAACTATGTGACCCATGATCTAGATTTGGCCACCATAGTGCACGCCTTAAAAATGTGGAGACATTACCTCCTGGGAAGGAAATTTGTACTTATGACAGACCACTATGGATTTCGATATCTATATGACCAACCAAAGCTCAATGCTAGACAAGCTAGGTGGATGGCCCTTGTTAGTGAGTTTGATTTTGAAATCAAACATGTTAAAGGAAAGGAAAATAAGGTGGTTGATGCCCTTAGCAGAAGTATGAAAACAATTCACCTAGCGGCGGTGAGCACCTGCGAGACGAATGTGAAAGAAAGAGTCAGGAATGCAAAAGAAAATGACACATTCTTCCAGACCGTGACCTTGTACCTGAAGCAAGAACCCACAGGAATAAAGTATGAAGGATACCAGGTGATAGATGAAGGTCTGCTAACTTACAGAAACAGATTGTATATTCTAGATTGTGATGACTTGAAAAGGTTCATAATGGATGAACTACATAAAAGACCATATACTGGTCACCCGGGATATCAAAAGATGATCACAACCATTAGGAAACAATTCTATTGGCCTGGGTTAAAGAAAGACATAGCTAGCTATTAAGCTAAGTGCCTAGAATGCCAACAGATTAAAGAAGAACACCGCCACCCAACAAGATTTTTACAACCTCTACCAATCCCAAAATGGAAGTGGCAAAGCATTTCCATGGACTTCATCATCGGATTACCAACATCGACCAAACAAAATGATGCCATCATAGTAGTGGTGGATAAATTGAGCAAGTCTACCCATTTTATCCCCGTCAAATCAACTTGCAAGGAAATAGATATCGCCATCATATTCATGAAGGAGATATTCAGACTACAAGGTATGCCTAAAGAGATCGTGTCCGATAGAGACACGAAATTTACTTCCAAATTTTGGAAATCCTTGATGGTTGGTCTGGAGACCAAAATACTATTTAACACAGCCTATCATCCTCAAACCGATGGACAGATGCAAAGAGTGAATCAAATATTAGAATACATGTTAAGGATGCATGTAATGCATCAACCCAAAAAGTCAAAACACTACCTGCCACTGGTGGAATTCGCCTACAAAAACGGCTACCAAGAATCCCTGAAGATGAGTCCTTTCAAAGTCCTCTATGGTAGGCCGTGCAACACTTCAGTTAGTTGGAGTAATCCCATAAACAAAGTTACTATTGGACATGACATGTTGAAATAAATGGAACAACAAGTGACTCAGATAAAACAAAATCTAAAGGTCGATCAGAACCGACATAAAACTTACGCCAACCAAAAGAGAACTCCAAGAGAGTTCAAGGCGGGAGACCATGTATATCTCAAAGTTAGGCCCAGGAAAAGTTCCCTGAGGATGGGAGCTTGTTCCAAGTTGGCACCTTGGTATTGTGGACCCTTTGAAGTTCTAGATAGAGTGGGACCTGTAGCCTATAGGCTAGCACTTCCTCCCACAGTAAAAGAACATAATGTTTTCCATGTTTCGGTATTGAAGAAATATGTACATGATTCTAATCATATAATTGACTAGTTTGTGATCCAGGTGGAACCAGAGGGAGAATTCTTGCTAGAAACTCAATGTATACTGGACATAAAGGAAACCCCACTCAGGAACCAAACCATTGCATAGGTCAAGGTGTAGTGGAAACATTTTGGCCTAGATGAGGCTACTTGGGAAACGGAAGATGCCATAAAATGGGCATATCCAATTTTGTTTACTTCTGTACATACATGTCATATTAATAGATAGAACATCGAGGACAATTCTCCTTTAAGGGGGAGGGAATTGTAACACCCTGTTTCCCCCAGTCTATAAAAATAACTATATTGGCCAAAAACTATGGCAAACTCAAAGACGTGAAAGGTCGATGAATGTAAATTATGTTATAAATATGTGTTGCATGGATGCTAGGAGGGGGATGTGCTAAAAGAGACCACGATGGCTAATGAGAGGTGGTGGAAGGGACCTGGAATGGTTGCGTTAACTTCCACCAAGCCAGTACCGTACTAGTTTTACTTGCTCAAAGACCAAAGCTACTCTCTGACCCCAGAATGGATTTCTCGTCAACTTGGTAGGTGGGGAGGCTCCTCAAGAGTTAATGAGGGGATGGGGGTGAACCGCAGATCCGTAACAACTCCCAGACCTGACTGCAAACAGGGAAATTCACGCCGCATGCAATCTTGCAGAGAAAAGGCAAGAGAGGAAGTGTGGTAAGGAAGGAAAAAGAGAGAGGAGAACATGCATGACAGGTATTTTGGGGAACAACTGGAGAAACTACGGAAACACAAGGAGTTCTTAACAAAGGAGAAGGAGAGTAACCTTCGTCCTTGATTTTTCGTTGATCCGAAAGTAGAAAATTGAACCTCAAGCATCGTGGTCTATATCGGGGGTGGCTAGTGGTAAATCCGTTTGGAGACACTGAGCCTACGGTTGGGTGGAAATGAGCACCCCTCTTAGCATTCGCATCACGTCTGGAATTTATGATAAGTTCTATGTCTTGCATTTGGAATTGAATGTCACGATTGCATGCTCATTTTTATATGCTCATAAATAGTTTTTGTATAGAAGTGTTTGCCTTGTGTTATGATTAGAAATAATGGATGCATGTTTATACTGATATAACTACAAATCGGTTAATGTATAGAATGTATGAGTTCAAGATATGAGTCCGTTCCCCTAAGGATTGACCCATCTAACTTGACTCGTTCTATGCCTTGGTTCATCCTCCCAAAGGCACCTTTTTCGGGAAATTTCCCTCGCATTCTAGAGTCGGAGTGAATCCCTTGAAAAGACTACCATTGTAGTAAATCCGCGAGTTTACCTTGCCCTTGTCGCGAAGTAAATGGGCTTTGGAGTTTCGGTACCAAGGAAACCCATTGGCATGAATCCCATGTCTTCGCAAGTTGCGAAATCTCGATATGCAAAATCCCGGTATGTAAAACCCCAAAGCGGTGTAGTGTAAAAGGATTTTGGCATTTTGGTTCCTGGGAAACCCAATGGTATGAATCCCATGTCTTCCCAAGTTGTGAAATCTCGGCACGCAAAATCCGGGTATGTAAAACCCCGAAGCGGTGTAGTGTAAAAGGATTTATGTGTTTCGGCACCTTGGAAACCCAAGGGAAAGTTCCCTTATATTCGCTAGTTGCAAAATCCTGATATGAGAAACCCTAAAATGGTTTAGCGTGAATAGGTTTTGGTGTTTCGGTGTTTCGGCACCTGGGAAACCCAAGGGCAAGTTCCCTTGTATTCGCCAATCATGAAATCTCGATATGCAAAACCTCGAAATGGTTTAGCGTGAATAGGTTTTGGTTTTTTGGCATTTCGGCACCTGGGAAACCCAAGGGCACGTTCCCTTGTATTCGCCAATTGCAAAATCATGATATATGAAACCCCAAAATGGTTTAGCGTGAACAGGTTTTGGTGTTTCGGCATTTCTGCACACAGGAAACCCAAGGGCAAGTTCCCTTGTATTCGCTAGTCACGAAATCTCAATATGAAAAACCCCGAAATGATTTAGCATGAATAGGTTTTGGTGTTTCAGCGTTTTGGCACCCGGGAAACCCAAGGGCAAGACCCCTCGTCTTCGCCAGTTGTGAAATCCAGGCACGCGAAACCCCGATGCACTCTATGAATGAGCCCTAGGTCTTCGGACAGGGTCTTGTGGTAGGGAGGAGGATTCCCAAAAGAATCTGGACCACCCATTTGTAGGGACGTGAGGTGAAGATCTAAGGCCACCGAGGTTCTGGACAACAGAGGAATAGGAGTGAAGACCTCGCCAGAAATCCTGAAAGGTAGAGTGTCGGGATTTAATCTGGGTCGTTGATCAAGTAAATGATCTGGATCATAGATCTAGATCATACCGGGCTTTCAGTTCCAGGGATTTTAAAGGGAAAGGATGAATGCTTACATCACGATTTCTTGAATCGTGAAACCCTGAAAGAATTTAGAGGAATAGTGCTAGGTCATAGGATCGGTTTTATGAAAAGTGATCCAAGGGAGGAGCTAAGGATATGTTAGACCCTTTTGGGTTTCAACATTTCGAAAGACAGAGAACAGGGGAACGATTGCATCGCGATTCATCGAATCACGAAAGGCAGAAGTGCCTTTTTTTTAAGGTCTATGGTCATAGCCAACGATCACATGGGGGAGCATAAGGGAAGAGAGGTTCTGTTCTAGGCCCCATAGAATTTCAGGGATTTTGTCCCTCGAGAAAAAAAAAAGGCAAAAAATCTTAGTTGCCGTAGTGGGTGTATGACAACTTCACCCACATAGGAGAACCATGAAATCACAAGAGGATAGTCCGAGGACAAGAGAGAATGAATAAAGCAATAAAGAAAGAAGGGAGGGACTAAGGATGCAGAGAACTAAAGTAGGTATACCAGAGGAAGAAGACGATTTTGTAGAACTACATAGAGGAAGGAGTTACAAGAGGAGAAATACTAGGGTTGAGAAAGGAGAGTCGCACAGTGAGCTAGAGGGGAGAGGACCTTATGCAATAGTACAAATCATGGAGATATCACACATAAGAGGAGACGAAGAAGAGTTACGGTCCATTCCTATAATGTAAGAACTATTAAGTCCTAGTCATATGGGATCATGTGTCGAATCCACGACCCCATGTGCATAACCACAATAAGAAATAACAATTGAAGACTTATAAAAATAAATTATAGTTATTAAGGGAGTATACAATAGTAGAAATCAGAGAAGCGGAAGCAATGCACAGAGTAAGAGTCAACCAACATCACCAAGAGGAGGGAATACACAACGAGTCATGGCAGGGGTAGACAATACCCTTATACTACTTGAGTTCTAAGGGGTTGAGTCATAGGACCCATAAAAACATCTATTTGTCTATGAGAAAATTTGGGGTGCTAAGAACATCTAGGATGAGGCCGTGAATATTGCGCAGTTGGAAACAAAATTTAGAAGTCATGTGTTAGCCTAGTACATGACGTTGTAGAGTACCACACCTATAGGATAATCCATGACTTTGGTAGAGATAAGACAAGCATTGTTAAAATATTTCAAGAAGCCAAAGTCTGAGTCATAGTATATTACAAAGATGAAGGAAATTAAATAGGTGTAGAATGAATCAGTCTGGGATTGTTACCAATATTTGAAGAATCTAATGGGTAGACTTACTTTCCATATCCCTGATAAAAAACATCAATAATGGTTTATTTCATGACTTCTACCACACATTTGTAGACCATTGATTCAAGAGAAGGTTGCGTCACATCTAGAGGCTTTGGAAATTGAAATGAATTTGGAATCATTCTCCATAGAAGACATTGGAGGGATGGGACAAGTTCATATGCAGTTGGATGCTTTGATGATTCAACTGGAATAAATTACAAAAGGGAAGGAGAAATGGGAACAATTTTGGTGTACCGAGTGTAGGAATGAAGGTCATAAGAAGGATGAATGCCCAACAATTGCACAATATCTCACAACTGGAGAATTGAATTCATTACCATGAGGGGGGTATTGCAATATATGTAAGAAATGGGGAAATATTCCAACTGAGCATTCACTACTACAAAAGTATCAAAGTACACGAAGGAATTTTTTTTGTAATTTTTACATGTCAGTTGGACATGTAAAAAAGGATTACCATGCATTCAATTTGATGAGGGAGTGCACTACAAATATGCACAAGATTAGGGAGGAGAATGTTGCAATAGAAGGAGGTGGTCCACAGTATAATAATCAGAGAAGATTTAATCTAGGGAATAAAGGAAATTTTTGCAGAGGGCGAGGCCGAGGAAATTATGGTAGAGGAGGAAGAGGACCGATAATATGTTACAATTGTAACCAATCGAGACACTTAGCTCATGACTGCCCAAATCCTTGTACAACATGCACACACTGTTGAACACTAGACTATGTGACAACATATTATCCTCAGCTAGTTGCAAAATTGCAGGAAAGAGGGAATCAAAACCAGAATCCAAATCTAAATGTACATAAAATATCAATCGAAAAATGCAACAAAGGACCTAGAATAACTGTTGTTACACACAGAGGAGATAGAAATGGATTTGATGTCATGAATGGAGGAAAATAGGCTGAGAAATGGGTAAGGAAGTCAAAAGGGCCTATGCCAACATTCAATCGTCAGCAGGAAAATGAGACATATCAGAGGGAAAGAAAAGAGGTGCTTGGATAGGATTGGGGAATGTCAACATCATCTGTGCCATAGGGAAATCATTGCGTTGGGATAGAGAATCCAACTGGGAAGGTAAGAACTCTAAGAGAATTATTGAGAAGGTAGAGCTTATGAAAGATGAAATTGTGTTGAATGCACTATATGAAATAATTGATCATTGCATGCAAGGAAGGGAAACTCCCATTGCATAGAGGGTGGTGAATCAAGGACTTCACATAAAGAGGACCAATGGAGAATTCATATTCAGTGAAAAAATTGGAGAATATAATGTGGATAATGTTATCTTGGAATTAGGGTTTGATGTGAATGTATTTCCAAAGCATACATGGGAGACGATGGGAAAACCCAAGATGGTATGGTCTCATGTTCAGTTCAGGCTCACAAATCAACACAAGATAGTATTGTTTGGTTGATTGACAAGAGTACTTGTGAACATATATGGGGTGTGCAGTGTAGCAGACTTTGAAGTTATTGAGATCGTGGATGATAGTCAACTATATCCATAATTTATGTGACTTGAATGGTAACTTGATAATAAGGCGATCATTAATCTAAAGTGGAGAGAAATTATATTTGAATTCAGAGATTTGAAAGTTACAACACCATTAGACCCAACATAAGGAAAGAGGTACATCAATACAATAAGAGAAAACAACATTGACAACTTGTATAAAATCTACGCGGATGGATGATTATGTAAACCCTACTATAGATGGTACTCTAAGTTGGAGAAGTATTAGTTCGTGTGCATCAAATTCAGAATAAGGTGTAGGAATTGGCAGAAGAGGATGCATGAAATATCAACTAGATGATGTGTGTGCATGACCTGATATTCGTGCTGGATTGGAACAAAGTTATGTGATCCACCCAACTATGATGGATTGATATAAGATTGTTTGTAAATGAATTTGAGTTGTAGGGACTCGAACAACAAAATATGTTGTCACTAGATGTTTTCCTAAAAGAAACTCCAGCTAGATGGTGGGATGCACACAAAGAGGGAATGGAAGGTTCGTCACAGTGTATAGGACTAATGCAACTCAGGTTTGGTACTGAGGTAGAAAATATTACACATAGGTATACAAGGGAGAGTGACCCAGTGGATCATGTGGATTAGTGCAAGGATAGATGGAAGTTGACACCAATGGAATAATGGATACATACATTTATACATACACTCGTACAATCCTAAAGAACAGGTATCTGGAATTGGAAATGCATAGAGAGACAACCAAATTGGACGAGTTGGCTCAGAGGTCCAAAGTCACATTTACATTTGAACATGAATCTGCATAAATAGATGAAACACTTACAAGCTATTCTAACTAAGATCTTCTTAGAAGAAGGGATGATGGAGGTGGTACCAGTCTATAATGCACACAGAGATGCTATGATTGTTCATGAGTTATTGGAGTGTTACCATGTTTTTAAGGAAGAACATGATGAAGAAGATACCACGAATGCCAAAATGCCTGAAACATAAGGAGAATGTGCAGTAGAAGGGACATGACTTGAATCTACCACATCACACAACCAATAAATATGTGGTAGGTAAACATTAGGATGACAAAGAATCCAAATTTTGCGCAAATAGGGGATTACTGGAGTGATGAGATAATAGAGAAGATTGCAGACTTGCTGTGAGAATAGAAAGACCTATTCCCAACTACATTTTCAGAGATGAAGGGAATAATTGGGGACTTAGGTGAGATGGAGATTCCCTTGAAACTAGGTGCTAAGCCAGTGTGATAGAGGTCTTATAGGTTAAAGTAGAAATAGACAAAATTATGGATGGAGGAATTATTGAACGCATGGTGGAATCAGAGTGGATAATCCCAATGGTAGTGCAAGACAAGAAGACATGAGGAATTAGGAATTTTGTGGATCTAAGGAAGTTGAATGATGTATTTTTACAGGACCCGTTCCAAAAACCATTCATAGATGAGGTACTCGAGAACATAAGAGGGAAAGAGACTTATTCTATCATAGATGGATTCTCAAAGTACCATCAGATAAAAATTGTGCAGGAGGACCGATACAATACTACTTTCGTGATAGAGTGGGAAAGTTATAAGTATACAATAATTTCCTTTGGACTGAAGAATTCCCTTGCATGTTTTTCAAGAGTGGTGGTTGTAATGTTAATGCATTTATCCATAAGTTCCTTGAAGTATACTTAGACGATTGGACTGTGTTGAGTCTACTGATCACATAGAATTCCTCATGCTAATGTTGGATAGGTGTAGACAGTGTCATTTCTAGCTGAATTCAAAGAAGTGTTTTTTTTGTGCATAGTTTGGAATTTTATTGGGCCATGTAGTCTACAAGTAGGGATTAATAGTGGATCCAACCAATATTGTAGTGATTCTAGATTTAGAACCACTTACATTAGTCAGACAGCTGAAGGAAACTATGGGTCATACATGATATTACAAGAATTTTATCAAAGGCTATGCACAGATCACAACACCTATGGAAAATTCACTGAGGAAGGAAGTAAAGTTCCAATGGAACAAATACTTTTAGAAAGGTTTGAACACCTTAAAAAAAAAACTAGTGACCGCACTGATTTTTATCTCTCCATATTGGAATAGGGAGTTCCACGTTCATGCAGATGCATCATCCATAACGTTGAGTGAAATACTATCTCAACTAGGAGAGGGGAGACATAGTTCACCCAATCTCTTTTTCATGTAGGAGGGTATCCATAGCGGAGAAGAATTACAACACCATAGAACGTGAAGAACTGGAAATGGTATACGCGCTGAAAAAGTAAAGACATTATTTCTTGGGGTCTCACTTTAATATGTACATAGACCACTCTACATTAAAATACTTAGAGAAAAAGATGGTGTTGATGGGGATAATATGCATATGGCTATTGTTGTTTTAGGAATACGATTTTTAGGTTGTGGTTAAACTAGGGAAGTTTAATGCAGGACCGGATCATCTATTGCCCATACTATCAGGAAAATATCCAAGGAATCTAGATGACAACTTAATGAATGCACAAATATTTGCAGTTAAAATGGTGGATGATTACTTCTTGGACATTGTGCAGTTTCTAAGTACAAGAATGACCCTATCATACATGACGTTTGCGCAGAAGAAATAACTAGTAGTTAAAGCAACAGACTATCATCTCATTCCAATAAATTTGTATAAGTTGGGTGCAAATGGAATATCAAGATGATGAATGTTGGAACATGAAAGGACTATGATACTCATAGAAGTGCAAGAATGGATTAGAGGAGGACATTACATAGGAAAACTAGCTATGCAAAATATTTTATGCATTGAGATTTGGTGGATGACACTTCACTAAGATGTTAAGGAACACAGTCAGTCATGCAATGTATATCAAAAAGTTGGAAATCCATCTAGGAGGGATGGAATTCCTTTAAATACACAAGTTATGTTGAAAGTATTTGATAAATGGGTCATAGACTTTATGGGGCCAATCAACCCATGAGAACGAAGACTAGGGGAAAGGTACATAATCACCTCGACAAAGTATTTGACAACATGGGAAGAAGTAGTGTCAGTCCTAGACTACACCAAGGATACTACTGCATGATTTCTATTTGAGAATGTAGTCACACGATTTGGATGTCTACATATATTACTTAGTGATTAAGGAACAAACTTTCGAAATAAAAAAAATTGCAGCATTGACTGAGGAGTTTCAAATTCATCATCTGGACAGTACCCTGTATCATCCTCAGACTAATGGGACAATGGAATCTTTCAAGAAAATCCTGGAGACTTCTTTGACAAAGATATGTAATATAGGGAGAGATGACTTGGGACATAAGAGTTCCTGGACTTTTATGGGAAAGAAGAAAATAAAAACGTTGACAGGGAAGACACATTTTAGGTTGGTCTATGGGAAATAAGTAGTGTTTCCAATCGATTTTATTCTACCTAGCCTGTGCATTGCAACGATCACTGATATTTCAAACTCTTATGCAATAGAGGAGCGATTTTCCTATTTGGTTCAACTTGAGGAAGATTGGTTTGTCATAGGTTTCCATGAACAAGTTCAGAAAGCCAAAGAGAAGGAATGGCATGATAGACACATGAAACATAAAAATTTTCAAGAGGGAGACTTGGTATTACTCTATGACAACAAGTTTATGCAACATCCTGAAAAGTTCAAAATTCACTTGTACTAACAAATGAAAAAGCAAGAACAATTGCATAATATGGTACTAACAGGACCATTAAAAATCATTAAAGCAAAGAAACAATGGCTACAAGGTGGCAATAATATATCATAAATGTACCGTATAGTCTTAAATGGTAAAATACACTGGAAATCACGATAGACTAGTAGTACGAGGAAAAAATCACATGATATATTCGATAATAAAGCCACATTTATTTGAACATTCATCAACCTTTTTGGAAGATTGGAAAAGTTAGCTAAGGTATGAAGAGACATGAACAATTGGAAATAAGGCATACAATTAATTAAGGGTCACCACGCGTGACTTATTGTGTTTCTGAGCTACATGCAAGAGAGAGAAACTGAGATCTGACTCAAAGTCGAACTACAACCACACTAAAACAACCACAGAGAAAGTAAAGGAACCTTTAACATAAAACAATGGCCCTGCTGAAAGTTCAAGTGACATCAACAACATGGAAGTAATCAAAAAAACCACCTGTGGTCGAGGAAACACCTGGATCTTCAGGTTCACAAGGAATATTTCATAGGGACTATATCCCACTGAGGAAAGATAATGCACCTCAAGTTAAGGTACCGACAGATGGAAAATACCCCTTGGTAACATCACCAATCCCACCTGACATAAGTATTGAAGGAGACATGATCTCCAACACCAACTGGATGGAAGCACCTACTTCCACTTATACAAGCACCAACTTGCACACATAAAACTCTTTGTTTTCCCTAGCACCACCATGCCTCCCTCTTTTCTAGTCACAACTACATGGAAGCTACAACTCCTAGTATTCAAGCACCAACTTGAATAATAGAGGACCACAGTCCTCTCTAGCACAACCCTACCACCATGATTATAGATATTTGCTTGAATAATACCTTACAACAATAAAAATATATCAATACTTACCATTTCTTCTCTTTTCTACAATTTTTCTCTGCCTTTGTCTGTTCATGGTTGGCTCCACTTGCTGTCTCTTTTATGTTCTGCAGTAATGCTCTGCTTCTGTCTGTTCATACTTATCTTCATTTGTTGTCTCTTTCCATATACTCTTTCCCTATTCTTGTCATGCTCTTAGGTTCTTGTACATTCTTCTCTTTTCACCATTTCTGCTCCATTCCGCTTATGTTCTTCATCTTTGAATTTATTCCCCCTCTATTCATACTATAATTTTCATTACATACGGTTGAACTCATTTTACAAAAAAAATGGCAACCTCACTCTGTCACAACATTTTTCTTTTGTACATCCTCTCATGATCTGCTACACTACGAATCTCAAACGCCCAAGAACAATGATTCAATTAGTATAATTGAATCGTAACTGATCAAGAAATCACAAAGTGAAACAATAACCCTTCGATCAGATTGTCAATTTAATCATCGTCGTTAGATTATACGTGCATAGGATTTTTGACTTTTCAATGTGTAAAATATAGTGTCGACGGTCGTAAGGTTCCTCTCCACATGACCACTGGTTGTGACCACTCGCCAATAAAAAAGGCTCTATGTGAAGCCTAAAAAGAACTCTAAGCCTAATTCTAAGACTAAGTCTGAGTCTAATTTTAATTAGGGGACTAATTAAAAATATTAAATAAATTAAAAGAATTTAGACAAAAATCAAACTCTAGGAAAAAGGTGATTAAAATTTAAAGGTTGGATAAAATACACATGTTTGCATGAAATAAATAAAAAGGGTTTTTCAAATAGAAAGAAATTAAAACCTGAGAGAATAGGTGTACATCTTGAGTCAAACTACCACTAAGTCTAACTAGAAGAAGACTCCTAATCAAACTCTAACTAAGATCTAGTTATGAGACACTAATTAAATGAGAAATTGGGAACTAAGGGACAACTAAGAGAAAAAATAGGAACACATTAGGGAATGTGAGGGAAATTGGATTTTTAAATAAAATAAAAATGGTAATTACCTGTGCAACTTGGGGAGAGTGTGAAAAGTTAATTACATTAATTTAAGAAGTTTATTATTTTTGCATAATGTTTCAGTAGGAATTTTTTTATAAAACAAATGGTGTAGAAGAAAAATGTATCTCACTTGGGATAGTATTGTTATGCTGCCAAAATTTAGTTGATTGTGTTTTACTTGTGAGGGTTGAAATTTCAAGCTTCAAAAAGAGTGGAAGCTCTTCCTTACGAGGCAAGCTTGAGAGCTACTGTGTTCTGGTTTCTTGTGTGTGGTCTATTTGAGGCTTAAAGGAAGAAAGGGGAAGAAGAGTACCCCTAGCATTGGTTGGGAGGTACCAATGAAGTTTTTGTGATTAACAAAAGGGAGTAAAGAAGGAGCACAAGTCATTGAAAGACATCCTCAATTATCCATTTTCATCGGTTCCGATATTTTACTATAAAATTTTAGTTGCAAAAATAAATAAATTGTAATTTAGAAATTTTTAAAATTTAGTGATGGAATTTAAAAATATGCAATTTTCACCAAATAGTCACGGGGAATCTAGAATTCTGAACTTTCTTGTTTGTGGCCAATGAATTGACAAACTGTTTGTTCAAAATTTTATATAAATGTTTCCATTGAAATTATATACTTGATTGCATTTTTCTTACGATCGTTCTCAAATAAATTATAGATCCAGAAATTGGAACTTCCTTGGACTTTGCAGATTTTGTTGAAATTTTCGAAATAGAATTTTGTATGACATATAAAATTAAATTATAGATTTGGAATTTAGAAAAAATCCGTTCGGTATATGTTCAATTAATTGACATCCTAATTAGAATTTGGTATCGCCCTTGTGTTATAATTTTACAATTCGAAAATAGAAATTTGTAAGATTTCGTTGGTCTATGTAACAATTCTAAGTTGCAAATACAGAGTTAGTAATTATGTCTTCGTCGCTTCTTTATTATCGCCATTCCTGAGTTTGAATTCCATTTGGTTGTTGCATAATAACTAGCATAGTTGTTAACTTGTGGCTGAGAATGCTTAAAGGTATTAGCTGAGAACAGGTGCCATAAAATGTCTGTGGTAATTTGTAATCCATCTGTGGTAATATAAAACATTTGGCTGCATGGTTTAATCTTATTTAATCATTTAAACGTGGCAATTACATATCCTTATAGTAATTTTTTAATGTGATTAGGTAAATGTTAAAAAGTAAACATGTTAACCGATGCTTTGATAAATGCAAGAAAGTTATGAACAATAAATCTGACCCATTAATTTTGGAGGACGACTAAAAATATGCCAGCATCTTCAATGCATAGCCATCAAATTAAGGTTTAAGATTAAATAAGGTTAAAAAAGCATTAATTGTGCCCATTATCAATAAGTGTAGACCTTTCGACATAATTAACCCTGAATCTTGATTTTCATATGGACATTGTAAAATCATTTGATAACTATGGAAACTATAATTTGCAAGGTTCACTACTGAATAAAATTGCAATCCGGTATTGAATTTCGTATGGTTATTGCAGATTTATTTAAGCTTTTCTTAATTTTCTGTTTTAGTTTTGTATTTTCGATTTCAGGGTTAGTTCCTAGAACTAGTTGTGAGTCGAGATTTCCTACAACATTGTTATTTCTTCTTCTTTATGACAGTTAGCACGTACTCAATGTCATCTAATAGTCACTCTACTTGTTCGCCAAGTCCTTATCCAAGCGACTTCTATTTTTCTGTATCGTTGAATCTAATGGTTGTTTCTTTCCTCGCTTTCCTTACAAACAATTATTATCAATCGAATATTAGTTATAATCCTATGCATCGATTTCACACTTCTAATTAATAAACTATTAAAGTAACAAAGTGGGTATGATACTAGAAAATTTGAGCCAAGTCTTAATAAATACATTTAATTCTTGGTATGGATAATTAAATAGACAATTTTTTTTTTCAAATCCGGATTATCATTTTGGTGCAATATGCATTGAAAATCATTACACAAGATAAGGCATTTTAGTAAGGAAAATAAAATTTATTATGCCTGGTACCTTATTACTTTTATATGAAATGTCCTTAGATTTTAGTACAATACTTTGAATTAATTTTTTATGAATTGATTATGTAATTAATGAGGTAAAATGTATAAATTTTGCATTGAAGTTATATAAGTAACTTTAATACTATAAAAATAAAAATTATATTATTTTTTATTATTGTTTATTTCAGTGTTTACAATTATTTTAGGTTGGATCATATCACGACATATTATAGTAAAAACATTGAATTGTAATGGAATGAAACTAAGAATTGAGTAATTTTTATGATGTGAATTAGTATTGATGAATTTTTTTTTTGCTAGTATATTGAGTTTTAAAATGATTTTGATTGCGTTGTGATTATGCATCTTACTGTTAATTCTCAGTCCTAGTCTAGGTTTTAAGTGGATTATGGGGATGGATACCTCCATATTCCTCAGAATAGTCGTCAGTCCAGAGAACTTAAATGATCAAAATCAATCTAATGAATCTTGGACTTGAGCATTGATTATGTGTCTTGGAGGTCCTAAACTTGTAGGGTAGGTTGGGTAGGTACACATCTTTGTTATCTTATGTTATTTGATTGATCTAAGAATATCTTTGATGTTGTATCTAATTCTTGTTGTGTAGATATTTAAATGAGAATACAATGTGTAAATATTGATGTGTGTTATTGTTGCATATCACTTGTTCTAACTATTGTTGTTTAAAAAAATAAAAATATCCACTATTTCTCACTCACTTTTATGTCTTAAGAGGGGACGTTACAAATACACTACCTTGATTTATGATCTGATTGTGAGGGCGCTTCAACAAGGGTGAGTCGATTTTTTGATGGAGGTGTTAATGGATTTGATTGAATGAGGCACACTCGACAATGGAGGGTAATTTTTATATGGAGGACACAATTAATGGTGAAGATGACAATGTGAATTAGTGGATGGAGAGGGCACACACATTGTTAGAGAGAGAGAGAGGCGTCTGAAATGCTAGATGCACTGAGCAATGGAGAGGGGTGTGTCTCCTTCTCCCAATCATCCTTTTCTTATTAATATTGATTCCTTGCTTACTTCTTCACATTGTCCACAAAGAATGAAAGTCGATTTAACTAGCACACACACAGAAAAAGATATGTGCACCAGTTCCTTTGGCACACACTCTCTCTCATCAATCACAAACAAAGAAACGAAAATGACCTCTCAATAATTCTCAGAAGAAGAAAAATGAATTACACACAAGAAGGATAATGAAAACAAGATTCAACAAAATTTCATCAATCGTATTGGAGGATCATATCCCTTCTTAAACAATCAATGTGATCTTCTACAAACGGTAAATGCTTCTTTATTCTTCTATATTTCTCTGCGCAATCGGATTGGCAAGAGAAATTTCCAACTGCATTTTCTGACACAAATAACTATTCACTAAAATAGAAATCGCCATTATTTACTTATACTAGCGAATTCTTTATTACAATAAAATACTGACTAACACCGACAACGATAAAAAAACTACCATAGCATTACTTCTCCTTCTCTCCTTTCTTGTTGTGCATGGCATGTACTATGTTGTGCTCTTCCTAAGGAAGGTTGACGTCCTTCCTTATTGGTCCAATTCCTCCCTTTTTAGATCCGGAAGCATCCCTGCTTCCACCACCAATGGAGGGAACTTTTGTTGCACAATATCGACTATAATCCACTTGTCCTGTCTCTGGAGTTTGGCATTGTTGACTGACTAGGTATGAAACATGATGTTTTTTGACACAATCCGGTGTTACTTGCAAGGAAGCTTCGAATAGAGTGTGTTTCTGTGATAAATTATGAACACCACTATGGTCATCCTGTTGTTATCGATGTTGATGTGTTGATCCCAACATAGTCAAAATGAGAGGCATCTCTATGGGTTCCTGATACAAAAATCCAAGACAGACCTCAAAAGGTAATAAGATTGTGGAAGAGTGCATGACCCTATTTTAAGGGTGCCACTTCTACAAATACAACATCATGAGGTGGAATTCTTTAGTGTAGTAGCGGTAATTAAATTTGGATGTGGATAAGGTCTGGATGTGGTAAGTCACCAAGTGAACTACCTGTTTACACATTGCTCCAAGAGAAAACCGAGAGGAAATATGGGTTAATGGATATCGATCTTTAATTGTTTCTTGGGTGCAAGAATGGTAAACAATAACTAGAGGACGTTCGATAGTGTCTTGGGTAACCATGCGAGATGATGGATCATTGGGTAACTATGCATCATGCATGCGATGGATGGATGGAGCAAGGGATCGAGAGGGTGGGAGACTTTAGGGAGAATGCAATACATTAGAATGTTCTGGGAGGAGAGGGATTATTATGGGAGGTATCAGATTAGTGAGATTCTCAGGCTAAACATGGCGGGTTAAACACAGAGAGACATTGTTGATATTGATAACATGGTGAGTGGATATGGTATCGGTTCGTGGCAGTGGTGAATTGATAGGCGATAAAGTAAGTACATAGGTGAGCCTAACCTATTTAAGGTGTTATTGATGTGTCTTTGCGTGATACACTTCTTTTCAGTCTTGTTGGTAAGGAATACTGAGAAGGAGATCAACACAATTTAATGGAGAGACGTCGTAGATCACAGTTTCACGAAAAGTACCAATGGTGAAAGTGACAATGCAACATCATGCAATAGAAATTCAAGGAATTCCCTTTTGCACCCAACCAAGGTGATATGGATCGGGGTGTGGGGTGGTGGGGAGTTGCAGATGTTCGACTAAGTCTTGTGATGTCAAATTATTTTGACTACCATTTTCCAGAATAAGAGTGGCGAGTTCATTTTTAATTTGGCATTTGTGAGTGAATAGGGGAACATTAGGGAGACTTGGTTATAGCGTAGTCATAAGAATGAGGGATGGGTTGATTGTAGTGGGGTTGGTGAGAAATTTTACTTCTGGTTGCTTGGGAAACTCAATAGTTGTGGCCTCTACAAACAAGGTCTAATGGGGGTGGCTATTTTTAATGGATTGACAATCATCAGAGTTATGGGAGTTGGTATAGTGAAAATTACACCAAACTACATTGTTGGTTGCCAACGAGGAAGAAGGACAAGTTTAAGAATGAGAAGGAGGTGGGTTATCATCCTAGGTTCGATATGAAATATATCGAATGTGAGGAGCCACCTTTATTTCTATGACCAAGGCTTGTAACAAATCCTTGTCCAGAGAAGTGTTGTCAAAAAAATCTACCTCGTTCGAGAGGTAACAATAAACCATAATTGAACTTAATTATTAATACCTCGTCTAGTTTGCTGACATGTAGCTGGATGTGCAACCTACAGAATATATTGATGTATCATTGAACTGACTGATTGTAAAGTTGATTGAGTTGTAACCACCTGGCCAGTAAATTTGGAAGATAGACTCGAGGGTATAAGCATTCCCTCAATTCCTGACAGAACGTATCCTACAATGCAATGCAACCACTTGTCATGGAAGATAATGTATCGATCTCTACAATCAGTTACAAGATTTTTGATTGTGTGTCCCACCATGTGTTTGCAATTCCTTCTAGTTGAAGGTTGGCTATTTGCAATTTGGTGGCCTCTTACATCTCAGGCGAGGTCTTGAAGTAAGTGGAGAGGCTACGAATCCAGGAATCGATCGTCTCTCCATTCATTTGGCCAATGAACTTGGGTACCTGAAAAAGGGTGTCCAACTGCATGATCATTCGAGGTCATTGTTGTTGGAGTCAAATCAGTTCTTGGAGAACTAGCACCAAGTATTCAACCGGACTTGAAGTGTCTATTCTAGATTCCTCATTGAAGGTCTCTTGTTAAGGCGACATGGTCAAAAAGAACTAAATAGACCGTGAGGAGGGTGTGAGAGGAACCCTAAGAAGGGTTAATGTGATCCGTTGAGAAAGAGTGTGAGGAGAGAGACAAATACCCAGAAAAAATTGAATTTGGTGGATGAAGTTTTGGTTCCAAGGACAAAAATTTCTCTTATGCCAATTGATATGATTGTAAGGGCGCTTCAACAAGGGCAATTTGATTTTCTGATGGAGGTGTTAATGGATCTAATCGAATGAGGCATGCTCAATAATGGAGGGTCATTTTTAGATGGAGGACACACTTAATGAAGGAGAGGACAATGTGAATTACTGGATGAAGAGGGCGCACACATTTTTAGAGAGATAGAGGCATATGAAACATTGGATGACTGAGAAATGGAGAGGGGCATGTCTCCTTCTCCCAATCATTATTTTCTTACTAAGATTGAAACCTTTCTTACTTCTTCACATTGTCCACAAAGAATGGAATTCAAATTGACTAACACACACAACAAAAAGAGATGCGCATCAGTTCATTTGGTGCACACTCTCTCTGAGCAATCACAAACAAAAAAAAATGAAAACGACCTCTCAATAATTCTCAGAAGAAGAAAAATATAAGGATAACGAAAACAAGATTCATCAAAACTTCATTAATCGTATTAGAGGATTGTATCCCTTCTTAAACAATCAAGGTGATCTTCTACAAATGGTAAATGCCACTTTATTCTTTTGTATTTCTCTGGGCAATCATATTGGAAAGAGAAATTTCCTGCAACGTTTACTAACACAACTAACTATTCACTAAAATAAACATCTCCATTATACTTATACTAGTGAATGCTTTATTACAATAAAAGACTGAATGACGTTTACAATGATCATAAAACTATTTTAGCATTACTTCTCCTTCTCTCCTTGCTTGCTGTGGACTAATCGTACTATGTTGTGTGCTTCCTAAGGAAGGTTAGGATCCTTCCTTATTGGTCCAATTTACCTTTCTGTAGAGATTTTTGTCTTCATTTACTTTCCTAAAATCTTATTTTTGTAGATACATGTCGAATATTGAATACCATGCTCTGGGGGCTTGTTTGAGTCCATACAGTTCCTTCTTCAATCTAAAAAGTAAATCTTTCCTTTTTGATAGTAGAAACCCTTGTGGTTGTTCGATGTGGACTTATTCTTCTAGTTCTTTGTTTAGGAAGGTTTATTTTACATCCATCTGATATACTTTGATTTTCTTAGAACATGCATAAGCCAAGATCAGTATGACTACTTCCATTTTGGAAACTGGGGAAAATGTTTCTTCAAAATCTATTCCTTCAACCTGAGCATATCCCTTGCATACTAACCTTGATTTATTCTTGGTTACTTTTCCATCGTCATTCAACTTGTTTTCGAATACCCATTTTTTGCCAATCATGTTCTTATTCTTAGGCCATGGAACAAGTTCCCATGTTTCATTCTTCTCTATCTGATCCATTTCTTCTTCAATAGATTTGATCAATTGTTCATCAGTGTTGGTTTATTCAAAAATGTTGGGTTAAGTTGTGGAAAACATTTCTATATGTCTTTGTTTTGGTGAGCGTAATTTTCTTTGGGTTTCAACTCTTGCATCTTTATTCCCAATGATTTGTTCTTGTGGATGAATTTTCTGCACTTGCCGACTAGGCATTTTGGGAGATTTCTAAAGATTTTTCTAGTCATCTTCCTCTTTCTCTACTTCTGGTTTCTCTTCTTCTTCTTCTGCTTCTTCTTCTTGTAATTCTTCTTTCAAATCCTCTTCTCCTTCCCACTCTACTGACTCTTTCATTTCTTCTTTGGGATTTCATACATGTGGCTCGTCAATCTATACATTGATACTTTCCACTATTATGTTGAGTGTCAAATTGAAACATTTGTATGCCTTGCTCTTGCTTGAGCAACTGAAAAATATGCCTTTGTCAACTCAAGATTCAAATATTCCAATCCTGCCATCTTCTCTTTTGATATAGTACTTGCTTCCAAATACTCTAAAATGCTTCACATTTTTCAGTATTCCTTTCCATAACTTGCAAGGATCCTTATCACTATTATTTCTGAGCATTACTTTGTCCAGGATATGAATTGTTGTATGTACTACCTGTGCCCAAAATATGTCACCCAACTTGGAATATTTTAGCATGGTTCTATCCATTTCCTATACTTCTCTATTAGTTCTTTCAGTGACTTTATTTTTCTAAGGTGTCCTAGTTGCTGAGAATTTCCCTTTTGATTCCATGTTCACCACAAAAATCCATGAATTCTTTTGATGTAAACTCTCCACCATTGGCTGATATCAAACATTTAATTTCCAAGTTTGTCTTTGTTTCAAATATCTATTTGTATATATTGAATTGTTCGAATGTCTCTGACATCTTAAGAAAGAATATTGCAGTCATTCTTGTGTAGTCATCAATCAATAGCATGCATTACTATTCACCATTTAATCCCTTCATTCTTGTTGGTCCACATACATCGATATGTACAATATCCAATGGTTTTTCCATGAGTACTCCTTTTATTTGAACTTGGTCCTGGTCTCTTTTCCCTGTAGACAATGCGTACATAGAGTGTAACATCCTGCTCTGACGCACTTACAAACTTATTCTTTGAGGACACTTGCTCGCAAGTGATCTGGATTTTTAATGATAAACGTTTTCCTTCATTATGATGTGTTAAGTTATATGACAGGATGTTTTTACTACACTGATGTAGACAGGTGCTGCTGACTCAGTTTCATTGAGTGTGCAAGGTTTCGTACCTTGAAGATGAAGAGGCATCGGTGGAACTCCCTTGGACTTCGGATTGAGTCATGGAGTGGGGTATTTGAGTTGTTTCATTGACGGTGATATTGTTTTGATTTGATGATATGCTATTGATTTTATGATGTGTTGTTGACATGATCTGACATGGTGGTTGATGATGCAGGCTGACGATAGCTTGCCGATCAGACTCACATATGGAGTAAAGGGGCCACACACGAGTTCCAGAGAGATTGAGGGAGAGGTGTGGACAACAGCCCTGCCACAGCCTACTAGCACTCCCGCCATGGCTCGAACTGTAGGTTAACGATTACCTAGTTCGAGAGGATCCACGATGCCGTGAGGGCAGACTGTGACAGTCGCTCACGATGATTCTAAGGGGCGTGCAATAAGGTGGGGGCCTTATTCCTTAGAGCCCTTAGTCTCATACAAGATTCACCTGGCGGACTGTTGACTCCAGGGGTTATAGAGTCTACCAATCCGTCAAGCTAGCGAGTGGCACCCTTGGAGCACGTGGTGCATCCTGAAGGGCACGTCGCGCAAAGATTTACACGTCAGCGAGTGGCACCCTTGGAGCATGTGGTGCATCCTGAAGGGCACGTCGCACGACAGAAGAAATCAAGGCGAGTGGCACCCTTGGAGCACGTAGTGCGTCCTGAAGGGCACGTCGCTTTGAGGATGATGATGAGACAGCCTAGATGACCCTAAGACCTTAACACATGATAAATTCTTAAAACGACCTCCCTAATTAAAATTGTCGCCCTATTCAATCAAAACCTAAATTAAAACTTCTCTAAGACAAATTTTGACGAGCCCTAAGAAAAGATCCTACAAAGGTAAACATAAGGCATAAACTAAAACCCTTCTAGGTGCTAATTAAACTCTTCTAAAAAGGTAATGGGGGTAAAGTAATGAGGGAGTTAATTTAAGTGAAACCCGTGGCGTTTAAATTATAAAGGAGACTTAAAATTTTTAAAGAGGGGAGTATAAAAACTAGTGTTTAAAAAAAAAAAAAAGTGTTTGTCTATATATATTGAAAAGAATGTTAAGCGCAATTATCATTTGGGGGTTTAACAAAAAAAAAAATAATAATAATAAATAATGGAAGGAGAGAAATAAAAGAAGAAAAATATATATATATATATATATATAAATAAGGAAACTTGGAATAAGGAAACTTAAAAATTGGAAAGTAGGAGACCTAGGGTAAAAAGCAAAAAGGAATCTGCATTAAAGGAATTACTAAATTTCAGAACTTCATTTTAGGAAAGTGATTAAAAGCATGAGAGGGGATCTAGGAACCCTAGGAGAAATTTAAGGAGCGATTTTGGGGGAGTGAGGGAATTTAGTATTTTAATTATTAAAAATAAATTAATTTTTGGAGAATCCTAGGGATGAGTGACACTTGGACGGCGGAGATTGTTGAGAGGTTTTCCATTAAAAATTAATTAATTAATAATTAAGAAAGTAGGTGGGTCTCATTTTTCTATAAAAGAAAGGGAAAGGAAGGAAAAAGGGGATGAACGATTAGCGTAACGTTATGCTGCCGAATTGAGGTTTGATGGATTTTCTTGTGATGAGTTGGGTGTATCTCAGCTGTGTGGGAGTGGTAGCTCAGCCGTGGAGGCGAGCTGAGACGCCAGTCTATCTCTGGTTCTTGTGTGGCCCCTTTGCAGCTCGGGGGGCTAAGGGGGAAGTAGAGTACCCCTAGCGTTTGGCTAGGAGGTACCGGTGAGCCTTCAGTGGTCGGCGAGCGGAAGCGGCCAGGAGCGTGGGACGCGACACGAAGTGCGGGACGTCGTCCGAGGAAAGAGAAAGGCAACGGTATGGTTTTAATTGGTGAAGTATGATGCATTTTATCTTAGGCAAATTTAATGTTAGTGATATTTAGAATTTTGGAAATTGTATGCAATCACTACCATTCGCACTCTGGAATGATCTGTGTTTTAAATGCCTTAATGCTCTGTGTTTTTGCTGACTTGGGGGCGTATTGTCCTGCGTCTAAAATACTCTATTGTTCTGCGTTTTACCAAGATATGGGGCATTGTGTTTATCAGCGTTTAAATGTTTTATTGTCCTTCGTTCTGCCGAGATCTTGGGCATTTTTATCTTCCAATGTTTGTGTTGGGCAATCTTGTCCTTAGGGGTGTTTTATGGATTTCTGTGAGGGGGCGTTTTTATTTTAATCTGCGTTCTTAATTGTCCGCCCCTTTTTACATAATCTGTGTTTTCGATATGGTCATTGTCTGCATATTTTATCAAAATTGCACGCGGTTAAATGCTTCCTTCCAGGCGGAACAAGTTGCTTGAACATTAAAGCTATTCTTTACATTCCCATGTCAATTATTGAGATTTGCGTTCTTTTCACGGCCATAGAAAACTGACGATTTCTGGGCAAATCGTTTCTGATTACCCTTCAAAATTTGTCAGTGGGTTCTGCGTTTTTTTTTTTATATAACAATAACTGGCAATCTAGGTGCCATGCGGGTTCTTTACCTTCCCATTTCAAGTACTGGGGTTTGCGTTTTTTTTAGGGGCCATACAAACTGATGAATCTGAACGCAACCAATTCTGTATGCATTTCAAAGCAGTCCGTGGGATTTTGCGTTTTTCTATTGCCTTGGGCGATTTTACATTGGTCATGTGGTCATGGATTGGGCGTTGGGCACCATGCTGGGCGTATTTTTCTTCTGAATGTTGGCGTTTCTGCCACTGCGTGGGGGTATATTTAGACTGTTACCATGGGCGTTTGTACAGTGGGCGTTTGTACCATTGCTGGGTTGTTGTCATTTGGGCGTTTTTACCATTGCGTTGATTCTGTATGCAGTTGCAGTTATAATAATGATAGATTGCAGAATAACAGGACCCCTGCAATTGCCAGTCTCGTTCCCTACTTAAATGCTGAACCAACTGCTGAATGTTGTGCGTTGATACCTCTTCACAGACTGCGTTTTTCTTTTTCCTTTCGTGTGTTAAGATTGGTTTGCACATGATCTGCGTGTGAACACGTTTGCGTTTCAAAATTTGATTGCATGTGGTCTGCGTTCCTCCCTCTTCCCTCTAATGAACTGAAAAATCATGAGAATGTTTTCAGGATTGGTTATGAGTTAAAACGTAATTTATACTTGGGTTCTGGAAACCCGGCGACTCATTCGTAGTATGGACTGTCACTAAACACAAACTGATGCAATTACCCAACGACCAATGAAGGGTGCCAAACGTCCTACTAAATCTAGCTTGTTGAGGGTTTCAATACTGGTTGAATGCCGAGTGGTGGTTTATTCTCTCTGTACAAGATATATCTTAAGAGTTCACAATCCATACAACTAAGCAATCAACATCCGGTTGGTTTTTTCCCTATTTACACAGTCACATTTCACAGTCATACCCCTTCATGGTTGTCAGCGCTCGAAGATAGGTCTAAATCTTTACCCTGTAGAACCCTGGTACGTTCATATGGTTGGAACTCTGTGGATACATTAGAATCCCCTGATGACTGTAGGATTAAACGATCAATGCTTTTCAGGCTACTTGATACACATAACAGTAATTATGTTGATAGTAGCATGCATAGCTCGACTGAGATTTATTGTTCCTTCACTGTAATTTGGCACCTAAATCGTTTGGTTATCACCCCTAAGCACAGTCTCACACACAGGAAACTCAAAATCACTATTGAACAATATAATTACGGTGTGAGTTGGTTATAATACGCTCTAATATTTTTAGTAAAACACTGTACATTGGCCGAGCGTAGGTCATGATCTGCTCTTTAATTAGTTTAGTATAACCATATAATTAATGTGTGAGACGGTTATGATATGCTCTATATCTTTTTAGTAAACAATGTAATTGGACCGAGCGTAGGTCATGCTCTGCTCAATGCATAGTTTTAGTATAACCATCTAATTAATGTCTGAGTTTTGGTGATGATTTGTTCATTAAATGCATTTTTCAACATATCTCCTTTAGGGACCAATAACTTAATTATGTGGGTATTGTGTATTTCCTAATGATGGTACCTTAGATATGACCTTTGAACATCCTTATTTAAGGTCCCTCTTTTTAAAAAATAAAAAATAAAAAAAAATGTTGCAATTTAAATAAGGTCATTTTATATCGTAATTATCATATCTTGTCATTTTAAATAGGATGGTTTTGTCCTTTTAAACACTGCTTTAATTAATGGTAATTTAATATGGTAATTATCATATCTTGTCATTTTAAATAGGATGGTTTTGTCCTTTTAAAGACTGCTTTAATTAATGGTAATTTAATATGGTAATTATCATATCTTGTCATTTTAAACAGGATGGTTTTGTCCTTTTAAACACTGCTTTAATTAATGGTAATTTAATATGGTAATTATCATATATTGTCATTTTAAATAGGATGGTTTTGTCCTTTTAAACACTGCTTTAATTAATGGTAATTTAATATGGTAATTATCATATCTTGTCATTTTAAATAGGATGGTTTTGTCCTTTTACACACTGCTTTAATTAATGAATTAATGGTAATTTAATATGGTAATTATCATATCATGTCATTTTAAATAGGATGGTTTTGTCCTTTTAAACACTGCTTTAATTAATGGTAATTTAATATGGTAATTATCATAACTTGTCACTTTTAAGTAGGATGGTTTATTGATATGTTCTATGTGATGAAAATTTTAATTTAGGGGAAGGAAAATGCTATGGCCTACCAATGTCTGGGAATTATTGTCTATAGTTTCGTAATTATAATATATTGTTGAAATAGGAAATTGTTTTTTCTACCTTATAACCAAGATGGCAAGATTAGAGTTGAAGTGTATGACCATTATTTATTTCAATGTTGTTGTAATTAGAAGGGAGATGATATGGTTATCCTGTTGTGATGTTTATGTAGTCTCTTGACTTGGTTGAGACATACTCAGTGGAATGCCCGGGTTTGTATGCATTAAACTATGCGGAGTTAATAAACAAGGGTTGTTGATTCATTAAATAATATTGACTTTTGGGGTTCATTGTCAGAGTCCTTGTCATGCGCCTTCCGTAAGGGGCGCAATCATTCTTCTTATTTATGTTGTACTGATTGTGATCCGTTGGTTGCTTGGTCTGTGGTGTCAGGTGGGATGTGGACACCTCCATGTTCCTCAGAACAGTCGCCAGCCCTGACACCTTAAATGGTTAAAGACGATGGGAAACCACGCTTGAGCGTTGCTTATGTGTCTTGGAGGTCCTAACCTTGCAGGGTAGGACATGCGGGTGGTCAGTTTTACTTTTGTCATGGTTGCGTCTTGTTGGTCGTCGAGTGCCGACGTAGAGTCAATTATGTTGTTACTTCTACACGTGCGCACACACCTTAAACACAAATTTTTTTTTGCACCTATCACTAGAACAGTTGTCGTAACGAAGCAGTTCATTACATATGGTCTCAGAGCAGGTTCGACCCGCGACTTGGGATTCACTACGGGTTCCGTTGACATGATGGTATTGATTATTCTATTGTTGATTGAGTTATTTGCCTATGTGCAGGTCATCATGGTTAGAGGAAGCCATGGAGGCAGACGACGGGGTGCTAGCGGAGGAGGCGCGATGCCTCCGGCAGCATCCACGCCTGAGGGGTCTAACCCCCAGGGAGGTGAGCAGGTCCTTGGATAGGAGAAGATCGCAGTGGCCGATGTTGTGGGGATGATGAGATCTTTCCAGTGCATGTCCGAGGCACTGATCAACAAATTAGATAGAGATGAGGCCAGGGCGCCGGCACCTGCGGAGGTTTCGCCGCGCGCACCGGCCTTTACTGGCAGTATTCACTGCAAACTCGAGAAGGCGAAATTTCCCGAGTTCTTTGGTGCCCCGGATGGCACCGCTGCCAAGGCATGGTTGGAGAATATGGTGATGTGCTTCACACTTCGCGACTATACCTCCAACATGAAGGTCCGCATGGCAGTCTTTTAGCTGAAGGGGAGCGCTCTTCTATGGTGGAAGATGCTCCTGCCCCATCTAAACATGGCCGTTGAAGACGTGTCATGGGAACTATTTGAGGAACGGTTCCGAGAGAGATATATTTCTGAGGAATTCATTGAGCATCAACTCAATGAGTTCAACGCGTTACAACAGAGAGGTCGTACAGTGCCCGAGTACGAGGCACGTTTTATGGATCTACGCCGGTATGCTTCGCATCTGAATACTGAGAAGCTCAAGGTCAACAGGTTCGTGTTTGGCCTTAACGGCAGCCTGCGTGCGAAGGTTAGGATCTTGATGCCTCAAACCTTGCACGACGCTATCCAAAAGGCCCTCATAGCAGAGGAAGAGCTTATCAGCGGGGGTTAGACCAGGACTCCAGCGAGAACTGCAGGACAGGGTTCATCTGGAACGATGCAGCACCAGACACCAGCGAGGCATACGACGAGATATCGTGGTTTCCAGAGGGGATCCACTTTTCCTACTCCACGACGACCGTCGCCTCAGCAGCGGACACCGTACCGAGGACCACAGCAGCAGCAACAACATCGCCCGCAACAGTAGTTTAGACCTGTTCAGTGGAACATACCAGGGTTCTAGGCCAGTGGGCCGTCATCTTCTACTACGGGTACCAGGACTACTGGGCCGAAGAAGGGGTGTTGGACGTGTGGGGAGCCACACTACTAGTGCGACTATCCTGTGGAGAGGACTAGGGTGTCCGGATCAGCCGGACCTACTACAGTGGAAGATATGGGCAAGGCCCATCGGATTCATGCAGTGGTGAATAACCGCCAGGCAGAGCACCAGTCGACTGTGCTCGAGACGACAGGTACTGTCGTTGACCAGACCCTTAGTATTTTGATAGACCCAGGAGCTACTGAGAGTTTTATTTCTGGTGCAGCGCTGAAAAGGATTAAGGTAAAGGCAGTCGAACAGGACGAGTTTAGCTTCGTAGAGATGGCTTCGGGAGCCAAACAGAAGGTCGGAGGAAAGATTACAGGTTGTGCCCTTAACCTGGGAGAGTTTGTCACGAGGGTCAACTTATACGTCACGATCTTAGGATCTTATGACGTCGTGATCGGCATGGATTGGTTGGAATTGCACGAGGTGATACTCAACTGTAATAGTAGGACAGAGACGTGTGATAGTAGGACGGAACCAGGGAGTATCCCTGAGGTTCATCTCTTCCTTACAGTTACAGAAGAGTATGCGCAAGGGGTGCAAGCTTCATGCGATCCTTGCGCTCAACGAAAAAGGAGTAGCAGAAGGTCTACAACACCTTTCGGTGGTGAAGGAGTTTGCGGATGTATTTCCAGAGGAGTTGCCTGGGATGCCACCAGAGAGAGAATTAGAATTTACTATAGACCTGAAACCGGGGACTGAACCGATAGTGGGAACGCCTTATCGGATGTCGACCCCGGAGTTGCAAGAGTTAAAAATGCAACTGAAGGAGTTGCTGGACCTTGGACTGATACGTCCTAGTGTGTCTCCGTGGGGTGCACCCGTCATTTTCATTTGAAAGAAGGACGGATCGTGGAGGCTTTGCATTGACTATCGTCAACTGAACAAGGCTACGATCAAGAATCAGTACCCCTTACCAAGAATCGACGATCTGTTTGATCAGATGAAGGGTGCAACGGTGTTCTCTAAGATCAATTTGTGATCAGGGTATCACCAGTTATGGATCAAGGAGGATGACGTCCCTAAGACCACTTTTAAGACAAGATTTAGACATTACGAGTTTACTATTTTACCTTTTGGACTGACAAACGCTCTGGGCGTATTCATGAGTTTGATGAACGGGGTGTTCCGCGAGTACTTAGAAAAGTTCGTCCAAGTATTCATTGATGATATTTTGATCTACTCTCGGACGACGGAGGAGAATGACGAGCACTTACACTTGGTATTACAGTGTTTGCGAGAGAAAAAATTATATTGGAAGTTGTCCAAATGCTCTTTTTATCAATCCATGATTCACTACTTAGGGCATGTCATCTCCGACGAAGGTATCGCCATGGATCCAGCCAAGGTTGAGGCTATTATGGAATGGCCTGCATCGACGAACGTCACAGAAGTGCATAGTTTTATGAATTAAGCGGGATACTACCGACGGTTTGTCGAAGGATTTTCAAAGATAGCAGGTCCGATCACGGAGTTGCAGAAGAAAAACAAGAGGTTTGTGTGGACAGACAAATGCGCGGAAGCATTTAGGAGGCTTAAGGAGTTGTTGACAACAACACCGATACTAAAGGTCCCTGACATGGACGTAGACTTCTTGGTATGCACTGACGCATCCAAGGAAGGTTTAGGTGGGGTCTTGATGCAAGACAGACGAGTGATTGCTTACATTTCGAGGAAATTAAGAAGGCATGAGGAAAACTACGCGACGCATGATTTGGAGTTGTTAGCCATCGTATATGCCTTAAAGGTATGGAGACACTACCTTGTTGGACGAAAATTTGAATTAAGGATTGATCATTTTAGATTACAACACATTTTTATGCAAAGCGACCTGAACGCGCGACAACAACGTTGGTCAGAATTGCTTAGCGAGTACGACTTCAAGATTACTTACATAAAGGGAATAGTGAACCGAGTGGCAGATGCTTTGAGTCGGAGGCCACGCATCTTTTCGATGTTGCCTCTTCAAACGAATCTACGTGAGAAGATTCTCACTTTACAACGTGACGATGACTGGTACAAAGAAGTCGAGGATTTTATTGGACAAAACACTATGATGGTACCATGATTTGAGGGATTTACCTTTGACGGTGATGGTTTATTGAGATTTAGAGGTCGGATTTACGTACCGCCAAACGATGAGTTGAGGATGTTGATCCTGAGCAAGGCACATAGAGCAATTTACATGGCTCACCCGGGAGTCACGAAGATGAGGGCAGACCTTAAGCCCTTGTTCTTCTAGAAAGGAATGAAGGCCGACATAGTCAACATTGTGGCTAGATGTCTCGAGTGTCAGCAAGTAAAGGCTGAACATAGACACCCGGCAGGGTTACTACAACCACATGCCATTCCGGAATCGAAATGGGAAGTCATTTCGATGGATTTTATTGTTGGATTGCCACTGACGGCAAGGAGACACGATTTGATTTTTGTAGTAGTAGACACTCTGACCAAGAGTGCTCACTTTATTCCGGTGCATACGACGTATCAGGCACCTGACATAGAAAGAGTTTTCATCAGTGAGATTGTGAGGCTGCATGGCGTGCCTAAAAAGATTATATTCGATCGAGGATCGGTGTTTACTGGACAATTTTGGACGAGTTTCCAAGAGGCCTTGGGAACCCAACTTAATTTTAGTACTGCGTACCACCCAGAGACTGACGGACAGACAGAGCGTATGAACCAAACCTTGGAAGACATGTTGTGCATGTACGTGATAGACAAACAAAAGTGTTGGGAGGAATTTTTGCCACTAGTAGAGTTCGCTTATAACAACAGTTACCAGAGCACCATTAAGATGGCACCTTTTGAGTTTCTCTATGGGCGACCCTGTCGGACGCCCTTGAGTTGGGATCGGATTGAGGATAGGGTCCTGGTGGAACCAGAAGCGATCCAAGAAATGGAAGAGCAGATGCAAACCATAAGACAAAGGATAAAGGAAGCACAGGATCGACAGAAGAGTTATGCCGATGCACACCGAGTCGACCATAGTTACGAGGTCGGCGATCGAGTCTTCTTGCGGTTAAAACCGCATAAGAGTTCGATAAACTTTGGAAAGGGAGCTAAACTCTCTCCTAGGTACGTGGGACCTTTCGAGATTGTGGAAAGAAAGGGGCCCGTGGCCTATCGACTAGCCTTGCCTGATTCTTTGAGGCGTATGCACGATGTTTTTCATGTATCTGTTTTGAGACATTATGTTAGTGATCCTACGCACGTGATTGACATGAGTTCCTTGTAGGTATCGGACGAGGGAGCGCTCACGACTGAGCCGGTCCGCATTCTAGATCATCGCGTTCGATAGTTACGACGTCGAACGATAGACCAGGTCAAGGTTCAGTGGGACAATTATAGTCCACACTCGGCGACTTGGGAGGACGCATATGATATGCGCCAACAGTTTCCATTTTTGTTTGATAAATAGCCTTATGATACTGTGGTATTTATGATTTTATGGTACATTTATTTCGGCATTTATACTGAGAAACTTCGGGACGAAGTTTAGACCAAGAGGGGGTGTATGTAACATCCCTCTCTGACGCACTTACAAACTTATTCTTTGAGGACACTTGCTCGCAAGTGATATGGATTTTTAATGATAAACTTTTTCCTTCATTATGATGTGTTAAGTTATATGACAGGATGTTTTTACTACACTGATGTAGACAGGTGTTGCTGACTCAGTTTCATTGAGTGTGCAGGGTTTCGGACCTTGAGGATGCAGAAGCATCGGTGGAACTCCCTTGGAGTCCGGATTGAGTCAGGGAGTGTGTAATGTCCCCCACCTCTTAAAGAGGTAGTGAGGACACTCAGTGGCCTGGGCACCCCCACTAGGTCATAGTCTCACACTGAAGGGGGGGGAAAAGTCAAGAAGTTAAAAGTTATATTTTTAAGTTGACTTAAGAAAGGAAAAGGAAAGGAGTAAAAGATAACTCAACAGAAGAATAGAA
>ML777956.1:866181-877985 GCA_009831015.1 Picea engelmannii
ACAATGCATCATTGGACCATGAGCACACTAGCGAGTCTATATGTAAGAAGCACTAAAGCAGGTTTAAACATTTTTCTATAAGATATATGTTTTTATTTAAGCAAACTTTAAAAACTAATCGATGTGCTATAAAATAAATGACACACCAATCTATAAAGTTTTTAAAAACCTAATCGTGCACTAGGAACATTAGAGTGCATTGGTGCACCTTATTGTTGGGCACATCGAGGTAGGGTAAAATAATTTTTTTTATTGAATCATAATTTCATTTTTATATTACTTCAGTGCTTCCAACCATAGAAGTATCGGTGCTCACAATTCTTATATGACCACCCCATTGTTGGTTCTATTGTGGTGTTGAATTGCTTGAGTCTTTTCCTTCGCCAATAGATTCAAATAAATTTTGAATTTTGTAAAATGATACCATATTTTTTTATTTTTCTATCTATGAGGTAACCATTACTCCTTGATAATCAAAAGTCTAAATACATTGTTTATCTCATGATTTACATTTTTAGTGAAATAAAATCTTTAATCTCACTTAATAAAATTTTTTAAAATAAAAAATTCTTTAAATTATTCGTGGTTCATTACATCCATTCAACTCACATCGATTTGTATGGTGTGTCTTGTAAATTTATAGGATGTGTCGTTAGCAATGCATAACTTGCCATGAAGAAGACTAGTAAAACACACCAAAAAGAACACATTTTTCGGTGCTCTTTATGATATTATGAGGCATCATATGTGGTGCTTCATCGTATTAAAAGTGCAACATTGAGATCTTTTCTACATATCAAAATTTCTTGTGCTCGTTGATGCTTTACGAAATGTATGGAGGCACCATTAGTAGTGCACCAATACTGATGCACCAAAGCACACCATACATAAAAAGCGCTCTGTAAAGACAACTTTAAACAATATATTTTCATATGATTACTAGTGCATTTGTAAATTTACAATGGCACAATTATTGGTGCTCTTTTACATCACAAGAGCATGGTTGAAGCCAAATATTAAATATAGATCCTGCACTACTTTATGGGTGCACAATATTAAACTAAGAGGCAATGGTGTTAGTGCAGCAATGTCTTGTAAGCACATTGATGAGCACCGTTGCTACATTTAGGTGTGAAATTTGACATTGTCCTTTGATTTTCTCGAAAAAAAATCAATTTTAAAGTAAAAAATTGTTATAAATTATTGATTTTTTTAACCTTGAAAAACATTGAAAATTGAATTTCTCAAGTATAATTTATAATGTAATCTATATAATGTCACTAATATTATTCCATAACATTTGAATTGCGATGTTTGTGAGGGTAAGGAAAAATTATTTTTTTTTAACAATTTTTAATTTTAAAATTATTTTTCGTCTTATATCTATTATTGATAATAATAATAATAATAATAATCTATTTTTAAGGTTACAGTCTGGTAAAGTCTACGAAGGTATACATATCCTACCCCCTCTGGATTTGAACCTGTGACTTCTTAAGAGGAAACACATGTTCTTAACCATTAGGCCCACTTAAGCTGTATATTATATAAATTATAATATTTACATTATATAAATTATATTCTAGCACATTGAAATTCCAAGATTTGTGAGGGTTATATATATATATATATATATATATATATATATATATATATATATATATATATATAACCACAAATTCGTTGGTACTTTTTACCATTGGGTAAACAGGATGATTGGGATGAAACAAAGTTAGTTTGTTAAACATGATGATTGTTATGAAATAAAATTAGTTTGTTGTTGAATGCGAGTATGTTTAATGACAGGAGAGGGGAGGAAACAAAATTATTTTTTCATTGTTGAATGGGATTTCAATGAGTGAGAGGAGAGGAGAGGGCACGGATTTAGTTCGCAGTTGAATGGGCATTTGGCTAGTAAGAGGAGAGAACCCAATTATTTTTAAGAGGGACCATAAATCATTAAAGAGCACAATAATTATTTTTTGGTTAAATGGCACAAAAATCATCAAAGGAAAGGCTATGCCTATGCCTAGGAATGTGATTTTTGCTTCTATGACACATATGTTACCAAGGTGTTGAAGTATATTATGGGTATGTAAGGATTTGTCTTTTATTTATCCATTTCATCAATTCCCTTTATCGATTTCATTGTTGTCGTAACAAAGAGAAGATAGCATGAAAATTACTCCATTGTTGTCCTAACAAAGAGAAGACAGCATGAAAATTATTCGAGAAGACAGCATGAAAATTATTCAAGTGATTTTGATGATTTAAGAAAGAGAAATGATTTTTTTTTAAAAACATGTGTAGTGGTATCATGGTCTAGGTTGATTTTTAATTCTTAAACCTTCATATCTCCTTTTACAATAATTTGTCAAGAATGTATATTAAAAATATTTATTTATGCACAACAAGTGTTTGACAAAATGCTAGATAGAAACTAGATTTCATAAGTGTTAATAAACTAGCATAGTTCTATTTTAACCCCTAATCTATTAAAACTCTAGCAAAAGTCAATCTCTAAGAATTCCATGATTATATATTGTTAGCACAAGACTCACGGTAATAATATTGTAATCCTTATACGGCCAAAACAAAGAAGATGATGGCTATTATGTAGAAAGATTGATTGCTTGGAATTTTTCCATTTAATGCACTATTACTTATCCATCAATAAGAAGATGATAGTGTATTTTTTTATTTTTCACCCTTTATCCATTAATTTAATCCTTGATTACTAGTTTATATCAAGCAAACAAATTTACCTATGTCTAATACCATTAGATCGATAGTATGTAACGTCCCATTTTGACTTAGATAACTAAACTACATCACAACTTATTTTTTACTTTTTTTTTTTATTATCGATGGAACTCTATAAGAATGATGGAACTTTATTATATGGACATGCATACTTACCTATATGTGAGAATTATGTATAAGATATTGTTTATGTTATTAATAACTGTTGTTGTTGTGTGATTTATTTCCAATATGCAATATTTAAATGAAATATTGTGGTACATGGATATTAGTTTAGATTATATGTTGTAACAAATCAATAGGTACTATTGAAATGATAAATAAAATAGTTGGTTTACATTGTTCATTGGTAAGTAACATGGAAATCACATATACATAGTTATATGGTTATGCATGATATTGTGTTGTAAACTAATCTACGGGTTGGATGGGATAAGTGATAGTCATATAAGTGTGACAATAAAGTGGCATAGATGTCGTGGACATGGAAAGATAAATTGTATGTTAGGAAGCATTATTTTTTTGTTTAATTATTAGTTCAATATATTTCTATGATATCAAGGCAAGTGCAAGTGCAAGCTTTATAGGAAACCGTTGATGCGTTTTCATGCATCAAATAGAGACCAATTTTTTTTGGTGTCAAACTTGAAAAGTATTAAATAATATTAAACCATTGATCATGAAGACCCAATGAATCAACTTCAGTTATCCAATTCTTCATAACAAAAGATTAATAGAGATGATTCCTTTTTGAAACAAAATAAAAACAAAACAAAAGATATTAAATGAAGTAAAATCATTATCTATATCTTCTCACTAAAGAGCCCTATGTCTCAAATTTGTTTATTACTTTACAGAATCCAAAAAAGAACTCATATGCCTAAGATATGCCATTTTTCTCCCACATAATGTTGTCCCATTCTTAGCCATTTCCCACTTTCCTTATTCTCCATTCTCCACACTTTATACTTAGCCATTTTTCCTTCTTTCCACTCTACTCTCCTTCCTCACTACTCTCCATACATAGACATTTTTCCAATCCTCCACACCAATTCCATACTTATCCTATTTCCTTTTTCACAACTCCCACCACTTAGTCATTTTCATAATTCATTTCCACGTTCATTTTCATAATTTATTTCATTTTCCATGTCGAATTACTCATTTTCATTATCATTTTCATTTTCATTTTCCATTTTCCATTTTTCATTTTCCATTTTCCATTTTCCAATTCTTATATTTTCACAATTTCTACATTCATTTTCATTTTCCCATAATTTTTTTTTTTTTTTTTTTNATGTTGGCGGAATCAGCAACTGGGCCGGTCTCGTACTCGCGTGACACGAGGTCGATTCCGACCGCTGCCACTATAACCTCCAAGTGCCATACGTATGCCCCTTCCGCAGGCACGGGTAAGTCGGGGGGATTTGAACTTGGAACCTTATCGTACATAACACGCTATATCACGACACTTGCCAATTGAGCTGCCCCCCGGGGGCTTCATTTTCCCATAATTCATTTGCATTTTTCAATTCATTTTCAAAATTCATTTACATTTTCCCTTTTCCATTTTTCCCTTTTCCTTTTTCCATATTTTATATTTCGTTTTCATTTCCTTTCTTTCACATAACCATACTACTTACCTCCCCCAAAATTAGTCATTTTTCATGACTTACCACATTTCATTTTTCGAGAGATGTGTGAGTCTACCATGTTCGAGACCTGGATTTCCTCATGTACACAGACCCAAAATCATGCGACCCTCCATTTTCACCCTTATCTTTCGTATTACCCAAATTTCACTTTTCATGACGTAGTTATTTTACTGGGTTTTCAACTCTACTTTTACTAAGTCCTATACTTAGTCTTTTTTCAAGTGATGCAAGAGTATTGTTGCAGGAGTCCAACATGCTCCAGAACCATAAATTCCTCATTTCTTGTGTTTCGCACCTGTAAGCCCACCTTCACCACAATGCACTTTCCATTCCCCTTTTTTGCATCTCATACTTAGTAATTTTACTGAGTTCTATCTCCTCACCTACCTTCTTTACCTCCGCATTCCTATAACTCCACAAACCTTTCTTTAAATTTTTTAATATTATTTCCTATCATAAGTTTCTTCCTCATTTTCATGGACCTATTCTTGGGTCACATGTGGTAGTGAGATGGACATATCCTTGGGTGACATGTGGAAGTGAGGTGGACCTATCCCTGGGTGAGACATGGCAGTGAGGTGAACCTACCCCCAGGTGACACATGGATGTGACATGTCAGGCATTCACAGGTTGACTGGGTAGTGACTGGGCGATTATTTGGCAGTGACTAGGTGACCAAAATATTACGAGGACATGAATTTTTCTAAGGAACAAGAGCTACACTAAGGCTTCCATAAGATCCTCTATTTCACACATAAATGATAAGGGAGGAATATTCAATATAAACACTAATTAAGCACCCCCTACAACACATGTGGGATTAAAAAAGGTGAAATCAACTCAAGGGACAAGATTTTCCCACACCAAATCGACAATGGTTGAGTCTCCATC
This sequence comes from Picea engelmannii, assembly GCA_009831015.1. NCBI lineage: Eukaryota > Viridiplantae > Streptophyta > Pinopsida > Pinales > Pinaceae > Picea > Picea engelmannii. The sequence goes on from ML777956.1 coordinate 871,491, forward strand.
TTCCAAAGCTCATAATTCTTGATCCAAACGTCCATTTTGGAAAACCATACCTCGTTGAAAATCTAATTTTACAATGAAGACAATGGGACATGTTTAAATGGATGAATTTGGCCATAATATTTCTAGAAATTAAATAACAGTCAATTCTCTTTTCCTAGCTTCCTGGGAAAACTATTTGGAACCTCAACTTCTTGAGGCTATAGGTTGAGATCAAGGCCTCCAAATTTCTCTCAAGATGTCTCATTATAAATATAGAATAATGAATAATATTTATAGAATGGTTTCCATGGCTAAGAAGTCATTTATCATGTTCATAAAATTAAAATAAATTCAATGGTTTTCACGAAGTTAACTTCAAATTTTGGAAAATAAATGTTTATTAAATAAATTTTATAAAAATTCGAAGTGGGTCCCACTTGGAGGCATGAATTTAAATAAATTAATTCATTAGTGATTTTTTAATAAATAATTTATTTAGGGAATCTACTCTTCATTCCAAAAAAATAATCACGTGAGAAACTTCGAAAAGAATAGAAAACCCTAATTGCTAGGGAAAGCATTTCACACAAGAATAGGGAGCATATTTAAAAGGAGGAGACAACTTTAAAAAAAGGGTTAGGTCATTAGAATAGATTTTTTCATCATGGATGATTTTAGGGGCTAAATTTTGCTCATGGGCTAATTTTCCATAGTTTTTCCTCAAAAACGATTCGCTATTCTAAAAATGATTCACCCAAATTTTATAGGATAAAATTATTTTACCTCAAAAATCGCCAAACTTTTATACAAACTATATAAAATCCTTAGAAATTTGAATATTTTTACAAAAATATCGCCAACCATTTATAGTTTTTTTTTTGTAAATAAGAATTATATATATATTAAGAGCCTTCCAGAGCTGAAGTAGAGTAGCAAAATACAGAGATAGCCACGTTGTAGTTACTGGACTGCCCCAACAAAGGGGAAACCAGTCCAGCCAGCCTATGAGTCAAATAAGTCATATGATAAGCTAAAAAAGGTAGTAGACAAATTGTTTATCATATAAGACTAGAAGACTGACAAGACTTGAAAAGCACTAAAGACCTAGACTCCTGGCAGATAGCCTGGCCACTTGGCATGGAGGTCCTATGTCCAAGGATCCTCCTCAACATACATCGTCTGGTCTACCCATTGCCTTCCATATTTCACGTCGCACACAATTCCATCAGCGTTACTCTCTCGCTCATCCTTCTCCCGCTCCATTTCTGCTGGGCGCTATGCCTTGTCCTGACCTTCAATTGTAGCAGCAGTGGTTCCTCCATTGAGGTCGTTTCGGTCGGGTTCGAGGATAAGGCTTCATGCATGGAGGAGATAGTTTGAACACATATCGCCACCTTTTCATCTGTAGCTTGTAGGCGAAAATGAAGATCCTCCACCCCCTGACGGAGTTCGAAGACCAGATCGTGCAGGATAGCCAGGCTCTCTCTAAACTGCGCACTGTTGAAGGAATCAGTGAAAAGGTGTCTAGCCTTCCTAGGAGCATGGTGAGGAGAATGTTTGCAGCCCAAGTTTCCCAGAGGGTCAAGGACTGCTGTGGGGGAAGAGGGATTCACCAGAGGGTCTTGAAAGTTCCGCAGGACTGAGTTTGGCGACTGGGGGATTATTTCCATACAATTGAACTGCGCGTTCGACGGAACATGAGAGGAAGCAGATAAAAAATCAGACTAAAGGCGGGGGGATGAGCAGATGGAGGGCGAGTCAGCAGGCGTGACCGAGGGCCGATGAGGCTTCCAAGGAGAGCCCCTCCTCGGTCTTCCCCGTGGATGCGTCATAAGGTACACAGTGTGACTGGCTGAGGAGATTAAGAGCACCTGGTGAAGGTGTATGGTAGGGGCGACATTGATCCAGAAGTTTCAAGTAGGGTCAATCCAGTGCTGCGAAGGGATGAGCCCTGTGAGAAGCAAGCGGAGGTGAATGACAAGGATTGTGAACCAAGCCATTCAAAAGTGCAAAGAAAGGGAGAAGACTTCATAAATTCCCCCTCGTATCACAGTTAAGCCCATTTAATCGCAGAGGAGGGTGGCGGGTTGTGGCACGAGCCCGTCACGTGGCTCCATGTCGCGGAGGCTGGTGCCTGCTCCCATCGTATGCCATGGTGACCGCACTAACACCCCATCTGGGGGCCAAACATTTATAGTTGGTATATGAAGGATTAGTAAGATTCGCTAAGGTTTCTACATTTTAAAATAAATTTCCATCCTTAAAATCATCCTTATTTTTCATCCTTCAGTACACAACCAAATTTCTCATCTGTAAATACAAATCTCCATTTTCTTACTTCTTCTTACGCTACACAATTTCTCTCAAGGCTTTGTGTTTGTATGTCTAAGGCTAAGCATAAGGCTGATTTTGAGTGTTTTTCTTTTATTCTTCCAGGCTTCTTTCTAAAATATCAATAGGGGTATTTTACAACCATGTATATGTCTAATAAGTTAAACCAATGTTGTCTAATAGATTCATGGAGGTCTATTTCTTGCATTTGGTAAACATTATTTCTGAGTATTAGTCAATTTATTTACTGAACCTATTTATAACGTGACATATATTTTATTTGTTGAACTCCCCACATAACTATTTTGGGGAATAACTTTAATGATTTCTCAAACTTCAATATTTCTGAGTATGATGTTTTTGGATTGTGCTTATCACTCTTTTTCTTCTGTGGAAATATGGTTGTATCCTCTTCTTGCATGTGTTTCAGAGGGATGCTATAATGAAGATGAGGATATATTTATTTTGATATTGAATCCATTCTTTATGTTTTTACTGTTAGGAAGATGCTTGGTCCATTTCCAAGCAAATGTTGCACTCAAGGAGAAATCTCATTATCAAAAACCATTTTATATAAAAACTAAAGAAATAAAGGATTTGGGGTTTTCTATTTAACATTCTCCCATTTGACAATCTAGTCCAAGAATATCAACTACATATTTTAGAAAAATAGATAGGATTATCACCTCTTTAAAAATGTTGCGGGATTTTATCCTCGTAAGGTTGAGTAAAAGATAGTAAAACAATGTTTAAGATCAATAAAAACACAATTGTGTAAAGTAGTGTTGATATGTTTTCCTGCCACCCAATCAAAGTCAGTATATACCTGCAATGTCATGTGAATACTGGAAGTATATCTTAGACCATGTCCAACTGTGCCTTCTAGGTATCTCAACACATGCTTCACAAAAATCCAGTGTGTCTATCTCCGTTGACTCATAAAATGGCTAAGTGTAATCACTGCATAATGAATATATGCTCTGGTGTTAACCAGATACATGAATAATCAAATAAGTTTTTTATGCAAAGTCAAATCAATTTCATCAGAATTGAAAGAAGACACTTAGTTTCTTCATATTCGTCATCATTGGTGTAGCCACAGGCTTCAAGTTCAACATCCCAAACTTCTTGAATATCTCAGTTGTGTACTTCCCCTAAATTAGGAAGATATGATTAGTTTTATGCCACACCTCTAGTGCCAAAATGTAGTGCAACATATCAAACTTAGAGGACAATGCATACTTTCATTCAACAATAAGGCTCTTTGTACCAGTGAGGAATAAATCATCAACATAGAGGGCCAAAATAAAGAACTCACCATTAATAGTCTTGTAGTACATGCTAAGGTAGAAAACACTTTTGTTGAAGCCCAAAATCATCAGGTGTCCATAAATCCTTTAATACCAAGCTCAAGGTGGTTGCTTGAGTCCATACAAGGCCTTCTTCAACTTGCAAACATGAGACTCCTCCTCATGTATCACGAAACCATCTGGCTGCTCAATGTATACTTATTCCTGAATATCTCCATTGAAAAAGGTTGTCTTTACATCCATATGATCTACTCTCCAACCCATGGATGTTGCATGGGAAATAATCATACAGATAGAAGTGTATTGAGCAACAAGAGAAAATGTCTCCTCATAATCTATTCCCTCCACTTGAGAGAATCCTCTAGCAACAAATCTCATTATGTGCCTCTCAATTCTCCCGTCAATTGTGTGTTTGATCTTGTAGATCCATTTGGAAGTCATTAATGACTTCCCCTCATGTATTGGAACAATATCCCACACATCATTCTTCATGATGGATTGATACTCGTCCATCATGACATCTCTCCATATTGGATGAATATTTTCTTGATCATAACATGAAGGCTCAAAATGAATGATGTGGCTCATAGCTGCAACATATTATGAATATATTTGAGGTCTTTTTCTCACTTGAAAGGTACCACGAGGAGATGCATATATTTTTTCCTCCTATAGAGTTTGACGAGCATATGTAGGTCTCTTCCAACCTACTGCAATGTCTCTGGGAACATCAACTGGAGCTATAGGATCAACATGATCAATTGGATCAATCAGATGAATCTCCATATGAGATCCTCTAGATCTCTTAAAGGATACCTCCTCCTCAAAGGTAAATTCTCTACTCACCTCAATTTGTCTCTAAGCAGGGATGTAGATCTGGTATGCCTTCAAAGACTCATTGCACCCCACAAATGTACCTTTTTTTCCTGAAAGGTCTAGCTTGATCCTTTTTTCCTTGGGTAGATGAATGTATACTAGACACCTAAATATCCTGAAGTGTCCAACCTCAGGCTTCACTCTGGTGAAGGCCTCCTCATGCATCATGTTCCTCAAATTATTATGAGGACTTATGGACTGAACATAAACTATGCCTTTTCTAATCTAGATGGATGTCAGTGGCCTCCCACCTATTCCAACTAGTTCATTTTGGCAGTTTTCCGGTTTGGTAGTTTGTTTCCTAGTTTTCAGGTCACTAACTTGCAAGGCCATTTTGAGACCCTAAACAACATTTTTAGGTCTCACCATAGTTGAAAACGGAGATCATATGCAAAAGTTACAACCCTGAGAAGTTGATGTACTAACTTACCGAAGTGGGGCCCACATGAATTTTGGTTCTTCATCTCCTAGGGTTAGGTTTTTGGATGTCTAGGGTTTTTGACATTCTTGTTTATTGTAAAAAGGCCTTCAGAGCCTCATTGTAATCATCTTCTTGCAAATGAGCACAACTGTCACATCTCTTCTCAAAGATAATCTGCTACCATTCCAACAAGCTTGTTCTCCACTACATTTTACAGTTTCATCTTATTTTCTTATTGAATAGAAAACCGATTTTATTGTATATATGTTATTTTGTGTTAATCATATTTTAATAATTTGTATTCATTTCGTTCTGCTCATAAAATATGGATTCGTGGTAGCAGAGTGGTCTTCTCCTTGTCGTCTTAATGCATGTCCCCAATGAGGTCAGGGTACAAAGAATTGGGTCTCGAGCTTGTTTCTCTTGAGGACAAAATCACTCTCACACCCAAACAACCTCTAATGGCAGTAGAAAAGAAAGATGACAGGACAAGAGATCCTTTCAAAATGTTTCTTGATGAATCCCTCATGCAACAGAGGAATCAGATAATGGATAGTTTCATGCAAATCCTTTGGTGGCTACCAACAAGTGACACACATACCTCGAGCGGAGGTGTCGCCCCCTTCAAGGTAAAAATCAACTTCTATATTCCTATATTTGAAGGTCAGATAGACACAGATGATGTAGAAAAGTGGTTGAATCTACGAGAAGGGTTTTTTTTCTGTCCATAACTTTTGAAATTGAGAAAAAATTACTTTTGCGCTCCTCAAAGCCATTTCCCATGTCAAATATTGGTGGGAAAATTTCTTTGAGAAAAAGGAAATAATGGAACCCTCATTATTTACAGTCACAACCACCTAGGAATCCTTAAGGGATGTTATTAATGAACAATACTACCCTGTCAGAAGTTATGACAATTTGTATATGAAATGGACCACACTACGGCAAGAAAGAGACCAAGCAGTTCTAGATTTCACACATATATTGTAGCATCCCGCTCTGGCGCACTTACAAAACTTATTCTTTGAGGACACTTGTTTGCAAGTGATCTGGATTATATGATGATAAAACTTTTTCTTTCATTATGATGCATTGGGTTATGTGACAGGATGTTTTTACTACCTTGGTATAGACAGGTACTGCTGACTCGGTTTCTTTGAGTGTGCAGGGTGTCGGACCTTGAGGATGCAGAGGCATCGGTGGAACTCCCTTGGACTCTGGATTGAGTCAGGGAGTGGGGTATTTGAGTTGTTTCATACGGTGATGATGTTTTGATTTGATGTTATGATATTGATTTTATGATGTGTTGTTGACATGATCTGACATGGTGGTTGATGATGCAGGCTGACGATAGCTTGCCGACCGGACTCACATATGGAGTAAAGGGGCCACACACGAGTTCCAGAGAGATTGAGGGAGAGGTGTGGACAGCAGGCCTGCCACAGCCTACTAGCACTCCCGCCGTGGCTCGAACTGTAGGTTAACGATTACCTAGTTCGAGAGGATCCACGATGCCATGAGGGCAGACTGCGACAGTCGCTCATGATGATTCTAAGGGGCGCGCAATAAGGTGGGGGC
>ML777956.1:884096-909939 GCA_009831015.1 Picea engelmannii
AGGGTTACCTAAAGTGATGATAAATTGATTGCTGAAGGGGAAGGAAGAATGTTATGGCATACCTATGTCAGGGATTGTTATTTGTAAATTTCTTCTTGTAGTATAAAGTGAATTACGAAATTGTATTGTTCTCACCGTATAGCAAGATTGCAGGACTGGAGTTGAATGTATGCCTTTCTTTTATTTAGCATTTTGAAATTTAGAATGAAATGTTAGGTTTTATTATTGTGGCATTAGTATAATCTCTTGATGTTGATAAGACACACCGGATGGAACGTCTTGGAATTTCGCACAATCATTTACTCGGAGTTAGATGAATGAGAGATTGCTGAGTCTGGAATTGTGAACTTGGGCGTTCGTTGTCAGAGTCCTAGTCACGCGCCTTCTGTAAGGGGCGCATTGTTCCTCTTATTTATGTTGTACTTGATTGTGGTCAGTTGGTTGCTTGTTCTGCTGTGTCGGGTGGGATGTAGACACCTCCATGTTCCTCAGAACAGTCGCCAGCCCTGAGACCTTAAATGGTTAAGGATGATGGGAAACCGGGCTTGAGCGTTGCTTATGTGTCTTGGAGGTCCTAACCTTGCAGGGTAGGACGGGCGGGAGGTCAGTTGTATTTAGTGGTCAGTCTTACTTTCATCGTGATTGCGTCTTGTCGGTCGTCAAGTGGCGACGTAGAGTTAAGTATGTTGTTACTCCCACTCACGCACACACCCTAAACAAAAAAAAAAATTGCACCTATCACTCGAACGGTTTTCATAACGAGGCGGTTCGTTACATATATTCCATACACTATGCACCAAGCTGGGTATCAAATATTCAGAGCGACATCTGGTGCTCAAGTATTATGGTGCTCTACATAGATACATCCAAACTGAATGGAATTTATGGACATATCATCCTTGGGCATATCTTATCGATATGTCGTCAAAATCGAGCAAAAGCTCAAACAAAAGACGTGACAATTTGGGCCTGGAAACCCCTCATAGAAAAACTAGGAAAGGATGGCCCCAACCTATAGAAAAAAGGACAAAGAAAACATGGACAATATCAAAACAACTAGTCCAAGACAAAAGCATAGAAGGACACCAGAAAGACAAATAAGGATACCAGGAAGTGGTGTGACTTCCATAAGATCCCTTGGCATAACATTGTTGATTTCTGCTCAAAGCAGTTACTAGTGGCCGAAGTGAAAGACTATGAATCAGAGGCGGGTTCTAACTCTGAGTCAGAAGAAGAAAGGGTAATATGGATCATTGATGAAAAACCTAGTGCCACCGTTGTTACCACCAAGCTCCATCCTAGTGAACGAGATGAGCCAGAAGAAGGTGAACACCTTTTCCATTCACAGATGTGGGTAAAAGGCACCCCACTACACTTCATCGTTGATAGTGGTAGCTAGAAGAACCTCATCTCAGTAGAGGTCATAAAGTGGCTAGCCCTACCGATAATGATGCACCTGCATCTATACACCATTGGATGGCTCCGCCAAGGAAGTGATCTCCACGTCATCCAATAGTGTTAACTTTCGTACATAATCAATCCCTTCAAGGATGAATTATTGTGTGATGTTTCTCCTCTCAAAGTTTGTAATGTTGTTTTGGGTCAACATTATTTATGGAAACTTCATGTTGTCTATGAGTCTATGCCTCATAGTTTTATTATTACTTTGAATAGAAAATTGTATAGGATTCCTGAGGCAGTCCCTCCTAGTGTTATGTCCTTGATCTCTGCCAAGCAATGCAGGAAGGTCATATCTCATACTGGGAAATTTTTCTTCTTCGTGATTCTCTCTTAGACTAAGAAAAAGATCGTAGCCACATCTAGGGCCTCTGTGACCAATCTCTCCACACAATAGAAGCAAGTGGATAAAGTTGTGGAAGAATACTCAAATATCTTCTCCTCTCCTATTGGGTACCTCTGCACTTCTAGGTCAAGCATCCCATCGATCTGACCCCAGGCACACCGCTACCCAATGGGCTAATCTATCACCTCTCTCTATTAGAAAACAAGGAGATCAAGAGGCAGATCCAAGAACTGCTCCACTAGGGGCACATTCATCCCATCTCATCGCCTTATGGGAGCCCAATTGTACTGGTGCAAAAGAAATATGGGACCTAGCGACTCTGCATTTATTACTGAGCCCTAAATAAAATCACAATTTGGAACCAGTACCCAATTCCTCGAATCGTCGATCTCCTTGATTAGCTCAAGGGGGCCAAATACTTCAATAAGATTGATCTGAAGTCTGGCTACTACCAAGTCCCAATAGAACATACAGATGTATGGAAAACCACCTTCAATTCAAAAGAAGGTCTTTTTGAATGGTTGGTCATGCCCTTTGGTTTGACAAATGCTCCAACAAATTTTATGAGGATGATGGATGATATCCTATGACCTTTCACCAATATTTTTGTAGTGGTGTATCTAGATGGCATCCTCATCTACAAAAAGACTTGGGCGGAACACTTGCAGCTTATTCAATAGGTTTTGCACACCTTGCAACAACACAAACTATATGTAAACTTGGAAAAATGATCCTTCAGCATGGACAGGGTCAATTACTTAGGATACATCATTTATCAACATGGTGTGCATGTGGATCTAGACAAGATCTAGTTCATCCATGGCTGGCCAGCCCCAAACACACTCACTGAGCTTCAGAGATTCTGGGACTTCACCAATATCTATCGCATGTTTGTGTTGGTATTCTCTCATATCGCATGGGCCCTCAGCCAAGTAACCAGGGGTGGTGGTAAGGAAAATAATGTGTGGGGCCTATCCCAACAACAAGACTTTGATGACTTGAAGGAGCATTTTTTCTCATCCCCAATACTTTCATTAATGGACCTGTATAATCCCTTTGAAATCGAGAAATATGTTTCAAACTATGTTGTGGGCATCGTTCTCACTCAACATGCTCACCCTACGATGTATCATAGTGAGACACTATCAGATATTGTTCGTATGTACCCTACTTACAACAAGGAAATGTACTCCATTGTGCAAGCCTACTGCCAATGGAGACATTACATTATGGGGAAGGATACAGTCATCCACACTGATCACAAGCCACTACAGTTGATGCAGACCCAAGGCAAATTGTAGAATAAACGCCATCAGAATTGATCCACATAATTACAACAACAACATCAAGTATAAAATAGGAAGTACCAACTGATTTTTTTCTTTCCTCAGCCAACCTCTAGTTGTGGAACTCACCACGGTGCTAGAATATTGCATCCATGAGACCTATGGACGACCCCACCTCTATGAGATAGACCCTGAATTCTCCACCACCTCCCAAATGTTGGGAGAAAACTCAGTGGTCGCTAATTTCCATCTTTAGGACGGGTTGTTGTGCCGTCTAGGCCATCTCTACGTTCCATCAAGAAATCACGTGAATTTTATTTAAGAATATCACTACATTCAGGTGGCAGGACACTTTGGTATCAAAAAGATAGTGGAAGTGCTCCAAAAACATTTCTACTAGCCGAAACTTCGACAGGATGTCAGAAAGTATGTCAGGTCCTGCACTACCTGTGTTATTGCCAAACTGACCATTAAGAAATAGGGCATGTACACCCCTCTTCCTACTATTGACAATCCATGGGAATCCATCTCAACGGACTACATTTCAGGCCTCCTATTCACCAAGAGGGGCAATGACTATGTTTTTGTGGTTGTCGATCACTTTTCCAAGATGGCGATTCTAGTCGCCTTCAAGAAGAACATTGTTGCAGAGGCCACTACCAATATCTTCTTTGAATGCATCTGGGTACACTTTGGGATACCAAAAAAAATTGTATTAGATCGGGACAGTCAGTTCCTCAACACATTTTGGTCAAGCCTATGGTCACTGTTGGATACCAATCTCACCAAATCCACTTCCTTTCACCCCCAGACAGATGGCCAAACTAAGGTATTCAATCAAATGATCGTACATATCCTATGCATGTACAATTAAAAGAACCCCTGCACATGGGATAAGAGTATTCCCTATGTCTATAATAGCTACAACTGATCCCTGCATAGCTTAACTGGCCACAACCCCTTTTAGGTGGGGTTGGGATTCCAACCATTGGGCCCCATGGATGTTGCACTACCCTTGATGAACACATTGGTTGACTCATCTCTTGCTCCACCAGAAGTTGACAAAACAACCCAATTCATTGAGAGGATCCATCACATCTACCAAAATGTTCAGGATATTTTATAGAATTCCAATTCCAGGTACAAGGAGCACCATGATCAACACCAGCTGCCACATAAGTTTTAGGTGGGAGAAAAATTTTGGTTGCACTTGCAAAAAGAATGCCTCACATGGCCCCATCGGAGGCTTATCCCACTCTGGTATGGGCCATACACCATCACCAAGGCTTTGGGTGAAAATGATTTTGCGCTCTACATTCCCCCTTTCCTTGGACTGCACCCAGTCTTAAACGTGGCTCTCCTTCGGCCATATTTTCCACCATTATTGGACACCATAGAGATAACAGAGAAGTTGAAACCAACATAGCTCAATCTATACTGCATGCAACAGTAATCTAATGATCATATTTTTGACAAGAAGATCAAGGGCACCCAATAAAAAAAGGATCCAACTTTATCGAGTTGTCAAAGTAGGGAAACTCTTGAACCAAGGAATGTGGCTCACCCATAACCAAATTCAGCAAAAATTTCCTCGTCTGATGGGGGAACTCAATGCAATAGTGAAAATTGATTCCTAAGGGTGGAGGATTTATCCAAATGTGTTTTGGTGTCCTCCCACCTATTACAACTAGTTCATTTTGGCAGTTTTCTAGTTTGGCAGTTTTTTTCCTAGTTTTTAGGTCCTTGACTTGCGGGGTTGTTTTGAGGCCCTAAACAATGTTTCTAGGGCTCGCCACAATAAAAAATTCCCTTTGATAGATCACACAGAAAGGTATATCCCTCAGATAGACCTTTCCAATGGGCTATCGTGCACCTAAAACGAAGATCGTATGCAAAATTTACGACCCTGGGAAGTTGATGTACTAACTTACCCAAATGAGGCCCACATGTCTTTTGGTGCTTCATCTCCTATGGTTACGTTTTTGTATGTATAGGCTTTTTGACATTCCTATTTATTTTAAAAAGGCCTTAAGAGCCTCATTGTAATCATCTTCTTCAGAATGAGCACACTTGTCACATCTCTTCTCAGAGATAAGCCACCACCATTGTAGCAATCTTGTTTTCCGCTACATTTTACAGTTTCAACTTATTTCCTTATTGAATAGAAAATTGTTTTACTCTATCTCTATTATTCTATGTTAATCATATTTTAATAATATGTATTCAGTTCATTCTGCTCATAAAATCCGGATCATTTTCCTACATAAACATAGGTAAATGTTGATCATGCTAAGTCATCTTGGACTATACTTTATATATCGACGTTCAGTCATGAAACCAATGTCTAAGGAAGCTGGAAAACATCAACACTACCTTTGGAGTTGGAGGTGACTCCTCCTCTGTCTCTACTCCCTCTAACACTGCAGGTAGCTCTTCCTCCTTCTCTGGAGGTAACTCAATCTCTTCTCCCTCTAGATGTAGTACCACCTCCCTCTTTGGGAGTGCCTCTATATACACTAGAATTGTTGCCATGCCTTCTTCCTCAACATATCATGGCTCGACTAATGTACTGAGACTACGAAAATTTCTCCCTCTGAGTCTCATAATATGTTTTTCTCATCTATTGGATATACCATAGTTGTGCTACAATCAGTCTTCACTCACTGTATCCATGATCACTATCTCTGCTATCCGACATGGTCCCATCCTAAGAGCTACATTTCTCCTAGAGACTTCCTGTCTCTGATCATCATGTCTGTTAATGTCTCTCCTTAATATCATGATGAAAGGAATTTCCCTCCATGTATGCCTCATACAACCATCATTATGGATCCTTGTCAGAGCTATTACTTGTGGCCTTCCTGGAACAAGAAACAAGAACAACAAAAATCATCTCCTAGTGGAGATCAATTTATCTTGTGCAGAACTATCTAGAGTGACCCTCCAAATAATATGTCTTCTACTATGACCAACACACATTTAACATATACTCATTTTCATACGACTACCAACACACATCCATCATATACTTGATGGCATACAACAACCAACATGCATCCATCATATAATCGATGTCATATGACTAACCATGTTGATTTTCTAGTGTTACATTAAACAAGAACAATTTTTGCAAGTGGTAACTACTTCCAATGATATACGATATTACTTTAGTAAACACTAGAACATCACTAAGTAACTTGGAAAATTTGAAGTTCTCAATCTCTTCCTTAAATCACATATCCGATGTGTGAGAGAGAAAACATTTGTGTGTCTATTGTTGTGTCTTTCAAGTGTCTTTTTTATAGTAATATTAGATTGATCCAAAAAAGGCACATCTCTTTGAAAATTAAATTTAAAAATAAATTAAATTTTATTTCTTATAAATAGTTGGAGAATACCTCACGTAACTACCCAAAGATTAATTTGGTTATAATCCATCCACATAGTATTTGACTTTTTTAAATTGTTCCTCCATAATCCATGCAATTCTTTGCATAAATATAGGTATAAGTAAATATGCAATACATTTGATCCAGATGGATCTCGATGGCCATCTACCTTTTCCACCAAATCACTATTTTGAGCCCGTGGTTTTGATAAACCACGATATTCACCATTTTGATGGGGAATGGAATGTAATGTCATATTCATTTGTTAATTACATACATCATGTAATTATTTCCTACTGGTATTGTGTACATGCCTACAACATAGCGTTAATTCACCGGATCCCATTATAACTCCGCAGTTAAGCACGCTAAGGCTAGAGTAGTACTGGAATGGGTGATCTCCTAGGAAGTCCTTGTGTTTTACATGCCTATGGAAGTTTACAAACTTAGTCCAATTTATCCCACATGCATCACGAGAATTATTCTCCTCTCACTCTCTCATATATAATTGAGGTGAAGAAGGCCATTTTAGCATGCAATGGAGTGTGATGTAAATCTTGTTGCGAATGAAGCATAGCCAACATCTCTTTTCTTTCAGAGCTAGGATACCCCATTTTGCCAGTTTGTGTTCTATAGTGTTTTTCTATCTTATTGAGTAATAGAAGTTGGGTTTTTCTGTTCTCTTCTATATTTTTGTGTATTTCATTTTTATATATCGGTTATATTTTTGTCTTCACATCATTCTCAAAATAATATGGATCAGTGGTTTCATAGCAGGCTTCTCCTTGTCGTTTCTCAGAGTACATCCCCGACGAGTGTTATCAGGCTAATTGTTAAGTGCAGACACAAATCAATTTCCCTAGATTCACTACGAAACTAGAACAAAACAAGACGATACACTACTCTTTCCTTAGATTTCAATTATCAAATGAGAAATGGATCTATAACATATCTTTTAAATATTGAAGATCTAACTTCGCCAATGCAATCGAAGCTTCGTCACGAGGTTTATGACAAATATCTACAAATATGAACAAGCCAACAAAGACAAGAATAACATAGTCTATTTGATATGAACCTATGTACGTGATCAAGGAATCATACAACATGGACACATAATATTCATATAGGAAATAAAATTCTATCTGTATTAAAGAATGTGGAAGAAAGATACAACCAGATGCCTTGATGTTGTCAGGTTCCTTCCAACAGTTCCTTTCTTCCCACAGACTTCTTGCTCCAATGGATTCTGAGATTGTGTATCTGATAGCTACTCACAATCTATCTTGACAAAGAAAATCTCAAAGCCAATATAACCAAGCTAACAATCTCAACACAAAACAACTAACTTCCAAGCCAAGCTCAAGCTAACTTTCTCCATGAGAGCTCCTCTCCTTTTATAAGCTGAAGAGGATAAGGTGAGGAGGTTAGGATGATCCCACTAATTCATGAAAGTGAGTAAGATCCAAACCATTCAGAGGCCACCTCACCATAGAATCTTCTCCTTCTATAAACATCAAGAAAATGCTCATTTTTCCCACATACGAAGGTCGTCGTACCCTAGATGTAATGCAACCTGTGAAAACTACGCAACCTAGATATAGTGAAACTTGTGGAAATCATGCATTTCCACACCCTGTTTATATAGAAACCTACAGAAATCCTCCTTAATAGGGTTTTTACAAAGGACAATACAAATTTTTCTCTCAGGGAAATTTCTTCTCCCTTCTTTCTTCAGGAATTTCGGCCACTGACCCCTCTGAAGGCAATCGTTAGGTTTACATCATTAACGGTCATAAGGGTGATGAAAATAATGTGTAATGGAGAGGTCCCCAAACTATGAAGTTAGAACAAAGTGATAGCTAAAGTACTTTGTCGAGTGTGTGTAGGGAACAAGGAATAGTCAGTCAGAAACCTGCCAACAAACAAGGAAATACATTACAATAATACATCATCATTGAGGTAGACATTCCCATACTCAGAATACAAATTAATCAAATCATAAATGTTGACATGAAAAGATCCATGTCAAATAAGATAGGTCATGGCCACCAAACATACACAGTGGATCCATGCCAACATGACTCAAATCTGAACATAGCCACCAAAAATACACTGTGGATCTATGTGTTAAAGACTCAAATTTGAACATGGCCATGAGACATACAATGTGGATCTATGTAATGGTCTTCATCTCCAACACTCTATAGTACAAGTATAATCATGCAAATACATGTGATGAAGTCGAACATGGTAGAAACCACTTGATTACCGGTTATTAGTGTATATCGTTAACAAGTGCGAGGTAAATCACCATTAATGTCAATGACTCCCAAGGTACACTAGAAAAATCCAATAAATGTGAATTAATGAGCTAAAGTTGAACACTCAGTGGAATCTCTCGAACACATGCCAATAATGAAAACCCACTGTCAAAAGTGAGGAAACCTTCCATTGAGGCATGCAAGTTCCAAGGTACCAATTTATTTATAAGTCTAATTCCTAGATAATGAGTTGAAGTTGACAGGAAAAGACTCATCACAGGAGGTCCTTAATGTATCCCACATCAATGACATGAAACAGGTAAGAATATTTGAAGTAGATCATAGTAACAAGTGATTCATGACTGACTCAAGGATGGCCAACACAATAGAAGTTTTAAGGACTATGGAAATGGCTGATGCAATAGAAGGATTTTCGAGTTGAACATATCTTTGAACATATTGATGACATGACAACTGTCTTGGAAACAATGACTCAACAACAGGGATCACAGGCCAATTTGTAATCTTATAAAGGAGTATGATAAAGAGACAAGTGAATTTTCCAACCTAGACACAAGGCGAGTGAAAGGGTGTCATGTTCAAAAGTTACTCTTCCATAGAATATAGGCTTAGATACATTTCTTCTGAATTCCCCCCCCACCATTTCTGGTGAGTACCTCTTTAGTTTTACACAATCTTGAGGATGATAACATATGCTTGAAATGTAAGCTCATCCTTTGGGTGAGTCCCTTGGAGTATGTTTAACGAACCCTAGGAAAGAGTGGTTCAGTTCCATATAGGTATTTTGATGTTTGCTTAATGAAGCCAAAGAGAGAAAACTCGGGGGGTTTTCATATTTAGAGAGTCTGAAAAACACTTAAAGAGAACTCTCTCAGTTCCTTTTTCGTAAATTAGTTTGATGAGACTAAAAAAGTGATAACCTACCACCCATCAAACATTTTCTTCAAACAATTTTACGAGCATGAAAAGAGCAATGTCGCTTGACAATATTTTCATATTGAGAGAGTCTGAAAAAGAGCTTAAAGGGAACTCCATGGGGTACCATTTTTGTATAACCTTTACGAGTCCAAAAAAGTGATAAAATTTTAATCGGTTAGATTCTCAGGTATTTACGAGCATGAGAATGAACAAAGACTAAGTTTGGGATTGTTTTTATTTTTAAGCAATCTTAAAAAAAAAAAAAAAACTATGCTTGGGATAGATTTTATTTTTACACAAGATTAAAATCTAAACAAAACTATGCTTGAACTTGGTTTCATTTTTACACAAGACTGAACTAGAGGAAACTATAATTGAGGCAGGTGGTTTCATTTTTACACAAGCTTGAACCAGAGAAAACTATGCTTGTGAATTCCCAATGCATGGTTCACGAATTCACATGGTTGGTACATAGCCCCTAGCTTAAAAAGATAGTGGCTCAACTTTAGCAAGAAGTCTAGAGACTGGAAGAAAATGCCCCCCAAGATTCGTCTCATCCAATATCACAGGCGGATAAAATGAAGCTTCAAATACTAGACTTGACTCAAACAAAGAGGGGGAAGTTCTTTCATTTTTTAATGAGCTTGACACAGAAGAAGAACTATGCTCATGAATCCAGGTTCAATCCCTAGACCTCTATTTCATTTTTTAACTAGCTTGACACAGAAACAAGAACTATGCTCATAACCTCGATTTCATTTTTTAAAGAGGTTTCTACAGAGACAAAAAAAACTATACTCGTAACTGGTTTCATTTTTTAATGATATTGAAATCATAAAACCATGCTCAAAGATGGTTTCATTTTTTAATGAGCATGAAATCATAAAACCATTCTCAAATCTAGTTTCATTTTTTAATGATCTTGAAATCAAAAAACCATGCTCAAAGACTCTCTTCTTGATCATGGCTTCCAAGAGGACAATTGTCTGGAAGGACACCATGTCAAGGAACAAAATGTGATCATGGCCTCCAAGAGATCTTCACTTGATGGAATAAACACACACTAGAATGAACACATGTCGAGGGTCATGATAGGGATAAGGAGGTCAGGTTCCAATAACCATACTGAAGAGATCACCATGTCAACTACCGGATCCAAGTCATAAGAGACTGAGCATACAGTGAGAGGCTCATCTATATCGACATTTGAAGGCATGGGAGACAGTGCCACATAATTGACCTGTGGCATGGGATATATTTTCTACATATAAGAACCATGTAAGGAGGTCATTGAGGTCAAGTGAGGTCCAACGAATGAAAGTTGATCAATAGTCACAATTCCTCCATCGTGAGGGAAAGATATCACATGAAAAAGAGTGGACATAATAGCTTTCATGGCGTAGACATAATATCACTCAAGGAGTAAAGAAAAATCCAAGGGGTCTTGGACTACCATGACATCGAT
The DNA here is from genome assembly GCA_009831015.1 of Picea engelmannii. NCBI lineage: Eukaryota > Viridiplantae > Streptophyta > Pinopsida > Pinales > Pinaceae > Picea > Picea engelmannii. The sequence continues at coordinate 895,244 of ML777956.1, forward strand.
AAAGACAATTTTCCCTCCCAAAGTTACAGGAAAATGAGGAAGGGTCCCTAAAGGTTGACTGGTTCTGTTGTTAAAAGATAATAGATTATGCGTAATCGACGCAAGTTGAAGAAAATCCAAAGCTTTCTAAGCAATAGAGGACAGAATACTAACGGATGCACCTTCATCTATCAGCATCTGAGGAATGTCCCGACTACAAAACTATACTCTAATCTGGAAAGGAATGTAAGAGGGAAGACAAGGTCCAGTTAGCACACCCCAATTAAAAAGGATGGTCTCATTACTTGGAGGGGGTTCCACGGGAGAAGGATGAATGTCCCCCAGCATGGTAGATTCTATATCAATGAGAAAAACATGAGCAGTATCGGGTTTACTCTCGAGTGGGAGAGTAGGATCGACTGATGACGAGATTAGATCAACCACTTGAGTTGCATTCTCCGAGGGGAGAATGGGGTTGACAGGTGGAAACGAATTGACCGCTTAGGTTGCACTCTCTAAGAGGAGAGTGGGATCGATCGAAGATGGGATTGGATTGACCACTTTGTCAACTTTTTCAACTAAGGACATGACCAAATTGACCACATGATCAACTAGACTAACCAATGAAGGGGATGGGTTGATCATTCCATAAACTACTCATGGGTCGAGAGTAATCTTGCGATAAGCAACTGGAAGTTAAGGTTGTGAAACAATCATGTCTTCCATGAATTTCGAGGCTTGTCCATATGAGGTAAAAGGTGAGTTAGATGACTCCCTCTGCATAGCATACATGGGAACTTGACTCTACTTTTTTTCTTCCCAATGGTATCTTGAATAGTTGATGGGAGGTCATAAGCATGTTGTTCAGAGGCTGACGACATGGGTTGGCGAGGCTGTGTATACCAAGATTCTATAACCTTGGATAAACCAGAGAAATCTTTAAGAAGATGGCTACCCTTACAAAGCATGCAAGGGTACTTGGGCTTACAGGTTGTCTGGGTGTCCTTGGCACCATCAACACTCCGAACATGACTAACAATAACTGGTTTCTTTCCAACATGTCTGACAGTGGTTGGAAGTTCATATCCTTGCTTATTTTTCTTCTTCTTAATATTTCGTTTCTTCTTCTTACTATCCACCGAGTTACTAGATTTATAGCTTTCACTCGACGATGAAGATGAAATGGAAGAAGACCTTGCAAGTGAAGAAGGTGAAGAAGATCTTACTGGTGAAGAAGGCGAAGGATCAACATGAGGTTGATGTTCTTGGGGGTAAGTGCCTACAAATGAATCACTAACTGCATTTGAGACTACCTGAGTGGAAAACAACCATACCGGTAATCCAATTGTGACACCTGGAAAGCTCAAAGTAGCGATGTGAGGATAACCAATGTTTACATTAGAGGGAAAAACAAAAGGTTCTCCTAGAGAAGAGGTTCCTTCATTGGTCATTCCAAGAACTGACGCCATTAAAAAAAAATCCAATCTAGAGTCTACTAAGGTAAACAAACAACACATGCTAAAAATCTAGTAAGCAAACAATACAACAAAACTTTCTCACAATGAGCAGAGTAGTTGGTGATGAAATCCAACGTCGCGGGAACAAAGTAAGAAGGGGATAATATAGAGCGGGTGGAAAATTTATGTTGATGACCTTCTTAATGGACTTACACCTTGGTGAAAGCTCCCAGACATAAACATGGGTATACCCTCCAAGGAGCCGTAGTGATTTTGCCCAACATCGATTCCAGGTACTGTGAAGACTTTCCCCTCCAGAGTCACCTAGTGTAAATACCCTAAAAATATAGGCCACTAAGGTTACGAATTACTACAATGATGCCTATGGAAATAGTCAACAGTCTGATCCACGCACAAAGGCAGGGTATCTAGCCCAAAATCAACTTGAAAGGAATCCACTCATAATTGTGGGTATACCTTCAAGCGACCCCCATAATATGCACAATCTCTACACCAAGACCAACAAAGTGGGGTGAGTAATTATGCCAGTCTCAATGCGACCTCGTGATTGACCCTTGTGTTAGAAGGGCTTCCCAGGACAAAATGTAGCAAGTGGATTTAACTGCTCCCTAACGCAAGATTCTATGTTTGTTTGCATCTTTGGAAATTTATCTTTCTCACCTATTCCAAAGCCCTACAACTAATCTAATGTAGGTTTGCTACCAGAAAATATAAAAATGTCTAATCAATTTTTATAAGCGCTTTATTTTTAAGGTTGTTTTTACTCAAGAGGAAAATGGCGTGGACTAAATGATGTTTTGAATGACTCTAAACAATGCAAAGAAATGAGAATGAAAATATTTCACTTCGATGAAAGCTATATTACGAGAAGGAGAAAACGTTTATCATTCTCAGATGCAAAATGTCCCAAAAATTTAATTAAACTCGTCAATATCAATATTCTCAAGAAATGAGCAAAAGAGATTGTACACCAATACATGATTCATGCCCCCCCGAGCCATGAGGGGGAAATATTTTAAGAATTCAAGATAAAAAATGCCAAAAACCATGCAATTTCACTACTTCAAATGAAAATATGCCCCCAATCTAATATAAAGCAAGAAATTAAATTTTTTGTTTCAAAGATAGCTAAAATCAATCACAAATTGATATGAAACAAAGCAACCCAAACAATTTTATCTTTTATAATGAACTATTCAATCAAAGAAAAATAAGTTCTTTCACTAAACAATTCTAAAGAAAAAACAATGCTTTGTAATTGACAGACACTCAAAGCAAGAGATCAAATATTTCAAAATTAAACAAATCAAAAATAAGGAAAATATGGCTGAAAGAATATTCAATTTTTTTCAAGACGACTGTAATCAGACCTAACAAATCACCCCATAACCATATCATAGATTTGGGAGGGGAAAACCACTAAAAAATAATTTTTTTCACAATCGTCGCAGGCTAGAAAACTAGCACAATGCGGAAATCCTTGATCATCGTTGACCAGATATGGGTAGGGTGTGGAGATTCTGCACTAGTATAAACAAGTAGGGTGCATAAATCCTAATTCGCCGCATTGTCCCTCAAAGCAAGGTGTGAAAATCAAACAAAAATGGGAAAAATTAAAAATTAAGAAGGTTTTACAGTGAAGTTAAACAGTCAAAAAGTCAATATGGATCTCCCAGTGACTCAGAAAACAAAATCTAGGAAATCAAAGAAAGAAAGAAAGAAAAACTAGGAAAACAATCTCTTCCCCAGTGGAGTCACCAAATTTGTTATCGAGCTAATTGTTAAGTGTATACACAAATCAATTCCCCTAGGTTCACTACGAAACTAGAACAAAACAAAATAGTACACTACTCTTTCCTTATATTTCAATTATCAAATGAGAAATGGATCTAGAACATACCTTTTAAATATTGTAGATCCAACTTCACCAATGCAATCCAAGCTTCGTCACGAGGTTTATGAAAAATATCTGCAAATAATCACAAGCCAATGAAGACAAGAATAACATAGTCTATTTGATATGAAACTATGTACGTGATCAAGGAATCATACAATATGGACATATAATATTCATATAGAAAAGAAAAGTATTTTTGTATTAAAGAATGTGGAAGAAAGATACAACTAGATGCCTTGAGGTTGTCAGGTTCCTTCCAACAATTCCTTGCTTCCCACACACTTCTTGCTCCAATGGATTTTGACACTGTGTATCTGATAGCTACTCACAATCTATCTTGACAAATCAAAGCTCAAATCCACTCTAACCAAGCTAACAATCTCAAGCCAAAACAACTAACGTCCAAGCCAAGCACAAGCTAACATTCTCCATGAGAGCTGCTCTCCTTTTATAAGCTGAAGAGGATAAGGTGAGGAGGTTAGGATGATCCCACTATATCATAAAAGTGAGTAAGATCCAAACCATTCGGAGGCCACCTCACCATAGAAGCTTCTCCTTCTAGAAGCATCAAGAAAATGCTCATTTTTCCCACATATGAAGGCCATTGCACCCTAGCTGTAATGCAGCCTATGGAAACTACGAAGCCTAACTATAGTAAAACCAGTGGAAATCAGGCATTTCCACACCCTGTGTATAGAGAAGCCTGTGAAAAGCCTCCTTAATAGGGTTTTTACAAAGGAAAATACAACTTATTTTCTCAGGAAAGTTCTTCTCCCTTCTTTCTTCAAGAATTTAGGCCATTGACCCCTCTGAAGGCAACATATAGGTTTACATCATTAACGATCATAAGGGTGATGAAAATAATGTGTAACAATGAGGTTAAGGTATAGAGAGTTGGGTCTTGAGCTAGTTTCACTTGAGGACAAATTCTCTCGCTAGCCTAAGTGACCTCCCATGGTAGAAGAAAAGAGATATGACAAAGAAGGAGATCCTTTGAATATTTTGCTCAAGGAAGCTCTCATGTGACAGAGGAACGAGATGACAGACAACTTCCATCATATCCTTCGAAGACTACCAATGGTGGTGACTGAGGCATCTTCAACAAGAAGCCATTTCGCAGGTGCGACACCTTCAAGGTACAAGTCAATTTTGATATCCCATTATTTGAAGGCTAGATAGATGGAGATGCTCTATAAAAATGGTTGAATATTCTAGAAGGCTATTACTCTACCCAAAAACATTTTTTTAGTGAAAAGATCACCTTAGCGCTCCTTAAATCCCTTCCGCATGTCAGAGCTTGGTGGGAAGGTTACTAGAAGAGGTACATTGGAGACAAATCTACACTATTAGGGACATAACCCACTTGGGTGCCCTTTTTAGATGCCCTAAAGGAGGAGTTCTAGCTTGTCAGAAACTATGATGACCAATACATGAGATGGAAAACTATGTGTCATAAAAGAGAATAGATGGTGTCAGAGTACACGAACATCTTTCATACGTTGTGCTCAAATCTAGCTATCAAAGACTCTGAGCGACACCTAGTTTTGAAGTACCACAGTGGTTTACAGAGGTACATCCAAAAATAGATGGATTTCTTGGACATCTCCTCAATAGGAGATTCTTATCGATATGCAGTCAAAATTGAGCATACATTCAAGAAGTAGAGTAAGTGGGAGAAGCATTGCAAAGGAAACTCTAGCTCAAATAATGAAGGATAGAGAAAGGAAGGGAAACCTCAAGAGCACCAATCCCAGATGTAGGCAAGGAAGGGTAACATGAAGTCTAAGAAAGACACTAGAAAGTGGTGTGAGTTCCATAATATCCCTTGGCACAATACTGATGAATGTCACTGAATACAGTCAGAAAAACCCATTGCTACTGCCACAATTGCAAAAATCTAACCAGAAGAGGATCCTGAGGAGGGGGAGCGACTCTTCCATTCAGAGATGCGGGTGAAGCGGACTCCACTGCACTTTATTGTTGATAACGAAAGCCAAAATAAAATCATCTTATCATATGTTGTCAAGTAATTGTATTTTCCAACAAAACCACACCCGCAAGCATACAACATCGTGTGGCTTCGCCAGGGTCAAGATCTTCCTGTCATCCAGTAGTGTCACCTGTCTAATGACATCAATCCCTTAAAGGATGAGGTATTGTGTGATTTGTCCCCTCTGGAAGTATGTGATGTTTTATTAGGCAAACCATATATGTGGAGGTGTCATGTTATTTATGAGTCTCAAACCCATAGCATCATTTTTACTTTGGGCGGTCAGCTATATAAGATACTAGAGGTAGTTCCGACTATTGTCCCACGAAAAAAATGCCACAAAGTAATCTATCATACTACAAAGTTTAGCCTCTTCACAATTTGATCAGAAGGTGAACATAAGGACATTTCAACCACTGCAGCCTCAACCCAAGACCTTTCTATCCAACAGAAGCAAATCAGCAATATTGTAGATGATCTAAATTTTATGAGAAAAACAAAATGAATACATATTATTTAAATATGATTAACAAAAAATAAGAGAGATACAACAAAAAACAATTNAAGGAAATAAGTTGAAACTGTAAAATTTAGCAAAAAACAAGCTTGTTGGAATGGTGGTGGCTTATCTCTGAGAAGAGATGTGACGATTGAGCTCATTCACAAGAAGATGGTTAAAATGAGGCTTTGAAGGCCTTTTTACAATTGAGTTTTCTCCCAACATTTGGTAGGTGGTGGAGAAGTCAGGGTATGTCTCATAGAGGTGGGGCCATCCAAAGGTCTCATGGTCACAAGAGTCTAGCACCGTGGTGAGTGCCACGACTGGAGGTCGGCTGAGGCAATCAACAAATCAGTTGGTACTTCCTGTTTTAATAATGATGTTGAGGTGGAACTATTGTAAGTATGTGGACCACTTCTGATGCTAGTCATTCTACAATTTTCCTTGGGTTTGCATGAATTGTAATGGCTTGTGATTAGTGTGGATGACTGTCTCCTTCCCCAAAATGTAATGTCTCCACTGGAGGTAACCTTGCACAATGGAGTACATTTCTTTTTCGTAAGTAGGGTACTTAAGAACAACATATGATAGTGTCTCACTATGATACACCACAGGGTGGCCGTGTTGAGTGAGAATGACGCCCACAACATAGTTTGAAGCATCTGTCTCGATCTCAAATGTATTTTGCAGGTCTAGTAATGAAATTACTTGGGATGAGCATAAACGCTTCAAGTAATTGAAGGCTTGTTGTTAGGAAAGCTGCCACATAAATTATTCATTACCACCACCTCTGGTTACTTGGTTGAGGGCCCATGCGATATGGGAGAATCCCAGCTCTAACCTGTGATAGAAATTGGCAAGGCCCAAGAAGTTCTAAAGTTCAGTGAGTGTCGTTTGGGATGGCCAGTCATAGATGACCTAGATATTTTTTGGATCCATATGCACACCATGTTGATCAACGATGTAGCCTAGTTAATGGACCTTGTCCATGCCGAAGGAGCATTTTTCCAAGTTTTCATATAGTTTGTGCTATCACAGGGTGTGCAGAACCTACTGAATATGTTGCAAGTGTTCCTCCCATGTATTGTTGTAGATGACAATGTCATCTGAACACACCACTACAAAAGTACTGGTGAACGGTCACACGATATCGTCCATCATCCTCATACAAGTTGTTGGAGCATTTGTCAAACCAAAGGGCATGACCAACCATTCAAAAATACCTTCTTTTGACATGAAGGAAATCTTCCATACATATGTATGTTTTATTGGGACTTGGTGGTAGCCAGAATTCAGATCAATCTTACAAAAGTATTTGGCCCCCGTGATATGATCAAGGAGGTCGACAATTCAGGGAATCGGGTATCGGTTCCAGACTGTGATTTTATTTAGGGCTTTGTAATCAATGCAGAGTCGTCAGGTCCCATCTTTCTTCTGCACCAACATGATTGGGCTCCCACAAGGTGATGATATTGGATGGACGTGCCCCTTGTGGTGTAGCTCTTGGATCTGCCTCTTCATATGCTTGTTTTCTAATATAGAGTGGTGGTAGACTGGCCCATTGGGTAGCGATGTGCCTAGGGTCAAATCTATGGGATGCTTGACCTGGCAATATAGAGTTTCCCTGGTAGGAGAGGAGAAGATATCTAAGTATTCTTCCATGACCTTATCCACTTTCTTCTATTGTGTGGAGAGATTGCCCGTGGAGGTCCTAGATGTGGTTGTGATCTTTCGATCACTCTGAGAGAGAATCACGAAGAAAACAAATTTCCTTGTCTGAGAGATAATCTTCCTACATTTCTTGGAAAATATCAAGGAAATAACACTAGGAGGGACTTCCTCGTGTATCCTGTACAATTTTCTGTTCAAAGTAATAATAACACTATGAGGCCTAGAATCATATACAACATGACGTTCCATAAATAAGGTTGGCCCAAAATAACATTACAAACTTTGAGAGGAGTAACATCACACAATACCTCACCTTTGAAGGGCTTGATTCTGTATGAAAGTTGAAACTTTTGGCTGACACAGAGATCGATTCCTTGGCGGAGCCATTCAATGGTGTAGGGTTGTGGCTGTGACATTGTCCGTAGTGCCAGCCAATTGACGACCTCTACTGAGATAAGGTTCTTTTGGTTATCGCTATCAATGATGAAATGCAGTGGGGTGCATTCTACCCACATCTATGAATGTATGAGGTTCTCTCCTTCTTCTGGCTCATTTGGTTCACCAGGCTAGAGCCTAGTGGTAGCAATGGTGACACTCAGTTCCACATCAATGATCTGTCTTCCACTTTGTGGTTTTGAATCAGATTCAGAACCCACATCTAATTCAAAGGATTTAAATTTAGCCACCAATGACTACTTTTAGCGATAGTCAGCAGTGTTATGTCAAGGGATCTTATGGAAGTCACACCACTTCTCGGTATCTTTATTTGTCTTTCAGGTGTCCTTCTTTTCTTGTTTCTTGGACTGGTTGTCCTGATACTACCCATCTTTTCTATGTCCTTTGTTCTATGGGTTGGGGTTTCCCTTTCTTGGATTTTGTTGTGAGGGGTTCCCAGGCCCAAATTGCTGCGTCTTTTGTTTGAGCTTCTGCTCGATTTTGACGACATATCAGTAGGCCACACCCAAGGAAGAGATGTCCAAATATTCCATTTTAGCCTGGATGTATCTATGCAGAGCACCGCAAAACTTGAGCACCATATTTTGCTCTAAATATTTTATACCTAGCTTCGTGCACAATGTGTGGAAGATATTTGTGAACTCTAGCACTGCTTGGTCTCTTTCTTGCCCCAGTGTGGTCCATTTGGTATACAAGTCATCATAACTTTCTCTAGGTTAGTATTGTTCCTTAATAGCATCTCTGAAGGATTCCCAGGTGGTCTTGAATGAAAATAATGAGAGTTCCACTATTTCCTTTTGCTCAGAGAAAGTTTCCCACCAATCTTTGACATGGGGAATGCCTTTAAGGAGAGAAAAAGTAGTATTTTCTCTATTTGAAAGTTATGGGAAGAAAAATACCATTCTAGTAGATTCAACCACTTTTCTACAACATCTATGTCTATCTAAACTTCAAATATAAGAATATCGAAGTTGATTTGTACCTTGAAGGGGGTGGCACCTCCGCTCGATGAAGATGTGTCGTCATCTCGTTCCTCTGTTGCGTGAGGGATTCCTCAAGCAACATTTTGAAAGGATATCCTATCCCATTATCTTTATCTTCTACTGCCATGACAGGTCAGTTGGGCGTGCGAGATATTTTTTCCTCAAGAGAAACAAGCTCGAGACCCAATTCTTTGTACCCTGACCTTGTTGGGGACATGAATTAAGACAACAAGGAGAAGACCGCTCTGATACCACTAATCTGTATTTTATGAGAAGAATTAAATGAATACATATTATTGAAATATGCTTAACACAAAATAAAAGAGATACAATAAAACTAGTTTTCTATTCAATAAGGAAATAAGCTGAAACTATAAAATGCAGCGAAAAACAAGCTTCCTGGAATGGTGGAATCTTATCTCTAAGAAGAGATGTGACGATTGTGCTCATTCGCAAGAATATGGTTACAATGAGGCTCTGAAGGAATTTTATAATAAAAAGGAATGTCAAAAACCCTAGACATCCAAAAACCTAACCCTAGGAGATGAAGCACCAAAAGTCATGTGGGCCCCATTTGGGTAACTTAGTACATCAACTTTCCAGGGTCATAACTTTTGCATACAATCTCCATTTTAGGCGCATGATAGCTCATTTTTATGCAATTCCTTACGATCCAAATCCCCAAAAAACATCGTCTAGGGCCTCAAAATGGCCTCGGAAGTTTGGAACCCAAAAAACTGTCGAAAAATGGCCAAGGTGGAAAACTATTTTTTGAGCCAATGGAATAGGTGGGTGGCCACCGATATCCACCTGGATCAGTAGAAGAGTACCAAGATTTTCTTGTTGCACCTACGGGGGTTCCTCCACACTGCCCAGTCAAGCAAGGTTATAATAGAACCCTTCATACTCTTCATGTTGCATCTTCACAGACATAGTCCTCCCACACTTAGGTAGATCATGCAACTAGATTGGTTGAACAGATCCAACCCCTCCAACAACAGGTTCATGAAAACCTTCAACAAGCTAAGAAAAACAACTTCTTGAGCAAGGAAAGCAACACACCAAGCTTCAAATTTAGGAGAAGTTTCTCCATCTCCCATGGGAACTTGACACAATGGGGACCATTGCTTACTAAAGGTGGAGTAATGATCCAGATAGATCTCAATGACCATCCACCTTTTCCACTAAATCACTATTTTGAGCATGTGGTTTTGATAAACCATGATATTCACAATTTTTATGGGGAATGGAATGTAATGTCATCTTCATTTTTTAATTACAGACATCATGTGATGATTTCCTAGTGGTCTTATGTACATTTCTACAACATAACATTAATACACCATATCCCATTAGAACTCTGTAGTTAAGTGCACTCAGGCTAGAATAATACTGGGATGGGTGTCTACCTAGGAAGTCATAGTGTTTTACATGCCTATGGAATTTTACAAACTTATTCCAATTTATCCCACATGTATCATAAAAAAAATTCTCCTCTCACTCTCTCATATATAATTGAGGTGAAGGAGTATCTTATTCAGTAATATAAGTTGGGCTCACTCTATTTCCATGTTATCTTCTATATTTTTGTATATTTCATTGTTATATCTTGGTTATATTTCTTTCTTCATGTCGTTCTCAAAATAATCTAGATCAACATTCCTCATATTTAGGTAATTAGACATTTTTACTAGAAATTATAGCCTGCCATGATTTATGGAATTCTTTCTATAATTTAGGTAGGAGTAAAAAGTAAATATGTTGTACATAGAGATTATAACAACACCATAAATTTAACACTCCCATCATTTTACTCTACTCTCATTTTCCTAGGCCCTCTCATGGACTCAATCCTATTCACACTATGATACCATGTTGTTTTTCTTCATATTAGATATGATCGATATATTATTACAACGATGAGTGTTCCATATATAGAGAACATATGGTGACCATCCATGAAAGGATGCGTCCCTTGGATAATCAATAACTATTTATTATTATCATTTGCTTATTGTATATACTATTTAATAATCAATGATTATATTATTAATTATTAATATAATATAATGTCTTCCCGATGTTGTCCAAACATCAACAATATGTAATCATGAATAGTAATCCCTTTTTATGCAGACTGTCGCCTGTCAAAATTTGGTTTTCTTTGAAGTTGTAGGTGCCAAGTTCACACAATTTTGTGGGACATTTTTCTCCAAATTAGCATGGAAACTAATCAGTGTGAAAATTTTAGAGTGTATTTCCATCAATCACTCTTGTCTTGTCAACATACACCATGGCTCTGAATACACAGAACGTCACCCTCCTACATGTGGTAGTTTGAGTTCTTTTGCGGATATTCCCTAGACCACCAAGGGCATGATTTCTTCAATGGGTAGTTTGAATGCATCCATTGCTTTGTATCCACCCAATTAGCAACATGGAGCATCACCTACTCATGGATGTTATTGGTGTAAATGGAATGTGGAAATAAAAAAACCTCACCAAGGTTCAACATTGATTGTAGTGATATGGGATTTGGTAAGTACGCTTGTTGTTGCACAAGTATTTTTGTACGTGATAGAATAAAGTATTGTTAAAAGACACCATTTTCATTTCAAATTTGTTTCACATTAACAACATCTATCCTCTTTGGTGGTAATATTGTCAAGAATGACTCATAATTGACAACAACAAGGAACCAAGTTTCCATTGGGATGGATTTATTATGTGGCTTACAAAAGCTATTAGCTTGAGCAACTCATATTGTATAAAGATTGAATCTCTCTTGAACCATGTCAATATTTGCATTTATGTTAGGTGGAGATGCATCCACTATGGAAACCGAAAGGATGAGAGATTATTGCAGCATGGCAGCAAGATCTGAATTATTGCAGGAAATTAATTATTTGAGACTTGCACGCAAATCAAGATGGTGCAGTAAGAGGCCATTTTGACACTTTAAAAGAAAGTGGTAAGGTTTACAGCCAAAAGTCTCAGAATTATGAGACGAGTATGATGATGATGATGGCATTTTACTTATGTATTATTTTGCACATGTTTGTAGTGGGGATTTTAAAAACCATAGAGTTTACCACTAGTGCACATTTGAGGGAATTAATCTTAATGTTAATGATGTAAAAGGTTGAAATTAGCCACTCTTGAAAGTAACGAGGAGAAGGATAGGAATTTTGTTCTATGCCTAAACCTTGTTAAGAATTGTTGGAAACATTGTAATGGGTCTTATAGCCACTATTGAGTGAGAGGCATTGTTTTCCCTATGCTTGTTTTGACAACATTATAATGGGTCTTATAGCCATCATTGAGTGAGGCATTTTTTTTCCTAGGCCTTTTTTTGGCAACATTGTAATGGGTCTTTTAGCTATTGTTGAGTTAGAGGCATTGTTTTTCCTAAGCTTGTTTTGACAACATTGCAATGGGTATTGTAGCCACTATTGAGTGAGCAGTTTTATTTTACCTAAGGCGTGTCTTGACAATCATTTTAAAATTGTCCATGAGTGTTTTATAAACTCTTGGAAAGTATGGTACTGCTTTGAAAAGTGGTAATCCATGTATTATCAGCTACATATTTGCATTGATGCATTTTTTGGCATCGACATCCTCATTGTGAAGTACAAAGATGAATGAAGAGAAGGGTGTGGACTTTTAGAGACATTTGTTATGTAGATCAAGGAATAAACTATAGATTTGAATTGATGCAATTGTTGGAATTAACATCCTCATTTTGAGGTGCAAAGGTGAAGGAAAATAAGGGTGCATCATGTCAGAGACATTTTTTTTATAGATCAAGGAATCAACTACATATTTGCATTGATGCAAGTGTCAACATTGGCATCCTCATTCTGAGGTACAAAGGCGAAGGAGAAGAAGGGTGTGTCATGTCAGAGACATTTTTTTATGCAGATCAAGTAGTGGGGAAGTTCATCGTGCAACGTAAGACTCTTCCTAGAAGATGGTTGCGGAGATTCAAGTCACAGTTTTTGTCTATACTTTTGGAGGAAAAAAAGTGCTTTTTGTGGGTAGGTATGATCCAGGAGGATCTCTACCAAGGATTCCTTACTTTGAAAATCATGGAGAATACCCTTAAAATGATGATTATGATAGGTGACAAAGTTTAAAAGGAACTTTTAATGATTCATATTGTAAAATGATTAATATTTTTTAGCATAATGTGCTCATGTATTTTTCATTTAATTTGTAAAAAAATAAATTAAAATTAAGTGTGAGGATCTCCTCACAATTAGTTTCTTATTTTTAAGGGGAAATTAGTTTTGTCGGAATCCACCTCACAAATTAGTTTCCTAATTTTAAGAGGAAGTTGAGAGTCTTATGAGTTGGTTTGTGATTCTTCTTCATTTTATCACAAGTGGTTTCCTAGTCTCAAGGGGAAGTTAAGGTTGGTTTAGATGCTTTATCATTTTTGTCCTTGAGTTGTTATTAGATCCTAAAATTGTGGATCTTGTTTCCTTGAATTATGGAAAGAGAGAAACTATATAAATTCCTTGTGTCAGAATTGTGGGGGGAGGCCACTTTAGTCCCGTTTAGGTCCCTTTGAGAGAGATGTTCATGAGGAGGAATCTAGTCCTTTTGGTGTCTGAATAAATTCCACTTATGTGAGAGCCTTAATCTCCTTGTGTAAGAAAAGGTTGCTCTGGGTTTTCTTCCCTATAAGGAGCACGTGCCACATTTTTTGAGAAGGTTTCATCCCTTACTAGAGGAAGGATAATAAAGTGATTCATATTCCAAGTAGATCCATAGATGTAGCTAGAAAATTCTAGTGAACTCCATTAACATGGGTGTCAAATTATATGTGTGAGTTTTGATTTTATTCTCGCATGCTTAAGTAGATATTTAATTACACATATGCACATAATTATGACAATTCTTCTCACATTTATATGAAATTCTTAGAGATTATTTGCTCATGTTCACATGTGATTAAGTATCAATAAAAGGTCTTCATTGTAATATTTTTGTAGAGAAGGATCTCATAGAAATTCCCAAATCATAGTGAGTTGGAGATAAAGTCATCCTTGGAAGGACATATTGGTGAGTAGCATCAACAACTACAACAATGGATTGAAGCTTACAGGGAAGTGTTTCAAGAGCCTCGTGGACTTCCACCCAAGATATAGGTTGAACATGAGATTCAATTGTTTTCATAGTCACTACTACCTAACATTGGGATGTATTGGAAGTCCATCATTAAAGCATGTGAAGTAAAGAAGAAATTGTGGTAGTTGTTGGAGTAGGTGCTCATCAGACCTAGTACATTGCCATGTGGTTCACCCATCATCGTGGTGCCAAAGAAAGATAGAAGCTGGAGAATTTACATTGACTATCGTGTCTTGAATAAAATCATCATCAAGGATAGATACCTTTTGCCAAGGATTGATGACTTGTTGGATCAACTGCAACTAGCCAAATTCTTCACTAATATGGACCTCAAATTAGGTTACTGTTGGGTTCGTGTTTTGACTATTTTATTGCGATGATCAAATCATTTTTGCATCAATATTAAATACGATATGATTCATATTAGCCATTTTGAAGGATTATAAAAGTTTTATATATCAATTCACTGCAAGATACCAGATATATAAAATATGCAGAACAGAAACGAAATGCTAGAAATGACAGAATAACAGTAAAATATCTAGCATAATCTTCACAATACACAGAAATGATATACGGAATAGCAACAGAAATAACACTTTGAATCAGA
>ML777956.1:916220-1017613 GCA_009831015.1 Picea engelmannii
TTACATCCGCCTTATTCTATTTTATTGAAAGGTCTTACTAATATTGACCTTTATTACATCCGAATACATTGATCTACCTATGTGCGGGTTAGGACCTTAACATTCACCATGAATTCACATCAATTATGTATAATTGGTGTTTTTGTAATGGTTTTGTCATCAATTTAGTTCAGTTTGATGCTTATAAAGATCTAATGGATGGCTTGTTTGCAACAAGGAAAAATTGTGGTCTGATCCTCCATCCCTTACCATGTCTGACACTCCATTCAACAATTGATCTGCCACGTGATCTGACACTCCATCTGGCATGCGATCTGACACTCCGAGCATATTGGAGCTAGAGGTTGGTACATTGGAGGCCTGTGGTGGAGAAATTTGTGATCTGGGTTTTGTGCTGCCTTGTGGCCTCCAACTACAGAACTCAACACCCCTCAAATTGGAAGGTTGTAGTGATCATTGAGTGGCTCACGAAATTTCTAGAAGATGCTACTGTTAGAACTCATTTAATGAGTTTTTTGTTTTTAGAGGAGGTCAACCTCTCAAGCTATAAATCATCTATAAATACCACTACCTATGGCACGACTAAAGACATATTTTTTGAGAAGAATTTTATTGTTTAATACATACATTATCTGCAACTTTGTTCCAGACTCTACTTTTATTATTAATGACAACATTGCATTGAGTTAAGCACCTGGGTTTTTTTGTTGGAGTATAGCCATGACCTATTGGAGGGTCCACCAATGGTGTGGCTGACTGTGTATATATATAGATATTGTGTGTTCATCTTGTTGCTTATTCAAAATTTGTAATTGTTTCTTTATTGCATGTATTTCTCAATTTTAATTGTTGTGTATATGTCAATTATAACTTGTTAATCTAATTTTTTTTTCCTTATTGCAGATTGCTTCTAAGAGTTGGTTAATTATAGTTTTCTGTCTTTTCCTTATTAGATATGAGTCATCATGCAGGATACTAATTTAGATAGTTGTATTGAAGTCTTAATTAATTACTTTGGTATTGGTAATTGAGATAGAGAATTAGTTTAGACAGAGTATTAGCTTATACGGAGCATTAACTTAGAAAGAGCATTAGTGTAAATAGATTATTAGTTTAAGATTTTTTTCAATATCTGATATATTAGTTGTTTCAAGTTTTGATAGCTTTAATTAAGATAGATTTAATTTCCATTTTAAGTATTCTTTGTCGATCTATTTTGTTTATTAATTTTGTCCTAGTATGATAGGACATAAATAGATTTTGGATTATGATTTCTAAAAGCATTTTAGTTAATTTTGAAATATGATTTTTAATAATAGAATTAGTTCAGTTTAGATCATGAAATCTCAGTTATGGATTTGAATTGTAATTTCTAGTTGACATTGATCAAGAATTAGAAGTTTGCATATAGTGAATTTGAATTAGGATTTTTAATCATGAGTTCAAGAGTTTATAGATTTGCTTGAAGTAGTGAATTTGAATAAGAGTGATTTTAATCATTGATGATTGACGTATAAAGTTTAGAGATCACATGGAGTCCCAAAATACTTAGTGTTTCTTCTATGATGGAAAACATTTCTTTAGATTTCCTTATTCATACTTTCCATTTCTTTGTAGAAGTCAGCATTGAATTAATTCATCTTGATCTGTTACTAATATTTAGATGCCATTATGATGTTATTTGACATCGAAGATACAATCATCACCTTTGAATACTTTCTTTCCTTTTACTGCAAGCTAGAAATATTTTTGATCAATAATAATTTGAATACAGTCATAACACTTTTACTTTTGATTAAGTAGATTAAAATTTATTCTTTGCAAAATAGAAATAGTTATGAGTTCTTTTTAAGAATATAGTTCACTTGTCAAAATAATATTGATAGGTTAGTTGTTTACTTGTTTATTTTCTAAGAGATAGATAGATCAAATAACTCAAAAACAACTTACTTGTTGTTGCTTACTTAAAAAAAGATTGAATAGATTAACTAGCTTTAAAATAGATTGTTATTTTCTTATTTAGAAATAGTCCATTAATTCATTATTTGAATTTTATTGGGGTAAATAGTTCATAATCCTAGAATTACTTAAATCTCATTTATAAAATTTGTTAATTAAAGAAAATTGAAAAGAATCATCTCTTTAGAAACTAGATTGATAGAGTGTTGATCACTAGGTAGACCGCCTCCTTAGTTAGATAATACTTCCATTAGTTTTTCTTCATTGACTCATATAGTTCCACAACTCTAAGTTTACTTATGCCGAGTTGACAATTTAATTGAGGGAATTAGTGCATATAGAATACCCATCAGTTTTTGGCGTCATTGTCAAGGAGTTGTATTAAGGTAGGAAATAGTTAGGGAGTAGATAATTTTTGAACTTTAGCACTAGTTTGGTGGCAGGGGAACTTTACGATGAGAGGTAAGAACCTACACATATGGTATAGCAGGTTCCCCCAAACCCAATGGTAGCTTTTTTTTTTTGCTTTCATGAACAAACCTAGGAACCCAAAGGGAAGATACATTAAAACCAAAACAAACCTTCTAATCAAGGTTCCTTGTAACCTCTTTAGAGGAAGAAACACTCCACCGATAAACTCTGAAGATCGATACCGAAAAATAGGGGTTGGCTCAACCCAAATAGCTAAAGAAGTCTTTGAAGAGACCAAGATCGAGAGCACTATAGAGTAGAAAATTTAAACATCAATAGTAGTGGGACATGAGGCAAGACCACTCAAGCCTTCATCAGAACCAGCCAACACAACCTTTTCCTTTTCACCACCATCAGGGGACTCTAACTTTGTAGATATCATTGACCCTGAACAAATGAATGATCTCTTTGGTAGTTCAACTGGCTCGAGTAAAGTCCAAAACATCCAAACAGTAGATAGATCTTCCCATCGAAGGGATACCTTTCCTAGAAAAGAACCTTGGGATACTTTGTTATCTTCAAGGATAAAACCATTCAGGTGCTCTCTCTTTGGAAACCAAACCATTATTGATAATCAGGAGGATCAAAACCATGTGAGACATGATGACGGAGAATAAGTTGGGCACTAAAACGAAACCACTTTTGGGTTTCCAATTTTGGATACCACAGAAAATGTCAACATGAAGAACATTCCACTCTCTGCACTGCCCACCTTTTACAGTAAAAGAAGTGAAGACCCAGATACCTTCCTATTTGAGTTTGACATCTTGTGTAGGAGCTACAACTACTTGCAAGATGCACAAAAAATGAAACTTTTTCCTACCACCCTCAAGGATTCTACACTAAGATGGTTCATGGGGTTGGGAGAGTCCAGTATTAGGTCTTGGGAAGACATGAAAAATATATTTCTTAAAAAATACCAAGAATACTGCAAGTCCATGTATTATCGTAATGATATTTTTAAGATTCAATAGTTAGAGGATGATATTCTCGAGGATTACATGGAACAGTTTGCTTATATCTCACATAAATCGAAGTACCATGTCCTCCTAGATGATGCAATCAGGGCTCTTTTCCTTAAAGGTATTTCATAAGAATACCTAGAGACACTTAACCTAATGGAATCAAGTGAAATATCCCATAAACCATTTACTGAAATATGTGAAATGTGTAGGAATTACTTTAGGAGTAGATCCAAAATGGGGAAGAGTGTTTGAGATCCTTATAGTAGAAACCTAAAAATAGTTAGTTCAATTGGTATCACAAGGGATAGGGAACCTATTGGAGAACTTCAAAAACGATATCTTAAGTACAATAGGTTCGTAGTTGGACACCCTAAAGATTAACAAGAAACTAGAGCAGGAGAATGCAACAATGTTCATATTTTGTCCAAGATGTAGGAGGAAGAATTCCTCAAGGGAATGCCCATTAGATAATATTTCAGTTTGTGGCTTCTGCACTGAAGATGACCCAACTGAAAAATGTCCATCACTTCCCAGTTTATTATCCATTTACAGAAGTGGGGATCCTGTGGAATCATCTTATGCACCTAGGAGGCCATGGCAGCCTAAGAGTCAACCTACATACCCGGATCTACCACCCAAGTTCCACCCTATCATCAACAACCACAAAAGTGGAACTCACCGAACTGGAAAAACTATTCTACACAGTATCACTATCCTTGGCTATAAGGATGGATAGGATGGCATACCCAAGGAAACACTCAAGATCCACCTTTCCCTATTCCCATGCATCCTTACCCCCAGTTTCCACCGAACATCCTGTAATGTTTTCTAGGTTTTGTTCCCCCACCTTTACCTCCTATTCCATAGCAACCCCAACAATACCAGAATACAAGCTCCCCAAAACCGACATTATTACTAGCACAACCAGTGACCAACCCCGATAGAAAACCAAATCAACCTCTTCACAATGTTGAGATGTAAACCTTCCTAATGTATGTTATTTCTCACGTTCCATTGCAGGAGATTCAACTAAGGTCGGGAAAAGTTCTAGATAGGGAGAGGCCTTCAATAGTCACCTGAGAAGAAGAATAAGAAACTCTTGAACAATCGACAGATGACATTATGTGGGAATATGTTATCATTCCTAAATACCAGGAACCCAAGATTCCCTAAAATGAATCTTCTCATATTACAAAAGCCCCTCCTTATCCAGAAAGATTAGTGATTGAGAAACCTATCACTTGACCAAAATTTGACATTTTAAAAGAATTTAAGAATATCTGTGTCAAAATTCCCTTATTACAAGCCATAAAGGACATTACAATTTACAATAAGGTGGTCAAATAATTGTGTATCAAGAATCTAGGGAGTAAGTAGAAGGATCCTCCAACAATACATTTGATAGGAGAATTCTCTAAGTACATATTAGAGAAGCCTATGGTCACAAAATATGGGAACCCAGGAAACCCCGTAGTAAAAATTACCATGAATAAGGTTCCCATTGGAAACACTCTCATAGATCGAAGGGAAGCCATTAATGTTATGATTGTTACCACCTTGGAGGAATTACAGTTAAAACGTCTTCTTAGACCTACCCCAACTATTTTCAAGTTAGAAGATAAGACAAATGTTATACCTGAAGGAATCTTGGTTGATATCATAGTTACATTAGCCTCATGGGAATACCCAGCAGAATTGTTTGTCATTCATTCAAAGGATCCTACCAAAGGGCATCCTATTATCTTGGGAAGACCTTGGTTGGCCACAAGCAGTGCATTTATTGGTTGTAGAGAAGGTGAAATGACCATCTCAGATGGGCTTTATATACAGAAGCTTACTATATACCAACTAGCTCAACCTATCATGGAGAATCTACGGTGGCTTGAATTTCCAAACGAGAATGAGGATTGGGAAGAACCCATGTTGCCAAGTGATCATTCCTGGGCACTTTAGGAGCAAACAATGAAAAATGTGCTAAACCAATTTATTTTTTCTATCACTTGTGTTGATTTTCCACAATCTTTTCCCTAATTTGAGTACAGGTTTGGGGAAGAATTTCAGGACCAGTTGGACCCATCAACTTTGTTTTAAATATATTTTATTTTTGAGATAGATGAATCTTCCACATCTTATACCATGCCCTATGAGATTAGTCTAGGTATATTCCTACATATAAATTCTGGACTAGATGCATACCAACAAAAATAGTTAGTAAATGTCCTTAAAGAACAATCATGGGCATTCACCTGGGAATACACTTATATGAAGGGTATACACCATGATACATGCATTCATCACATATATACCCAGGAAAAAGTAACACCTGTTAGGCAACCCAGGATGAACCCAACACTCAAGGATATAGTAAAAGAGGAGATACAAAACTTATTGAATTTCGGCTCTTTTTATTTGATCTCTAAAAGTAAATGGATATCCTTGCTTGTAGTGGTTCCAAATAAAGTAGCTGGGAAATGGGGAATTTGTGTCAATTTCTGGGTACTTAATAAGGCCACTCTAAAGGATTATTTTCCCCTTCCTTTCATTGACCAAGTCTTGGATACCTTGTCAGGGAAGAAATGCTTCTCCTTCCTAGATGGATATAGCGGGTGCAACCAAATTCTCATAGCACCTGAGGATCAGGACAAGACTACTTTCACTTGTCCTTGGGGAACCTATTCCTATAGGGTCTTACAATTCGGTTTGTGTAATTCTCCTACCACATTTCAACGAGAGGTACTGGGGATATTTGCTAATCTTATTCATGATTTTGTGGAAGTATACATGGAAAGATTTACAGTATATGGCAATAATTACTAGGAATCCATAGATAATCTAGAGAAAGTCCTTATCATTTGTCAAGAAATGAACCTATCCTTAAGTCATGAAAACTATAAAATGTTGTTGACTGAAGGGGTAGTCTTACGACATCATTTTTCATCTGAAGGGATTAAATTGGATCCTTCTAAGATTGAGGTAATCGTCAAACTTCCACACACCAAGACTAAAAAATAGGTAATAATCTTTCTTGAACATGCCATATACTATCGACGATTTATTGAAAATTTCTCAAATATTGTTGCACCCATGTTTAGATTGTTAATAAAAGATGTTGATTTTCTTTGGACTGACCAGTGTCAAACCACCTTTGAAACTATGAAATCTAAATTATGTGTGGCACTAGTTCTTAGGGGACCCAATTGGGCCCTTCCATTTCACATATCCATTGATTCCTTCGATACTACAATAGGAGGAGTATTAGGGAAGAAAAAAGACCATCAATTCTATGCCAACTATTTTGTGAGTAAGAACTTGTTCTTTTTCGAGTTAAATATACATTTTCCGAAAAGGAATTCTTGGTAGTGGTCGATGTCATCAATCAATTTTTCCATTATATCATAGGATACAAAGTATTTGTACATACCGATCACTATACCATTAGATTTCTCATGAATAAACCCATTACCAATGGCCAAGTGACTAGGTGGCTCTTGTTATTGCAAGAATTCAATATCACCGTCCTTGACCGACTTGGAAAGGAGAATTTAGTAGATGATTTTATTTAATGCATAAAACATGAGGGTGATGGTATTCCTGTTGATGAAATTTTTCCTTATGATCATCTCATTTCCCTCTCTATAAATACCCCATGGTTTGCAGACATGGAAAATTATTTGGCTACTAGGAAGTTACCAGCTCATTTGTCACCTCATGAAAAACGTAGAATTATCACGCAAAGTACTAAATACACTTCGGTTGGCAATGAATTTTTTTGTATTGGTCAAGACTTGATTATTCGTAGAGGTTTCTGAGAATATGAGATACCAGAAATCCTACAAAGTTGTCATGATCGACCATGTGGTTTCTAAAAGCATTTTAGTTAATTTTGAAATATGATTTTTAATGATAGAATTAGTTCAGTTTAGATCATGAAATCTAAGTTATGGATTTGAATTGTAATTTCTAGTTAACATTGATCAATAATTAGAAGTTTGCAGAAAGTGAATTTGAATTAGGATTTTTAATCATGAGTTCACAAGTTTAAAGATTTGCTTGAAGTAGTGAATTTTAATAAGAGTGATTTTAATCGTTGATGATTGATGTATAACATTTAGAGATCACATGTATTCCAAAAATAGTTAGTATTGCTTCTATGATGGTAAAGATTTCTTCAGATTTCTTTATTCATACTTTCCATTTCTCTGTAGAAGTCATCATTGAATTAATTCCTCTTGAACTGTCACTAATAGTCAAATGCCATCGTGATGTTATTTGACACTGAAAACACAATCATCACCCTTGAATACTGTATTTCCTTCTACTGCAAGCTAGAAATATTTTTAATCAATTAGAATTTGAATACAATCATAACACTTTTACTTTTGATTAAGTAGATTAAAATTTATTCTTCGTGAAATAGAAATAGTTATGACTTATTTTTAAGAATAGAGTTCACTTGTCAAAATAATGTTGATAGGTTAGTTGTTTAATTGCTTATCTGCTCAGAGATAGATAGATCAAATAACTCAAAAATAGCTTACTTGTTGTTGCTTACTTAAAAAAAGATTGAATAGATTAACTATCTTTAAAATAGATTGTTATTTTCTTATTTAGAAATAGTCCATCAATTCATTGTTTGAAGTTGGTTAGGGTAAATAGTTGATAATCTTGGAATTACCTAAATCTCATTAATAGAATTTGTTAATTAACGAAAATTGAAAATAATCATCTCTTTAGAAAGTAGATTGATAGAGTGATGATCCCTAGGTAGATCATCTCCTTAGTTAGATAATACTTCCATTAGATTTTATGCCTTGTCTCATACAATGCCACAACTCTAAGTTTATTTACCCTTGGTTGAAAATTTAATTGAGGGAAGTAGTGCATATAGAATACCCATCAATTACCACCAAGTGAGGATCAAATAAGAAAACATGTGGAAGACAACGTTGAAAACAAGACAAGGATTGTACGAGTGGTTAGTATTTCCTTTTGGATTATGAAATGCATGTGAAAAATTTATGAGAATAATGAATGATGTGCTACATGCCTTCATTTACTGTTTTGTAATAATATATCTAGATTTCATACTAATGTTTAAAAAAATGTGGAAAACGCACCACTCACATTTGACACAAGTATTAGAGACCTTGATGAAGAATCAATTGATTGCTAACTTGCAAAAGTGTAGTTTGGAAAGACCTCTTTGATAAACATTGGAAACATGATTGGAGGAGGATAACTAAGAGTAGATTTGAATAATATTACAGCCATCATTCAATTTCCTATTCTCACCAATGTGATAGAGGTATGGCGTTTTATGGGAGTATATCATTATTTGAGGAAATTCATTGCAAAATTATACACAATACTAGTTTCATTGGATGTCGTAACCACCAAAGGAAAGAGATTTCATTGGGGTAAGACAAAAAAATAGAATTTGAAGACTTAAGAAGAAAATCAATGATGCTCCAGTATCCATGTGAAATTTGCAACAATATTTTGAGCTAGAGACTGATGCTATTGGAGATGCATTAGGAGAACTACTTGTCCAAGGAGGAAGGTCGGTGTGCTACCATTCAAATTTTTTTCATGGAGAAGTGATTGAATATTCCACGTATGATAAGGAAATCTATGAGATTATACAATTAGTGAATAATTGGAAGCATTAAATTTTGTGAAAAGAGACTATCATACACATGGAACAGCATCCCCTTTAGTATCTATAGATTCAAAGAAAGATGCAACAAGTGAGGCATGAAAATTGGTTAGGTTTCTTGTAGTAATTTCATTTATTGATTAATTACTAGAATGGAGTCTTGAATAGACTAAAAAACATTCTCTCTCAACCACCACTAAAGAAAATTGCAGTAATTGGAATGATAATGTAGCTTGAGAATTTATATCATGAACTTCTGAGTGAACATTATGAGGGAGATGAATATTTAAGAGGAATATAAAAGAAACTAAAGGAGAGGGTGGTCACTGTGATGGAAGGAAATTAATACCACCTCCTAGATGGGATGTTGTATAAACTAGAAAATCTATGCATACCCCATGATAATTCAACTGATAAGAGAAGCACACACTTCTAGGATTGATAGGAATTTTGGGGTTACGAAGAAAGTGGAAAATATGCAACGATAGGTGTATTGGAAAAATATGTAGGAGTAGGTAGAAAATTTTGTTAGATGTTGCAGTATTTGCGACACTAGCAATCCAAGAAACCAGAAAATTAGTTTTCACATTCCATTTCTAGTACCAAACAGGCCTTGGGAGAGCATCTCCATGGATTTCGTTGGAGGTTTTCCTATGAATCATAGAGGTCATGACTAGTTTTTCATTGTGGTAGACCGTTCAAGAAAAATGTGTGTTCTCATTCCATGTAAGAAGACAATATCTAGAAGAGAAAAGTTGAACTATTTTTTATCCATGTCTGGGTATATTTCGGATTTCCAACCTCCATCATATCTTATTAGGACAACATATTCTTAGGTAGATTTTGGAAAACACATTGGGATAGAACATATATGAGTTTGAAGTACTCCACTTCCTTCCATCTTCATACTGATGGAAAATATGAGGTAGGAACTAGCACGTTGGTGACTTTTTTGAGAGGTTAGAACAACAAACATTCAAATACTTGGGATGAGAAGATAGCCTACATTCAACATTGTTACATTATAGGTCTCCTTTCGAGAATTGTTTTGGTTATTTTCCTCCTTCACCATTTGACCTTATTTATGGAAAACAAAAGGAAGAAGCATAACTACAAGGAGAAGAAAAAAAGTTAAGAACATTTGTGGAGAAGATCAAGCATATACATGGGAGGGTTCAGGAGAAGCTCAAGAAGAGCTAGAAGTTGTATAAATACAGGCATGAACAAAACAGGGAATATCATAAATTCTATTATGGAGATAAGGTGTGGCTCTATCTATGTAAGGAAAATCTTCTAGGAGCATCAAAGAAACTTAATACCCTTAAATATGGACCATTCTATATAATTGAACAAGTAAATGACAACACCTTTAGGATGGAAATTCCACCTTATATGCATTTTAGCTTAGTGTTTAATTTGGAAAATTTGAAGTTGTTTGAACCATCCATGTTGTATGAGAAGGAAGAGCATCAATTTCTTCCCATTGTTGAAGACCTTTCTCCTTGTGGAATTCATGAGTTGAAGGAAGGAACAATTTTGTAGCACAAGGAGAAAACAAATATTAGAGGACAACAAGAAATGTGGCAGATTGGTCTCAAGGGAGACTGCAAGGAAAGGGATTTGGTGTTGTAATACTAAGACGGGGGGTGAATCAATATGAACATGTTATCACTTTTAACCACAATATAAAATATTCAATGATATAATAAGAGCATATAAGCATTAACTTGATCAATTACCATTCAACAATTTAGCATCTATGTTAAGTATATTAGCAATGCATAGTAAAATAATCATAGATACATGGTACACCAAGATTTATGTGAAAACCCAATGAGGGAGAAAATCACAGAATGATTTTCTTATATGTCAGAAGAAATATATTCATAGGAAGCACCAACTTCCTATTTCTCCATCTACAACTAGAAGGAGGCTCCAAACCCCTATTTACAAGATGCAACATGAAGGAATCTCTAACTCCCTAATTTTTCGGCTCCAACTAGAAGGTAGCTACAACACCCTTTCCTTTCCCTGTCCAATCATCATGAAATATGAATGTAGAACAATCTTTCACTACTACATCAACCTGTCACTATCCGTGTCACTGGACTCTTATATCATCACAATCATTGTCAACCTCTCACCACAACCTCTAAATGTCAAGATTTCACAACAACATCTAATCCTGTATCTGACCTGGTGTATGTGATCATAGACCTCCATACCTTCCTAAAATTCAACATAAACAGAATAGCATCTTCATCAACCATTACCTCAGTCACACATGACTAGTTTTGGATTCATCACAAACCCTAACTTTCAACAAGAATAAATCTATACCTTTAATGAAGAAAGGTATGGAACTTGCACCCAACCTTATTCGGTATGTCTTCTAAAATTCTTCCAAGTTTCACTCCTTGAATAATTCCTTAAAAGAAGTTATAGAAACAATGGAAGACCTTACTGAATTTTGGCTTATTCTAGAGAGTGAACTTGTACGACATGCCACATGATCACTATTCAACATATTATTATGAAAATATCACACAACAAACCATGACCTATAATATTTCCATTTCAATTGGTATCACATCATTTTGATTCTTTATGAATAAGTTATGACTATTTTACTCGGAACAACTATTTAAAACTTAGAACACGTCATTAAAAAATTCATCCTCCCTTGGAATTTCGACCTTCTTTACTTCACCTAGACTTCTTTGCCTCCAACTTGTATTCTCATAAGTGAATACAAAGAAGTGATTTGCAATGGAATCTTCTATGTGTTATAAAGGTAAATTTATTAATGAAATTCAACTACCATGCAACTCATGATGGCATGAAACTCACATGCACCTCACATGCAATATTTAATTATCCCTCGAATAATTAATTATCCATGCAATAATTGATTATCTTTTGTTTACTGCCACTTTACTTCGACATGCAATAATTAATAATCCTTCCAATAATTAATTATCTTTGCAATAATTAATTATCTTTTATTTACTGCCACTTTACTTTGACATGCAACTTTGCTCAAGGGTTGACATCAATGACAACCAATCTCAATAATCAATGATCCCTACAATAATTAATTAATCTTTTTCGATAATTAATTAATCTTTCAACAATTATTATCAATAATTAATATTTCAATAATTAATCCCTTGTTGCAACCACTTTGATTGTTCAAGCTTCTTAATGAACTTCTAGAGGCTTCTGGAATATTCTTGAGGGTCCTCCAACTTCACAGAGCCATATCTCATCGACCGTGAGGAACTATGTGGCATACCATGTATCAACGAAAATGGAATAATGCGTACTATCCATATATGATAGTGTTTCCTGCAAGTATACTGATATTTATGTATTTATTCCTCTATCAACTATGTGGTCCATGACCATGACCAAAATTTCACTGGATCCTGTCACATGGATCATATGCCAAGGGAACCTCTCAACCGGATGTCCACCATCACCAACATATGCCTCTACCAAGCATGTACCAAAGTCACCAACATACAATAACAAGATATGTTCATGTACCATACCATGTACCAACCAGGACCATTCGTCAACCATGCACATCAACACCTATACCATACCATGTGCCAACCATGCACATCAACAACACATCTTCCATACCATGTGTATACCTTAACAATGTGTTAATATCAATGGCATACCTCTAACACGACAACCAACTATCCAACAATCTCGTCCACATATCTAGGTATTCCAAACTTCTTCAAGTGTTTACATCAATATCTAAGATCACTCTCCAAGGGTTGACATCAATGAAAACCAACTGTCCAAACCAACTATCCAACAATCTCCCCCTTTGGCATTGATGGAAACAATTAGACATGGAAACACCATGCTCATGATCCCCCTATGACCATCGCTCCTCATCAATTTGTCTATCTCTCTCCCTTTGAAATCAATGGAAAATGGTATCTTCCTTGGGGATGCTCCCCCTGTCTTCATGCCTCTATTTTTCTCTTCCCCTTTGACTTCTTTGCAAAACTTCGTGTAGATAAAATGTATATCTTCTTGTACCTGCTTCATTTTGGAGTTTTTTTCATTGGTGATTCCTCTTTTAAATCATTGGCATATATAAAAGAATGAAATGTTTGAGAATTCAAATATTTCATATAAAAATCATCCAAATGTCTCTGAATTAGTCTCCGAATCAATCTCTGAACCAATATATGAACCCATCTTTCATCCATTGAGATATATTTGTCCAATCATGTCAAGTATCTTACGAATCCATCCTTGTCCATATGACCCATCTATAACTTCACTATTTTGAATACTTCTTTGAATCCGTTGCAATTGATCATCACATACCTACATCTAAAACTGAAATAGCTATGCCCACTGGTCTACTCAACTACAAATTAGACTCTAAAAATTTGCAATGAATATATTCCTTCCTAAATATGTCCTCTATGAATCTTTGCATTAAATAGTGTACCAATGAAATTCCTTGTGTTTGTCATCTGATCTTCTACATAACTACATGAAGATGTGTTTTCAAACATCTTCCTTAACCACCTAATCTGTGATAGGACATCATGTACCTCTTCTATGTAACACAAATCTCAAACACTTCATGTTGTATGAAGGATGGATCTATGAACTGTAACAACTATTGCAGAGACTCCCCCTATTGAATATTCATATTATCTAGGAGTCTCAACATGAATGGCTCAGAATAATGGAGAAATCCGCCCTAATGTAGAGTAATCTTCCTCTTCATCATTTTCCTTTTCATCCTCTTCCTGAAATATGACATCTTTCTCTTTTTATGTCGATTAATCGTGTTTTTGTGTTGTTGCAATTCTTATGAGTACAATATCTGGGACCTAGTTTTTATTTACTTGTTCTTCTTGTTTTTTATTTCTTCTCAAAACCTTCTCGTGAAATATTCCTTTTTGCTTGTATATTTATCCTGATCTTTCACTATTGCACATCCTGAGAGTATGACTTATGGGTGTCCATTCATCTGTTCTTCTTTTACTTGTCCTTGTTTTCTTTTCCAAATCTTCTTATATATGATATCAATGTTATCTTTCATAGAGGTATCCATCATGCTTCTACAATAATGAGCTATATGTCCATAGTTGTGAAATTTGTAGCATTCTACTTCATTTCTCAATGAACCAAAACTATTTTTGTTTTGGTTGTATGCTTCATAAGATCTTCTGGGATAACTATTACGTAAGTACCCTGCATTGTTTCTTTTTTTCTCGGCATAGGCTCTACATTCTAAAACTTTATGTTCAAAATTATCACAATTAAAACAATAACCATAAAGGGAAATTTGATACCTGGGAGTAGATTATCCTCTCTATGATGTAGTCCTTTTGAATTCATGCTTTGGTTGATCACGAAAATACTTGAATATTATTTGATGGTCTTCTTGAAAAGGTATCCTTCCTCTTGGAATCTTGTTGACCATGTTTCCTTCCTTTAAGTACTTTTTCATAACTTTTAACCTTTTCTTCATTCTTCCTTTCCGGTAACCTATGAAATTTCTCTTCAACTTTATTTGTTGATGATGTGGCTGCTTCTTCAATGTTTTTATTGAGCTTGAAAAATTTTACTCTCAACGCGACAACTTCTTCTTCAATATTCTCAACCTCTTATTCTTTATTCATCATCTTATTCTTCATGACTTCTTATGTTCTCTTTTCCTCTTCAAGTTGGTTATTCAAGGAGATTATTTCTTCCTCAAGTTTTCTTTCTTGTCGTCTGAATTTTGGTTCATTATTCTTTTCTTTTTCAATCTCAGGATTGTCCTCTATTTCATTGGGATTATCTATGTCATCACTTCCAATGTTCAAGTAAGGTAATTCAATTTCAAAATGTCCTACATCTTCACAACTAAAGAAAAAATACTCACCTTGGTTGAATTCTTCATCATGTGCATTGTCACCTGCTTCATTTTATTTTATTCCTTTCCTTTCGTAAAGATATTGTAGGTTGTCCCAAAGATTTTTGGTTGATGCATATTATTCCACTTTGGTTTTTACTGAATCAGGTAACACTTCCATGATAAAATCAATTGCTATCTTGTTTGTTTTTTTTTTTTTCAGTTCCTTCTTGTCTACAATCCTCAGAGGATTCTTTGTAGCTGTGTACCTTGTCACAACTGATTGCAAAATATTACATCCCTTTGCCTACAAAAATTATTTCATTATATTTCTCCATATTGCATATTTCATACCATTTTTACCATTGAACCGTGGTACTCCCATCTTATACATATTAGTTATTTCCATGATCTACCTTCCAGTGGTTAAATTGCTTCTTGAAGGACCGAATATGATACCAATTTTGTGAATACTGAGAGGCGGGGGTGAATCAGTATGAGAACTTTATCACTTTTAACCACAATATAAAATCTTCAATGATATAATCAGATCATATAAACATTAACATGATCAATTATGATTCACAAATTTAGCATATATGTTTAGTATATCAATAGTGCATGGTAAAATAATCACAGATACACACCACACCAATATTTATGTGGAAACCCAATGTGGGAGAAAACCACAGAATTATTTTCTTATATGTCAGAAGAAATATGTTCATAGGAAGAACCAACTTCCTATTTCTCCAACTACAAATGGAAGGAGGCTCGAACCCCCAATTTACATACTGCAACCTGAAGGAAGATCCAAATCCCTAATTTTTCGGCTCCAACCAGAAGGAGGCTACAATCCTCTTTCCTTGTCCCATCCAGCCACCCTAAAATATAAATGTATACCAATTTATTACTACTGCATCAATCTGTTACTATCCCTATCATTGGACTGATATACCATCACTATGACTGTCAACCTGTCACCACAACCTATCACTGTCAACCTGTCACAACAACATATAATCTTGTCTCTGACCTAGTGTATGTAATCACAGACTTTCATACCTTCCTCAACTTCAAAAATAAGAGAATAACATCTTCATCAACCTTTACCTCAGTCTCACAAGACTAGTTTTGGATTAGCCACAAACCCTAAATATAAATAAGAATAATTATATACCTATAATGAATTAAGTTCTGAAACTTGTACCTAACCTTCTTCAATATGTCTTCTGAAATTCCTCCAAGTTTCACTGCTTGAATCATTTCATAAAACGATCTATAGAGAAAATGGCAGACCTTGCTGAATTTTTGCCTATTCTATAGAGCAAACTTGTATGGCATGCCACGTGCTCACTATTTGATATATTATTCTGAAAATCTCACAAAACAAACTATGTCTTGTAATATTTCCATTTCAATTGGTGTCACATAATTTTGATTCTCTATGAAGAAGTTATGACTATTTTACCTAGAACACATGTTTAAACTTGGAACACATCATCAAAAAATTCGTCCTCCCTTGGAATTTCAACCTTCTTTACTTCACCTGGACTTATCTGCCTCCAACCTATATTATCGGAAGTGAATACAATGAAGTGATTTGAAATGGACTCTTCTATGTGTTATAAAGATAAATCTATTAATGGCATGCAACTTCCATGCAACTCATGATGGAATGCAACTCACATGCAATAATTAATTATCCCTCCAATAATTAATTATATTCTATTTACTACTACTTTACTTCAACATGCAACTTTTCTCAAGGGTTGACATCAATGACAATCAATCTCAATAATTAATTATCCCTACAATAATTAATTAAGATTTTTCGATAATTAATTATTCTTTCAAAAATCATTCTCAGAAATTAATATTTCAATAATTAACCCCTTATTGTAACCACTTTGACTGGTCAATCTTCTTGATGACCTTCTAGAGGCTTCTAGAATATTATTTAGGGACTTCCAAATTCACAGAGCCATATCTCCTCAACTTTGAGGAATTACATGGTGTACCATATATCATCAGAAATGGCATGACACATAGTATACATCTATGATAGTATTACCTATAAGTGTACTAACCTTCATGTATTTATTCCTCAATCAACTTTGGGTTCCATGATTATGACCAAACTTTCACTGGATCCTCTCACATGGATCATATACCAAGGGAACCTCTCAAACATATGCCCACCATCACCAACACATGCTCCTACCATGCATGTACCGAAGTCACCAACATACCATCAAAAGATATGTTCTTGTACCATACCATGTACCAACCTGTACCATGAATCAACCATGCACATCAGCACCTATACGATACCATGTGTCAACCATGCACATACAAAACACATTTTCCATACCATGTGTATACCTTGACAATGTGTCAATATCAATGATAGACCTCTAACATGAAAACCAACTATCCAACAGTCTCGTCCACATCTCTAGGGATTCCATAATTCTCTAAGGGTTGGCATCAATCTCTAAGATCACTCTCCAAGGGTTGACATAAATAACAACCAAATGTCCAACAAGTGGTATGAGAGGAACTATATTGCATGTAATTTTCCTAATCTATCCTTGGCAGTGTTTGGGGACCAAATGACTCCTAAGGAAGAGGTGTGATCTAAACTAGATATGAAAATAACAATTGACTATAGGAAAAGGCTCTAGGATGATCAACAAAGAAAATTTTTAAGGCTATGGATGAAGAAGGAGATCAACTTGTTGGCATGGAAGGCCCCATGCCATCACAACTGATGTCCACTTTGTATGTAATATATGTAATGTCATGCAGTATATTATTTTGTGTAAAATAAATAATAATATGTTCATAATACCTTATCCATGTGGGAGAAAATAAAACAAATAAATAAAATAAGGAGAAACAAACTGGAGAGAAGTTATAACATTGGGGACTCCTGACCTTCCAACTATCCTCTCGGTCAACTCATTATTCTATATCATGTATCCCCACAATGAAAGAGGGGTTCTTTGGCTGTCAATGATGTAAAGAGGCTATATATATTCCACTGAGGAGCATCGAGATCAACTCGAGAGCCTGCAAATTTCCTATTGTTGAATAATAAAGAGCCTGGATGAAGGCAAAAGAATGTTGGTTTTCTTGTTTGGATTTCTAGGGTAAATTTTGAGTTTTTTGTGTGTTAGTTGTGTTTAAATTTCATTGTCTATGGAGTAAATTTTCTACATTATAATTTAATGAATGGTTAATGGGTTGTATTGTAATTTAATGGCTATCTATATACAGTCTAGCAAAGAGAAATCCATGCCAATGATGGTTTGATCCCTTCTTTTATAAACATGCCCATCACGGTTCAATAAAACATTGCAACAACTCTTTATGCACACTCATACATCCATTTAATAGTGAAAATCAACGACCCTCCTTTATGAGTCGTTGTTATTTTTTTAGCAGTTTCTATTTTCGTTTTAAGAGTTGTTGGGGGTTTTCTCTCCTTGCCAAAGTCAATTTTGTCACTATTCGATGTTTGTACTGGGTTCATAGGTCATGTTTCCCATTATCAACTTTGTTGAGGCGTTTTCATTCACCCATCAGTCATAAAAATAACATTCCTCATAATCGAGTGTTTCCTGAACATTTACTAAGTGCCAATACGTTTTTATTTGTTATAGAAGATCCAATTCGACTTTAAGATGTTTTTAGATGATGCGGGGTTTCCAAAATCACCCCTAGGATTTTTTTGACACTGTGGGTTACCAAAATTCTCCCCAAAATGTTTTTCTATGTAGTTGGTTGTTGAATCCACCCTATAAACATTTTTCTCAGCTGTTGGTCATCAAATACAACTAGTAGAGGGTTTCCCTTCATGGTC
The DNA here is from genome assembly GCA_009831015.1 of Picea engelmannii. NCBI lineage: Eukaryota > Viridiplantae > Streptophyta > Pinopsida > Pinales > Pinaceae > Picea > Picea engelmannii. Next base: position 935,024 of record ML777956.1, read on the forward strand.
GAAAACTGCACCTTCCTTCTATTAATTTTTTTAATCCTAGGTCAACTCATTTCAACTTCGCTATCCATTTTTTTGAATTCTTCTTCCCATCTGATTAGTGTCCACTTCTGTTTGACTGAAGTATGCCCATACTTCGACTGGGGTTTTCTTTCAGTCAGTTCATCTTCCTTAGTTGAATCAACTTTGATCGACTTGACTTTCCCTTCTCCAAATCATTCTTCTGACTCAACTTGCCCTCTTTTAAATCAATTTTTGAGCATGACTACTGGGTAGATGACTTCCTCTTCATGTGATCGACTATACTTTCTTGGTTGATTCCTTTTAGTTATAAAAAAAGAGCATAAAATTAAACTTGCAGCAAAGGGTTCCTTGTTGGTGAGACAGATAGACTATAAGCCTCATGTTTAAGGATGAAGTAGAGAAGGTGTTCTAAAATAAGTATATATATATACTTTCATCAAGGACATCATTGGGGTCTTGGATTCTCTAGATGTTTTGATGAATTCATTTGATCCTGTTGTAGAGTCTTCCTTGAGATAATATTTCTTGATACCTAATTATTCTTTTCCTCCTTGCCTTGATCTTAATACTTGATTATCCATTAGAGGCGACTTATTGGAATACAAATCATTTGATTTAACTATTCAAAGTATATATATTAGTGATTCATATATCCTTAAATTAAATAAGGTCCAAGAAGTAATAAGTTAAATTCATATACTACAATTGTACATGAACAAGGGACAAGAAGTTGTTGTGAAATTGGTTATTCAAAATATCATAGAAATATATTCGTTTCACCTTTGGACATGACATAGGAACCAACTATAACATACCAGTTTTGATTCCATGATTAATTTGTAATTAGTTATGTTTAACATTGGTTTTATTATAGCATGTATATTTAATTACCATTCCATGGTGATTTGGGCATATTAAACATTGCATATATTTTGTTTTCATCTAATGAGGAAAACAAAAAGATAATTAAGAATGAGCACTTATGGAGGCTATGATACCATGGGTGGGGAAAATTTAGGGGTATTAAAGGGGGTTTTACTTGTCAAAAGTCCCAATCCACCTTGCTAAATTATTTTGTGAGTAACCATCTATTCCTCATTTTTACTTATCCAAAACTAATCATTGAATGAATGTAAAGGGGTTGGTGGAAGAAGTCACCTACCTAGTTATGAGGGCATGGAAAAGTTACCTTATGATGGGAATGGTCATATTGAATTCATACAAGAGGTGGGTTAGAGAATACTTTCCCATAGTTATGACAATATGGGCTAAGTGCAATATTTTTCGGGAATGGTGAGAGTCCAACATGCATGGGAAAAAAAGAAGAAGAAAAATTCAAGTAGAGGATAGAGATGAGTTTAGCAAGGGGGATGAGGAATAAAAATGGAAGTTCATTAAGATAAGTAAATACATCCATGGTTTGAGGAAGAGAAAACATCCAAAAAAAAATTATCATCTTGCGTTGAGTATGAAATTGGGATAAACTTCTGAAGTTGTCGACTATATAAGGTACCTTGTTGGGCACATACTAAAAAGAACTTGTGGGGAGACTTTTAAGGGACTACGAAGAAGAGAAGGGATGTATCACCTTGTGCTATTTGGTTAGGAAATGTTGGGATGTTATATTATTTGTAGTGAAATGCAATGTGGATCGACTAACAGTCGAAGTTGAAGGTCGAGGTGGTTCAACCATGTAAAGACAGAGTCAAGGAGGATTGACAACAAGTCGAAGATCGAGGTTAGTCAACTGGGTAAATTGGAATTTGAAGATCGAGGTGGTTCGACATGGTAAATACATTGACATCAAGTCCAATATTTCAACCAACAAGAGGTCGACAGGTGAGCATGTGGTGACCAACTGAAGACCGAATGAAGGATAATTGGTAGTTGATGGTAATCCAACTTGATAGTCGACTATAACAATGTAAAAAAATCCTAAGATTCACACGATTTGTAGCCAATGATATGCATGGATATGTAACCATTTTTGGGTGCATTTTATTTGGGGTTTTCCCTATTGTAAATCCTATAAAGAAGGCATGTTGTTACATCATAAAGGATAATGAATAAATCAATAATCGTAGAGGTTGTTGGTGATGTAGATGTAAGAGAAATTGGCTATAGGGTTTTTCTTGTGCAAGCAAGAGGTTATGATGTCAATTTTTCCATAGGTGTGGACCAATGTTAGACATATAGCTTTTTATTCTGAATGAATAAGACAACAAGGAGCAGAATGCTCAAGGAATGTTAATGTTTGGGTTTCCAGCGTAAAATTTCTATGTACTGTATGTTTTTTGTGACATTTACTTTCTTGATTAAATATTTATTCCTCTCTTATTCTAGGTTTATCATGTAAGTGTGTATCATTTCCTAACATGTGGTATTAGAGATTGGTTTAATAACCTTGGATGTGATCTAAAACCTAGGTATAGTAAGAGTCGAAAATTAGAAATATTTAAAGATTGTGCTAAATATTGTGTTAAAGAATGGAAAGTAGCTCAAGAATAGAGTTCAAAAAATTCAATGTCTAAAATTTTGATATTTGGAATCTTAAAATTGAAGATCTCCTTGTAGATAGAGAACAATGGACAACAACTTGTCTAGGTACCATGTCGACAGGTATGTCAATGGAAGAATAGGAAAAAAATGAGTGAAGAGAAAGGAGTATGATTTGAATTTGTCTTTCATATTCAGTGTTGTTGAATCTCTTAGGTGAATATTTAGCCAAGAAACTATGGGACTAGTTGGGAAGCTTGTATGAGTTGAAGCTTGTACATAGATAAAGGAAAATTCCCTGATAGAAAGTCTAAGTCGAAGGGTAGATCTAAATCCCTGGTTCAGTTGACAAGAAGATGCTGGAAATGCAGTAAATATGGGCATTAAAAAAAGGAATGCAATTCCAAGGGGATGTAAGTTAGTACATGATCTGACAAGACACATTTGATTGAGAGAAATACGACTCTAGATAATGGAGGCTATGTGTACCTGGCATCGACTAGTACACATTCAAAACAAGATTTTTGGTTGATGGAATAAGGATCATCCTATCATATGACACCACATAAAGAATGGTTTTGAGAATATGAATGATATGAAGGAGGAGAAGTGTTCTTGGGTGACAAATTGACAACCAGAATTGTCAGGTGGGGAAGAGTTCGACTGATACTATAGGATGAGAGGAGTAGAACCCTTCTTGGTTTACTACACATTACAGGTTTGGCAGGAAACCTTATATATATTAGTAAGATGATTGATGTTGGCATGCACACTCTATTTCAAAAGGATTCGTGCAAAATGGTAAAAGGTGTGATGGTATTAATGAAAGGAATTTTGATTGGAATCCTAAACAAGTTAATAGGGAGTGTCGAATCAAATGGATGCAACAACATTAATGTTCCTAAATTCGACTTTAATTTGACTCGACTCGGCTCAACTAGGGATAAGTTGATTCAAACTTACTAGAAAAGTGATAATAAATTTTACCTAACCATGTTATGGCATGAGAGGATGGGACACATTGGAGAAAAAGGACTTTAAGCTATGCATAAAAAAGGTATGGTTGAAGACTTTCCTACATGCAATTTAGAAGTCAACTTTTGTGAACATTTTATATATGGAAAAAAAAGTCGGGTGAGGTGCCCATCTGGAGTGAAAAGGGAAAATGGGATTCTAGAGCTAGTTCATAATGATGTGTTTGGCCTTGTTACAGTTCCTTCCCTTGGTGTATCCCTATATTATATTTCCTTCATAGATGATTTCTACAAGAATACATGGATATGTTTCTTGAAGAATAAATAATAGGTTTTCAAGAAATTCAAAGATATTAAATCTCTTGTAGAAAACCAGATAGATAAGAATATTAAGGTGCTAAGAAATGACAACGGTGGTGAATTCTGTGGAAAATAATTTGATCAGTTCTACGAGTAGTGTGGCATATCATGCCAAACTACCACACCATATAACCCAAAACAAAATGGAGTTGTTGAGAGAATGAAAAGAACGTCGATGGACAAGGAAAGGAGCATGCTTAGTGGTGCTAGGATCACATAAGAATTCTGGGTAGAGGAAGTCGACACTACAAGATATCTATTGAATATGTCTCCTTCATCAGCACTAGTCGACACAACTCCAAATGAGGTATGGCAGGGTAAGAAGCCTTCGGTTTCACATATCAAAGTATTTGGAGGTGATGCATTTTTCCATGCTCCTAAGGAAAAGAGCAGCAAGATGGACAAGAAGGCAGTCAAATGTATTTTCATTGGATACAAAGAAGGAATGAAAGGATATAAGCTTTGGGATCCTGCATAAAGGGAAAAAATATACAGTAGAGATGTGGTCTTCAGAGAATTTGGAGGTAATTATGAGCCCGAGGAAATTGTTAAGACCGAGAATAATCCTGAGACGGTGTGGTTGGAACTGAGGAACAAAGAAGATGATTCATATGACTCAACTGAATCAAAGGAAGAAGTGGAACAACCGACCCCAGTTGTAAGGAGATTATAAATATTAAGAAAATCATTCCAAAGGCATATTTCTCCTCACATATATTCCACATTTGTATTAAATGACACCAACTACGAGCCCAAGTCAGTCGAGGAGACAGTCAAATCAATAGAGGGAAAAATATGGAAGGACTCCATGGTCAAAGAGATGGAATCCTTGCACACAAATAAGATGTGGGAATTAGTCAAGTTTCCTAGTGGAAAAATCTTATCAGTAGTAAATGGGTATTCAAAAAGAAGTTGAATGCAATAGGTCAAGTGGATAAATTTAAAGATTGATTGGTAGAAAAAGGATATTCCCAAGTCGAAGGAGTCGACTTCGATGAGATTTTTTCCCCTATTGAAAAATTAACTTCCATTAGAGTACTAATTTCATTGGCTGCATCATTTGATATGGAAATAGAATAAATGGATGTGAAGACAATGTTCCTACATGAGGACCTATAAGAATAAATCTACATGAAACAACCTAAAGGATTTGTAGTAAAGGGAAAGAAAGATTTTGTGTGTAAAATGAAAAGATCCCTTTATAAAGAAATCACCAAGGATATGGTACCAAAATTTTGACACATACATCCTTAGTTTGGGATTTGTGAGAAGCAAGGTTCATTACTGCATATATTCTAAAGAAGAAGGCGGGTGTTTCATATGTGTAGCTTTGTATGTCGATGACATGTTGTTGATTGGAAGCAACATCGATGCAATAAAGGAGACGAAGAATCAACTATCCTCCAAGTTCAAGATGAAGGATATCGGTGCAACTAAATTCATTCTGGGAATGGAGATTAAGAGAGATCAAGAAGCTAGAAATATTTGGTTGAAGAAAACGAAGTATATTGAAATAGTTTTGAAATGTTTCAACATGCATGATTGCAAATCGATGAAGGTGCCAATTCATGTGGGAGAAAAGATAATTGTTTAATAGTTTCTAAAGACATAGGAAGAAACAGATGACATGGAACGCGTTCCCTATGCAAGTGTTGTTGGTAGTATAATGTATGCAATGGTCTACACTCAAATGGACATTTCCCATGCAATGGGAGTGTTGAGAAGATACATGTCGACACTTGAGAAGGTGCACTGGAAAACTATCAAGAGAGTATTAAAGTATTTTTGTGGAACAAAAGACTATGCTATATGCTACTGAGGAAAACCTAGAGGTGACGGTGAATTAAATGCACATGGCTTTGTCGATGTCGACTGGGCTGGAGATCTGGATGGACAGAGGTCAACCAATGGATATGTCTTCAAGATGTTCGATGGGACAATCAATTGGATGAGTAAGTGATAGAAGATTGTATCCTTGTCAACAACAAAATTTGAATACATAGCAGCCTCTCATGGAAGAAAAAGGGAAGTATGGCTACAAAGGTTGTGTTCAAGAATTAGGTTTGAGAAGAGAGCTATGAAGATAAGTTTTGATATTCAAAGAACAATATTTATGGAAAATAACCCATCTTATCATTTGAATACTAAGAACATTGATTTGAAATACCATTTTGTGAGAGACATCATGGAAAGAAACAAAGTGTTGTTGGATAAAGTAGACACGTTAGAAAACATAACAGACTCATTGAACAAGTCTATGATTATTGTGAAGTTATCTTGGTGCAAAGAGGAAATGGGAACTGCTTCCCTGGTTCTGTGAAAGAAAGTTTAGAGGTCTCTCGATTTCAGAAAAGAAGACAAAAAGTGGGAGAATGTTGGGTTGTTATATTCTTGGCAGTGAAAGTTGAGGTGGATCGAATGATAGTCGAAGGTCGAGGTGGTTCGACCAGGTAAATATGAGGTCAAGGTGGATCGATAGAAATTTGAAGTCAAAGGTCAAGGTGGTTCAAAATGGTAAAGAAATCGACAACAAGTTGAATATTTCAACCAACAAGAGATCGATAGGTAGGTGTGTGGAAACCAACTAAAGATTGAATGAAGGCCGATTGTAATCGAAGATAATATGACTTGGTATTTGACTGTAATGAAATCTTAAGATTCATCGGATTTGTAGCCAATGATATGCATGGATCTGTAATCGTTTTTGGGCACCCTTTCTTTAGGGTTTTTCCTTTGTAAATCCTATAAATAAGGCTCATTGTAACTTCATAAAGGATAATGATTTAATTAATAATCGTAGAGGTTGTTAGTCATGTAGATGTAAGATGAATTGGATACAAGGTTTTTATTTTGCAAGAAAGAGTGTATAATGTCAATTGGGTCTTAGGTTTGGACCAAGGTTATACATGTAACCTTTTATTTTGAATGAATAAGACAACAAGGAGAAAAACACTAAAGAAATGTTGGTTTTCCTGGTTTGGGTTTCCAGGGTAAAATCTTTGTGTACTATGTGTTTGTTGTGTCATTTAATTTCTTGATTAAATCTTTATTCCTCTCTTATACTAGGTTTAGCATGGAAGTGTGTCTCATTTCCTAATAGGAATTGGGGGTTTCCAAGAGCTTAATACGTTCCTAACAACTTAATAGTGATTTTATTGACTAGTAAATCCTTTCTCTGTGTCTGAGAGACTACCCAAAAATATCCGAGATTACCAATTTCACACTTGTGGTATCATAGCCTAGATAGAGGGTAACCTATTGTAGGGATATTAATTTGAAATAGAGCCTATTCTTGGGAAAAAATTGTTTTACCCTCATTCATTTGTTTGGACCACAATTATAACAACATAAGTCTCTCATTTATTGTCTATAAAATTTGTATGCATAAGTAATTCATGAAATTATATGGTTGATGAATATAAATATGTGAGGAATGGAATGGAAATATGATTTGTGATTCCTATATGTACAATGATTTATTTGTTGGAAACTTTCTCTTGAATTTATGCTAACAAATTATTGAAATTTACATTTGAATTTTTGAGAATTTCATGGTTTAAATTTCATAGGTCAAGGATTATGTGTAATTTTTGTTTTTGTTTTTTTTTTTAAATAATCTGAATAGTTTTGGTGCCTTATATAAATTACTTGTTGTGTATTTGAACATTTTATGTTGTGATATCATAAACCTGGTGAAGGGATAGTCTTTCCCACATTTATGCCAGGTGTTTCAACACACATTCCTTTCAAATAAATGTTATTCATCCACATCACTCTAAACTTTAGTGTTGAGATCATGAAATATATGGTTCGATGGAAACTCAAGTAACTTTTGTTGTGAAAATTTTGTCGCGAATTACAACTCAACATATATGTCTTAAAATGTTTGAAATTGATCCCTATGAATATAAAGAGTCCCTTGAAATATTATGTATATAAATATTGAAGGAGGGTAGTTTTTAAATTGGAATGCCAAGGAATTTAGGAAATTCATGTTTATTCATGTTTTATTGATAGACACTTGCCAATAAATCAAGTTGTATTTCTCTTTCTTCAATTTCTACAAATAGTTATAACTGTTATAGTTTGAATATTGGCTCAAGGACCATTGAATTCTTATTAGTGAGATGCCCAACCTCATATAAATACAAAATGTGGTTCACTCATCAAAACGTCCAAACCTTGAGACATATCGATTAAGGAACAAATTAGAATTCATGTTATTAAATTCCCTATTGGCACCCCAAGTTTCCATTGAGGTTGGAAATGACAAATATCTTCTATATTGGCTCCTAGATCCAATTTTTGTATAATGCTCAACCTTGAATCATAGTCAAGGCTCTGATTATCTCCACAAGAGTGACTTTGACCATCCCCCATTTGACACTTACATGATTTATTTACCTATGTTTTGGTGGGACCTTTCCTTGGTTACTTGAATCACCTCTTCTATCAGAATCTTGAAGGAATATTGATGCTCAGGGTCCATTTATCTTATAGAGTGGTATCGGATTTTGATATGCACAAAAACAATTACTGTGGTTTTCTATAAAATCTAGTTTAAATGGGATGTGAATCTAGAGAGAGTTCCTAGCATAGGCATAGTTCCTAGATCAAGTGAAAATACCTCCATCAATTTATTTTATATGGCGAACCAGTTGAGGTGAATTCCCCTTATATTCTCAATCTATAGAAGTGAGTTCTCAAACTGGTGCCCTAGTCTCCATTCTCCTTAACATTTTGAACTTCTACCTATGAATCAATTACTAATATTGTCTTGGAATGGAATTTTAAATCCTTCCTTTCCATTAGAAATGTGAAACTTACCTTTAATTAGCCACCAAAAAAATTAGTAGTGAGGTTGGAAATCTAGCCTCCCTTTTCATTGGTGGCTGGAGAAATTTACTCCACCGGTCAATCGATTAAATTGTTTGCTTGATGCCCCAATAGTTTCCTGGTTTTTAGCAAATGGGAATCCCTTGTTATTGGCACCCCCAATATTTTATCTTCATTCAAAATTAATCTAAGATTCATCATCAACATCCTCGATCCTTTTGTCATCATTTACTCAAGCCTTTCTCTAACTTCGATGATAAAAAAAATTAGAGTTGTTGAGTAGATAAGGAAAATACAATAAGATCTCAAGAAGAGAAGAATGAGATAAATGTTTCTTTACTTTATATTTTGACTAAAATTCGGAAATAATTACTCTAAGGATATATTTCAAGTCACACTGGAAAAATACCATGAAGGAAGAGGTTCTACACTGTTAAGAATTATATATCCAATGAATTAATGACATCAAACTCCTAAAAATAATATATAGTTTCTTCAGATGAATCAACAAGAAATTTATCAAATCCTACGTCTTCTAAACATAAGAAGAAGAATAATATTTCTAGAGACTTTTTACAAGAAGAATTCAGGAAGGTGAAGCCACCTACCTTTGATAGTGAGGTGAAATAAAATGAGGAAATTGAATCATGGCTTCCATGATTAAACAAATACTTTTAGGTACGTGATTACTCTGAAATATGAAGGATAGAGTGGCCATTTTCAATATTAATGGTAGAGCATCAATCTGGTGGGGAGACCTTAGGAATGTGAAGAGGATGAGTGAGAGAAATTTCAGCTGAATAAATTCAAGAAATACTTCCAATAGAAATACCTTTTAGAAAAGTATTATAATAGTAAGGTCGAAGAATTTCATGAGATGAGATTGGGATAATCAATCATGGATGACTAAACAAACATATTTTTTGAATTGTTGAGATATGTTCCTAATATTCGATATGAAAAAGTGAAAATTTCACACTTTCTTAGTGGACTGCCTTAGTCCTACCAAGATAGGATTGAATTTGATTAGCCCAAGGCTCTAGAGGAGAAACTATGAAAGTAAAAATACTACTATGAGAAAGCTAAAAGTAAACTATAGTTCATTAATGCCTGTAAAGGAAAGAGAAAGGATACATCTAATTATAAGAAGAAATTATTTAAGCCTTATTATCATAGGAACTGGGAAAATAATTCTAAGATAAGTTATCCAAAATAGATAAAATTCCAACAAAACATTCCTCTATAGTGTGGAAACCAACCAATAGAGGTACTAGAAGAAAAGAAGAGGGAGTGATGGAAAGGACCACTGAAATGTTGGGGATGTGAAGAAGATCATTTTCTTAAATATTATCCCCATAGATAGGATGAAAGTAAAATTATTCACAACATACAAGAAGCTACAATAGTCAATGATGTAGTGATAAGTGTTCCTATAATTAATGTTTCTATAGAAGATCGACAAGAAGAACACAAAGCATCGATGGTGTAAGTTGAGGGTAAGATTCCAAGAAATTTGTTTCCATTTTGATTGAACCAAGATATAATCTTAGCTATGTTGATCTCAATTTTTTTACTCTTGTGCCCTTCAAAAATGTAAGAACAAGAAATAATGGTTAGTGCAACTAGATATGAGAGCCAAAAGTAAAGTCACTGAATAGGTGGAGGTATTCCCACTGGAAATGAATGGACTAATTACATGAGAAACTATGAATATTTTACGATTAGGATCATATGATTTTTTTATTAGAATGTATTTTCTAGAAAAACATAAATTCAAATTGGATTTGTAAAACAAAACATTTGAGTGTGTAGATGATGATAGGAATCCAAGAATATTGAAAGGCATTTCAAAACCCATCTCTATTATATAAGTCACAACGTTACAAATGAATAAAAGTTCCATAAAAGGGTGTCAGGTGTATGTTGTTGACTTATTGGAGCTAATAAAAAACAAAGTCTTAAATATTCAATACTATCTAGTACTTCTAAACTTTCAGGATATATTTCTAGATGAGATATCAGGTCTACCTTCCAAGAGGGGAATTGATTTCTCAATTGATCTCATGCTGATAGTTTCAACTATATATAATTCTCATATAGAATGAGTACTCTAGAATTGGTATAGCTAAATATGAAATTACAAGATATGTTTGAAAGGGGGTATATTAGAACAAGTATATGTCCTTGGGGAGAACCAAGAGAATTTGTAAAGAAGAAATATGAAACACTTATATCTTTTATTGACTATAGGAAACTAAAAAAAATTATGTGATTTTTTTTTTTATTACCCGAGATTCATGACTTATTTGATCAATGAAGAGGGGGCACTATGTTCTCGAAGATTTAATTGAGATGTGGATATCATACAATTAGGATAAAGTATGAATAAATCCATAAAATAATGTTAAGAATATGGTATGGCCATTATGACTTCATGGTGGTACCATTTAGACTCACCAATGCACCATCCATATTCATGTGCCTTACGAACATTGTCCTCAATAAATATATGGATAATTTTGTGTTGGATTTTGTTGAATACATTATTATCTACTCCAAGTCTAAAGAGGAGCATGAGGAGCATCTCAAGATAGTATTACAAGTGTTGATAGAATTTCAATTGTATGCCAAATTTAGCAATTGTGGTTTGTATCAGAAACATATCACTACTTGGGACATGTATTTTATGAACAAGGAATCATTATCAAAACCAAAAAAGATCAAGGACATTCACATATTCTCCCACTCTAAAGAATGTGATGAATGTGATGTTGTTCATGGGACTCATGGGATATTATCGAATATTTCTTAAAGGATTCTCCAAGATTAGCCACTCGATAAAATCGTTGTTGCAACATCCCGCTCCTACAAGGACTTGTTATTGACTTATTCTTTGAGGACACTTGCATGCAAGTGGTCCAGTTATAGTACATGGTTATTTGTTTCGCCGATGGATATTTATTTGGATTTAGATGGTTGTGATTTAATTTTATTTGATATATATGTATTTTCATATGTTATTGATGTGTTTTCCATGAGTGTGCCAAACACTTGACAGATTTTGGATGTCAATGGAATCAATGTATCTCCTTGGACTTCAGATTGAGTCAGGGAGTGTATTGTATTGGTTTGAGTATTTAATTTATGCATATGTGACATATGATCGATTATATTATGATGTTCCATGTGGATCATTGAAAATGTTTTGTAATGAATGTAGGCTCGAGAATGCTTGCTAATGACTCACATAAGGAGTAAAGGGGCCATGCACTTCGACCATATATTGAGGGATAGATGTGGCAACATCCCTGTCACAACCTACTAGCACTCCCACCGTGTATAAAATTGTAGGTTAATGATTACCTAGTTTGAGAGGTCCATGATATCGTGAGGGAAAACTAAGGCAGTCGCTCACGAATATTCTAAGGGGCACACAATAAGGCATGGACCTTATTTCTTAGAATCCATTATTCTCTCACAAGGTCTCCCGAATGGAGTTTTGAATCCAAGGGTTGGATAGCTACCAAAACAAGTCAAAGGCGAGTGGCACCCTTGGAGCATAGAGTGCATTTTCAAGGGCACGTCGCAAAAATAAAACTTGAGTCAAAGAATCTAGGTGGCCTAGAAAACCTTGAGAAAATAATTAAACCTTGTAAAATTAATTAATGAAGGATTGAAATTATTAATTCTAAATCCCCAAATGAAATTCTAAGCCTATTCAAAAATTAATCCTAAGTTGGTAAGAAGACTAAAACTAAATTTATTAACTAAATTAGAATAGGAATGAGGTAAATCAATTTAAGAAATTAAGAAAAATAAATAAACCAAAAAATTGATTTGATAGACATATGTGCAATAAAATACCAAATTGAAATTTAAGATAAGAAATGAATAAAGATGAAAGAACGTGTACGCATAGAAAGGTATCTAGAATCTAGTTAAAACTAGTCTAACTAGAAGAATATTCCTATTTTAACTCAACTCAGATTTAGTAAGGCGTCCGTCATTAAATGGGAATAAGGGGAATAAAGAGACAACTAGGAGTGATTTAAGGATAACTTTTATGGGTGAGGGAAATTGAACTTAATTAAAATAAAATGTGGAATTACTTGTGAAACTTAGGGAAAGGGTGACAATTGTAAGGGGGAAATAGTTCTAAATTATCTAATTAAAAAGTGAATTAAATGTGCAAGTGGGAATGCATAATTAAGGAAACTCCTATAAAGAAAATGGTCTAAATGGAAAAAGGAGCACAATGGTTATGGGTAAAGTTATGCTGCGGAAGTTTTGACTAGTTTTACTTGTGAGAGTTTGGATACCTAGCTTGAGGGAGAGTAGTGGATTTACCTTGCAAGGTAAGCTGGGGGCTAGAGTATTTTTCTAGATTTGTGTGCATGGTCCCTTTGTGTCTCGGGGGGCTAAGGGGGAAGAAGAGTACCCCTAGAATTGCTTGGGAGGTACCAATTAAGTCTCAATGATTAGCAACTAGAATATTAGAAGGAGCACCAACACAAAAGAACATATTTGATTCGTCGTCATCGATTACGATACTCTCATTGTGAATGGAATTTGTCTTAAATTTACTTATATAATAGTGGTTCTATAATTTCTCCATAATCTGTGATTGTAACTCTGAAATGAATTAGCAAGCTATTTGATAGTTCTTCAGTCCATGAAGTTAGATTGATCTGTGTTGTCCCTTAAATTATTGGAATTGAATAATGGTTTTTATTAGATGTATATACATGTACTAATTAAAAATTTATAAGGGCCATTGGCATTGAATGGCATACCGGAATGTTTAAATTCAATTTCATTTCTTTAATGGCATGATGCAGTGAATGTTTCTTGTATGGTATGTCTAGAAGAATACCACATTATTTTGTGGTGCTTGGGAAAAATCTTGAAGAAATAATAAGTCCTGCATCTACAGATTGGAATTGATCTCTGAGATTTAAAACTCTGTTACAACGTTGTTAGGTTTTTATTGTTAATAATTTTTTTCATTCATTGATTGAATTGGTAAAAAGTGCATAAATATTTCCTTAATGACTGGTCTTGATTTTATTAGTCTTCTGAGATCGCATCTTTGTACCTACCTTGATGGTTCATTGCTTGGTCTCAATATGGAATTGGATGGAATGCTACAGGCTATGGGTAATAAATAAGGTGTTTGGCCCTTACTTCTGTAATCCTCCCGACGTAATCTATATAGTTAAATAGAGGCCTAGTGTAAATCACCCTCGATATTTCAAAATATATACCATTGAAATGATCAGTTGGTAGGTAAGATCTAGTTGAAGGCATGTATCCCCAACCAATATGTTCCTCCTTATAAACCCTTAAAATTGACGAGTGATAGGCAATAGGAAATGCTTGTGCGAGGTTTGTTGGACCTTGCCTTGGTGATGGATGGGTGCTACTTGAGCTTGTTCGGATATGTTGCTTCCCTTATGCGATCTACTATGCTCCAATATGATCCTCTTGAGGAGATAAGTTCATAGGAGGCAGAAGGAGGACATCATCAAATGTATGTCGCCCTGGAGCCCTACATTTACCAGATGCTACCTACCATTGATCCGACAGAATAACATAACGAAAGGAGTCTCTCTCCCTTCGAAGCTTAATCAAAATGAACCACAACTCTTTAAACCATTCCACTCTATATGGAATGTGAGATATCCCTTTATATCCCTATATATCCCATTATTATTACTATGACCATCATTGGACACTAGTAAGAACTTAAACTAGAATGATAACTCTACATATTGGGATAAGTAAACGCTCATGGAGAATGAATTCAATTGCATGAGTCTAGGGCTTGGGATAGTAAACTACATGTTATTGAACAATAATGCATCCATAGGTAGGTATTAATAATTTTACCAAGCCTTTCTTACCTAACATTTGATAAATTATGAAGGAAGAAATGCAAAGAGAAGGAATAGAACAGAAAACAATATATTAGAATGTATGAAGAAGAGTGCAATGAGAAGTAAGTCTGAAGAAGTTACTATGCAATGGGAGATGGCTGAGGTAAATAGGCTCAAGCTAAACAAGAATAGAAAGTACAGCTGGCTAGGACAGCTGGCAGTGTACAGTCAGACTGTTGAGGTTACATTATATTTAACACTCCCTCTTAAACTCAACAATTACAAACATCAACATTGATTATGCCTAAGTGTTGTCTCTGAAAATCAAAAAACAATTTTCTTAGTCGCTTTGTAAAGATATCAACAAGTTGATCTCGAGAACCACAGAATTGTAGTGCAATATCACCATTATTGACTAGCTCGCGTATGAAATGAAAACGAGTGTCAATGTGTTTGCTTTTCTTGTGAAACACATGATTTTTGGATAAAGCAATTGTTGAAGTATTATCACAGAAAATAGGAGTTGGATCTTTTTCTGTATGTGACATATCTTTCAATATTCTTCTCATCCACACAGCTTGACAGGAAGCTAAGGTAGCAGTGACATACTATGCCTCTGCAAAAGATATTGAAACAATTGGTTGCTTCTTTGATGCCCATGAGATCAGGTTCGTGCCCAGTTGAAAAACATGTCCAGATGTGTTTTTCCTATCATCTGGGCTGCTTGGAAAATTACTATTTGTGTAACCAGAAAGTTGATTACTATCATATTGAATGTACCATAAGCCGAAATTAAGAGTTTCCGCAACATATCTCAGAATTCGTTTCACCATTTTCCAATGAGAATCTTTGGGGGATTCCATGAATCTGGAAATAAGGCTGGATGCATACATAATGTCAGGCCTAGTTGCTATAAGATACAACAAACTGCCTACTAAACTTTTGTACAGGGTAGATTCCACAGTAGGACCTTCATCATTATTGCTCAATTTTTTTCCTAGTGGTATGGGGCTTTCTGCTAGATTGCATCCTTCCATGCGAAATCGTTTGATGATGTCTACTGCATACTTTTACTAACAGACAAAAATGCCTTTGGCTGATTGATGAACCTCAATCCCTAAAAAATATTTCATGATGCCAAGATTTGTCATCTCAAACTCAGATTGCATGGCATGTTTAAAATTGGTTAGTTCAAGATTTCTTGTATAGATCATGTCATCAACATATAAACATACAGTCAAAATTTTATCGTCCTAATCTGTTTTGGTGTAAAGAGTCATCTCATTTTGACTTCTGTTGAAACCACTTTTGATCAGATAAGTGCCAATTCTACTGTACCAAGCTCTTGGAGCTTGCTTTAAGCCATACAAGGCTTTCTTCAACCGATATACTTTGGTTGGGTTCTCTTGGACTTCAAATCCAGGTGGTTGATCGACATAAACTTCTTCTTCTAGGAAACCATTCAAGAATGCTGACTTGACATCCATCTGGTATACTTTCCATTTGTGTTGTGCTGCTATTTCTAATAGAGTCCTTACAGTGTCTAATCTTGCTACTAGAGAAAAAGTTTCACCATAATCGGTACCAGGTTGTTGTGAGAATCCTTTGGCAACAAGTCTTGCCTTGTGTTTTTCAATCTGCCCTTTTTCATTGAGTTTAGTTTTGTAAACCCACTTGACACCAATACTCTTCTTGTGTCTTGGCAAATCAACAAGATCCCATGTCTTGTTCTTCTCAATGGAGTCGATTTCTTGGTTCATGGATTGAACCCAATGTGGCTCCTTAGATGCTTCCTTAAAGGATGTAGGTTGACATGACATTAAAGCAAAAAGATTGTGTTGTTCAAAGTCATCCAACTGCTGATGGACTTCTCTCAAGCTTCGAGTTCTCTAATTTTGTGGTTCAGAGAATGATTCTCTGCTGGAAGTTGAGTTATCCTGAGAATTTTCAAGTTGTCTTTGTACCTACAATCTTGGAAGAGTAGTTTGAGGTACTTGTTGTTCTGAATTTTCCGTGTTTTCAGAACTTGGCAGCAATGGATTTTGACTGTCCATCTGCTGATTTTCTAAATCATTCCAGAATTGATTTTCTAGAAATTTTACATCTCTACTGAGAATTATTTTCTTGGTGATTTGATTGTAAAGCCTATAAGCTTTAGACGTTTCACTATATCCAGTGAAAATACATTTCTCACTTCTGTCATCAAGTTTCTTCCTTAATTCAGAAGGTATGTGAGCGTATGCTATGCATCCAAATGTCCTTAGATGCTCTACATTGAGCTTTGTCCCACTCAATGATTCTTGGGGGACTTTTATCTTTAGACTTGTGGTTGGATATCTATTCAAAAGATAAACTGAGCATGCTACTGCTTCAGCCCAAAAAATATTTGACAAACTTTTCTCTTTAAGAAGTGTTCTTGCCATATTCATTATTGTCTGATTTTTCCTTTCAGCCACTCCATTCTGTTGTGGAGTATACATGGTTGTTGTTTGCATGATAATTCCTTGTGATTTGCAGAAATTTGCAAATTCTCTGGAGTTGTATTCTCCTCCTCCATCTGACATGAGTGCTTTGATATATTTTCCACTCTGTTTTCAGCTTCTGCCTTGAATGCTTTGAATTTTGCAAAAGTTTCAGACTTGTGTCTGAGAAAATAGATCCAGATTTTTCTGTTGAAATCATCAATAAACATTATAAAGTAAAAGATACCACCTATTGACTCTGTTTGCATTGGTCCAAATAGGTCAATGTGAACAATTTCAATATGTTGTTTGGCTTGATTGGAAGACTGTGGAAAACTAGTTCTCTTATGTTTTCCAAGTATGCAAGACTCACATGGGGGAATCTGCTCTTTAAATATAGGAAGACCTTTGACCATGGAGTTCTTTTGTAGAAGACTTAGACTCTGAAATGGTATATTTCCAAATCTTGTATGCCAAACTGTAGTTTCATTCAGGGTAGATGCACTCTGTGCATATGGTTGAATAAGATTTGCAGTTCTAAGGGTAAGGGGAAACATCCTATTCTGAGTCATATGGATTTCAGAAATCAATTTTCTACTTGGGATTTTGTCATATATCTTGCAAGATGCTCCCTCAAAAAGTACCTTATAGGCATGTTCAATGAGCTGTCATACACTTAACAGATTATGTTTCAAATCTGGAACATGATAGACATTGTTTATGTCTTTCTTTACATTTTGTTTAGTAAGAATAGGAACAGTTCCTTTTCCTTGAACTTTGACTAAGTAATCATTTCCAAGTGTAATATCAGATGAGATTGAAGAATCAATGCATGAAAGTAATTCTTTGTTACCTGTCATGTGATTGTTGCATCCACTGTCCAACAACCAGAGATCTTTAGGTTGTTGTTTAGTCTTGTGGCACGAAAGAAACATACCTCTTGAGTTTTCTCCTGTGTGATTTGACACATGTTCTCTGCCTGAGAGTTGATTTGCTTACTTCTTCCTGCATTCAGATTCATAGTGCCCATACTTTTTGCAGTAATAGAATTGTATGCTTGTTTTTTCATTTGACCTTCTCCCTCTGCCTCTTTGAGGCTAGAAATTCTGATGTTGATTTTGTTGTTGATGTCTTTGACCTTGGAAATTTTGATTCAGATATTGTTGTATGTTACCTCCACTGGAGTGAGGGTTACCTTGATTGCTCCCTCTTCCTTGGTGACCTCTGCTTCTACCTCTTCCTCTCCCTCTGCTGAAGGAGAATTGAGTTTTGAAAGCATTGGAGATTGACTCATCTCTGAGATGCAGTCTGGTCTCATGTGTCACCAGAGAACCAATTAATTCATCTGTTGAAAAACTTGATAGATCCTTGGATTCAAGGATTGTTGTTACAACCATTTCAAATTTCTTGGGTAAACTTCGGAGAATTTTCTCAACAATGCGTTGATCAGTGATGGTTTCAAAAGTCAACCTGATATAGTTCACGATGCCCATGACTCTGGTCATGAACTGATCCACATTTTCAGACTCTGTCATCCTTAGAGTCTTGAATTGCCTCCTCAAGGTATGTAGTTTAACTGTTTTGACCCTGTCATTTCCTTGGTAGGAATATTTAAGGATGTCCCAGGCCTGTTTTGAAGTACGAGCGCCTGTGATTTTTGAAAAAATCGAGTCATCCACAGAATTTTGAATCCAAATCTTAGCTTTATTTTCTCTGTTTCTCTGTGTTGCCTGAGCAATTTTTTGTTGATTTGACATGCAAGACATGTCTGCTAGATATGGTTCCACATATCCATGATTCACTGGATCCCAACACTCTTGTGCTTGCAAGAAGGATCTCATCCGAAGAGACCAGAACTCGTAGTTCTTACCAAGAAGAATCAGACCCTGAGTTGGTCCTAAATTGCTGGACGACGCCATTTTTTATTTTTATTTTGCAGAAAAAACAGAGGGAAATTTCGTATTTACCTTTTTCTGTTGCTTAAACCCAAGTCCTTTTCTAGCTTGCAGGTATTTTGGAGCGCTGTGTTGCAAGATTTGGCGAGTGTCAATGTCACGAGTTTCTGGCTTCGCAAGATTTGACCTTGGGACTTTGTTAGACGAGTCCTCTGAATGCTTCAACTGTCGATTGCCAATGAGAGCTTATCGGCCTTGAATTGGCCCTTAGTCTCAGTTCAATGTGACCACGTGCCTTAATGTTAAAGCTCTATGGGATTTTATGGTTCTTTATCATTCAATTTTCCGAAATGCGAAATTTTCCTTTGGACAAATCAATGGTCCAGATTTGCTGATGATCTGATGGCCCAGATCTTATGACCATAACTCATAAGACCTCAGTCAAACCTTTTATCAGGATTCAGGGTTTCAAGAGTCGAAATGTGTTGGACCTCTTGTCCACAGAATCCCTGATTTCCTGATTCTCGATTTCATGATGGATGACTTGTCCTTTCGAGAAATTTCCCGATTTCTTTGATCTCTGCCACGCGTCCTCCTATATTGGACAATCCTGATTTCTCCTCGTGATTTCGTGATTTGATCTGTTCTGGACGTCGCGTCTCTAGGATCCGCGATTTTTCGAATCCCGTAATGTCGATGGCCTCGAAGGCCTCGATTTCTGCCACACGTCCCAACAGATGGACGACTCAAGTCTACTTTGGGGGTTTCACCATGGAGATTCTCGATCCCTCATTTTGACGAGATGACGTCAGCTGGGATCCATAACGGAGCTTTCCTCCTTTTGGGATTTCGGACTTCGTAATATCGAAATGATCGTGCTTCTTGTCCTCAGGCTTCGTGAAACGTCGAATCCCGATATGTCTATGGCCCTTTCCCTTCGGGACTTTCCCCGAAGGCCTTGATTGTTGCCACGTCTCCCCTCAAGATGGACAGTCCTCGTCATTTCATGATTTTGTGACTTGCAACTCCAAATTCCCTGTCAACTGAGAACCCTAATTACCGAGATGCGGATGGTTTCCTCGATGTCTGCCACGTGTCCAAACAAATGGACAGTTGTGATCTTATCGCTATTTCATGAATCGTGATTTCGTGACTTTCACTGTGGAGTGTCTTACATCAACAAGACCTCTGATATATTGAACTCTAAAATGCCGATGAGTGATGGCTTGGATTTGTTGCCACCTGTCCTCTAAGATGGACGGCTCACAATCCTCTCAGGATTTTGCGTATCGAGGTTTTGGAGAGTAGTCTCCTTTTCTCGTCCAACTCCCGATCCCCAATTCTGCAATGGCATAAGATCGACGACTCACGATCTATCTCGATCCAACAGTCCAAAATGACTCATGATTTCACGATTCGCGAATTCTCACGACAATATTCTGACCTTTACATCTTGCGAGTCAGCGAAATGCCGAGATCTTGCCACATGTTTCTTGATGGACGGTCCTGATGATGTCGAGATTTTGTGACTTCACAGGTCGATATTTCTCCTATGTTCTTCAGAGGACTAAACCTCGTGCACCTTCATGCAGATCCAACGACTATCGGTCCTCTACGCAAGATCTAACAGCTGAAATTATTTGGCCTTTTTCATGCTCTCCTCGTCCCTTCTAAACTGCTTTCCCACTCTGGATCCATTCATAGGATGAATATTACGGCCGCGACGATTGTTATTTGCTCCTTAGACGCGATCTTTGTTGTATTTGCAGGAATTTTCTTCTGTGGAAGAAAAAATTTAGAATCTTTCAAAGATTTGAAAGAAATTCACAAGTTCTTTGTTCTCTACTGCAACCTTTGACAGATTTGAGTGATTTTCAAAAAATATTTAAACGATTCTGCCTTCTGCAGGAATCATTAGTGAATTTGAATGAATTCTTTGAATTCTTCAAGAGTTCCCACCTTCTGTAGCTCTTCTTCATAAATCTTTGATGATTCTTGAAAATTACAAGAATCTTTAAAGTTTCTTCTTCTGCACTGTCTTCTTCCTCGATCTTTCAAGCATTGTACACTCTGCTTCGTCACGTGATCTTCTTATGGCGATCTTCCTCGTGGAAGTTTCCTGCGAGGATATTTTGAGAGTATAGCAGACAACTCTCCAATCCTTGTGAAAAATTCTTTGTCGCATGCTCTCAAGATCCATGAAGCTCTGCGTTGTTTGAGGATCATGTTGCTCTCCATCCTATGTGAAGAGGCTTACTATTGTAGCTCTGATACCATGATAAATTGTGAAGCAAGAAATGCAGAGAGAAAGAATAGAACAGAAAATAATATATTAGAATGTATGAATAAGAGTACAATGAGAAGTAAGTCTGAAGAAGTTACTATGCAATGGGAGATGGCTGAGCTAAATAGGCTCAAGCTAAACAAGAATAGAAAGTACAGCTGGCGACGACAACTGGCAGTTTACAGTCAAACTGTTGAGGTTACATTATATTTGAAAACATTTCCTATAGTAAAGTATATCCCCAACTTAAATAGTATCTCTCCTCTAGGTTCTAACACTCTCTAAAGTTCATGAGTTTGTAGCGTAGCTAGGCAGGCAACATTATGAAAGGAACTCCTTCCAAAGTCTGCCAATTTCCTTGAGGTGTTTCACGTGCTTGCATGTCGCGTTGGGTAGATTTATTCCTTTAAGTTCTTCTTGACCATCAATATAGATCTACGTAACCCGATATTTTCGAAATACTGATAAAAATTCGTGGATAGAAGGTGATGTTTTCCAAATTTTAGGGTTACTCACTATCAAGGTATTTACATAGGAGCTCTAGATCTCTGTGTGTTGGGATGCGAATTTTTATCTTTACCCTTATTATTCTACCTTAATAGATTAAAGTGGAACGATTACTTATCTTCATACCTTTCTTAATGGATCCATCATTGTAGCATCAAACCCTGTTGAATGGTTTTAAGAAGATTTTATCTTCTTGGGTTTTTATAAAGGTATAGGTAAGTTAATCTATAGAATCCCTTTTTGCTTAAACATGGTTGACCTTCTTTAAAATATTATACTTGGATGTGTAGAATGGTATTGAAGTTTGCTATTGTTTAATCACTTGATATTGGGTTCTTTAAAAAGGAATACAGAGTAGATTTAAATTTATTAATTGCTTATTTGTTAATCCTCTTAGCGTTGTAAATAGATATGAAAATTGTATTGAATTCTTGTTGTTTTCTTAAAGAGATTTGATCTTCTTATAGGTTCTTACATTGGACATGTCATGAACCCTTGTTACCCTTTTTATTTATTAAAGGTAATTTCATAATATAAAAATGTGTAGTTGAGTTGCATGATGATTTTACCTTATGAAGAAGATTGAAGCTCTGGATAATTTAAGATGGACTAGAATGAACCTGACCTGACCAGTTATTTTTGATGATTAGAATTAGATCTCTTTTGACACTAAGATTATATTGCTCTTACGGTTCTTTCTACTCTTTATGTAATTTCCTCTTACTCACTTGAATCCTTTATAGCTCGAAGATTTCTAAGTATGAAAGAATATCATGTTGCCTCTTCATTGTGTGATGATTACGTGAGAAGGATGATCTAGTTATTGTGGTTAATGTTAGAATGCTTCATGTTGGTAATTGTGTCAATTGAAATGATGTATGTTGTACTAAATTTTGTAACACCCTAAATAATTGATGATTAAGTTGATTAATTGATCTCGTTAAATTTCGGCATGATTGGTTAGTAACTAGATTACTCTTGCACCACTAAATAATGTTGATGTATGATTGTTTTAGTAGTTAGTTTACTCTTGTGCCATTAAATAAAGTTGATGTATGACTATTTTAGTAGTTAGATTACTATTGCGCCATGTAATAATGTTGATGTGTGACTGATATTCTAGACTCGAGTTATGAGTTGTGATTGATTAAGGGATTTAGACACCTCCTTGTTCCTCAGAAAAGTCGCTAGCCCTGAGACCTTAAGTGGTCAAAATCAATCGGATGAATACTGAGCTTGAGAGTCGCTTATGTGTCCTAGAGGTCCTAACCATTCAGGATAGGTTGGGTGGGTAGTTATTTTAGTGTTCAGGACATTGTTGATTGTTATTTGTAATTTTCTCTAGTTGATTGTGATGTGTTGAAGGACGTCACTATTTATGTTTATGTGTTGATCATGTGTCACTTTTAATTATGGTGTGGTGTGTTTATGTGTTGCTATGAATTATGTGATGATGTTAATTTCCTAATGCTAAAAATAAAAAAAAATAATAGATATATATACCTATTGTACATCACTTTCATGGTCGTAACAGAGGGGTCGTTACATATGGTATCAGAGCAGGTTCAACCCCACAACTTTGGATCATTACACATTCCACTATATTAAACACTCGATTAATAACTTGTCACTAATTAAAATTAAAATGTGTCCATACAAACAATCATAGTTAGAGGACGTCATGGAGGTGGACAATGTGGTGCGAAGAGAGGAGGTGTGACGCCTCTAGTAGCATCAATGCTAGAGGGGTCTAACCCCCAAGGAGAAGAACAAGTCATTGGATAGGAGAAAATTGTTGTGGGGGATGTGGTTGGTTTGATAAGGCCCTTTCAGAGGATTTCATAGGCATTGATTAACCAACTAGATAGAGATGAGGCCATGGCATCTGTACCAAATGAAGGTTCACAGCGTGTTCCATTGGATAGTGGTAGCATTCACAGAGAACTCGAGAAAGTGAAGTTTCCCGAGTTCATGGGTGCCATGGACGACTCAGTCATCGATGCATGGTTGGAGAACATGGCGATGTGTTTTTCACTTTGCGACAAAACCTCCAAAATGAAAGTCCACATGGAGGTCTTTCATTTGAAGGGGAGTTCTCTTCTATGGTGGAAGACGCTCATACCTTAACTAAACATGGTTGTCAAAGATGAGTCATGGGAACTGTTCGAGGAACGATTCTAGGAGAGGTATTTTTCATAAGAATTCATCTAGATCCAACTCAATAAGTTCAACGCCTTATGACAGGGTGGTCATACGGTGTTGAAATATGAGGCTAGATTTATGGAGTTGCTTCAGTATGCTCCAAATATGAAAATAGAGAAGATCAAGGTCAACAAGCTTGTGTTTGTCCTTAAATTCAACATTCGTGCGAAGGTGAGGAACATAATGCCTCAAAATTTGCATGATGCAGTCTAGAAGGCCCTCATCGCCAAGGAAGAGTTGACCAATTGGGATTAGGGAAGGACTCCTACAATAGTAGCATTAGAAACAAGTTAGACATACATCAGGGTATCGATATACATCGATAGGATCCATGGTTACAATACCATGAAAACTGAATCCTTAGCAGAGGACTCCCTACAGAGGACCACCACATCAACAACAAGATCACCCACAACAGTAGCAGTTTAGGCCTGTTCGATAGAACATACTAGAAGCTCAGACTGGTAGGTCAACAAATTCTACTTCGAGGACCAGGAAAACTAGAATGAAGACGGAGTGTTGGACGTGTGGAGAGACACACTACCAATGCGATTTTCCAGTTGAGAAGACCTAAGTGGCTAGGTCAACAGGAAACACTATAGTTGGAGATTTGGGAAAGGCCCACAGGATTCATGCAATGGTGAACAACTGCCATGTCGAGCACCAGTCCACAGTGCTCAATACGTCAAGTAAAATCGTCGAATTTTTTTTTACTATTTTGATCGATCTAGGTTCTATAGAGAGATTTATTTCTACTTTAGATATGCAAAAATGGCTTCAAGTGTCATATTAAGAGTTTAGCCACTCTATAAAATCATTGTTGCAGCATCACACTCTTGCGAGCACTTATTATTGACTTATTCTTTGAGGACACTTGCATGCAATTGATCCAGTTATAGTACATGGTTATTTGTTTCGCTAATGGATTTTTATCATGATTTTGATGGTTGTGATTTAATGTTATTTGATATATATGTATTGATAGATGCTATTGATGCGTTTTCACTGAGTGTGCAGGACAATTGACATATTTTGGATGTCGATGGCATTAATGGACCTCCTGGGACTCCGGATTGAGTCAGGGAGTGGATTGTATTGGTTTGAGTATTTAATTTATGCATATGTGACATATGCTCGATTATATTATGATGTTGTATGTGGATCATTGAAAATGTTTTGTAATTAATGTAGGCTCGAGAATGCTTGCTAATATGACTCACATAAGGAGTAAAGGGGCCATGCACTTAGACCATATATTGATGGATAGGTGTGGCATCTCCCTTGTCACAACCTACTAGCACTCCCACCGTGGCTCGAATTGTAGGTTAACAATTACTAAGTTTGATAGGTCCATGATGTCGTGAGGGAAGACTGAGGCAGTCACTCACGAATATTCTAAGGGGCGCGCAATAAGGCGGAGACATTATTCCTTATAATCCCTTATTCTCTCACAAGGTCGCTCGAATGGAGTGTTGAATCCAAGGGTTATAAAAATACCAAAACAAGTCAAAGACGAGTGGCACCCTTGGAGAACAGAGTGTGTCTTGAAGGGCACGTCGTGAAAATAAAACTCGAGTCAATGAATCTAGGTGGCCTAGAAAACATTGAGCAAATAATTAAACCCTGTAAAATTAATTAATTAAGGATTGAAATTATTAATTGTGAATCCCCAAATGAAAGTCTAAGCCTATTCAAAAATAAATTCTAAGTTAGTAAGAAGACTAAAACTAAATTTATTAATTAAATCAAAATAGGAATGAGGTAAATTAATTTAAGAAATTAAGAAAAATAAATAAACCTAAATATTGATTTGATACACATATGTGTAAGAAAATACCAAATTGGAATTTAAGATAAGAAAGGAATAAAGCTAAAAGAATGTGTATGCACATAAAGGTATCTAGATTCTAGTTAACACTAATCTAACTAGAAGAAGATTCATATTTTAAGCCAACTCATATTTAGTAAGGCATTGGTCATTAAATGGGAATAAGGGGAATAAAGAGACAACAAGGAGTGATTTAAGGAGCACTTTTAGGATGGGTGAGGGAAATTGAATTTAACTAAAATAAAATGTGGAATTACTTGTGCAACTTAGGGAAAGGGTGACAAGTGTAAGAGGGAAATAATTCTAAATTATCTAATTAAAAAGTGAATTAAATGTGCAAGTGGGAATGTGTAAATAAGGAAAATCCTATAAAGAAAATGGTATAAATGGAAAAAGGAGCACAAGGGTTATGGGTAAATTTATGCTGCAGAATTTTGGACTAGTTTTACTTGTGAGAGTTGGGATACCAAGCTTGAGAGAGAGTGATGGCTTTAACCTGTTGGGAAAGATGGGGGATAGAGTATTTTTATGGTTTTGTGTATGTGTTCCCTTTGTAGCTCGGGGGGATAAGGGGGAAGAAGAGTACCCCTAGTGTTGGTTGGGAGGTATCGGTGAAGTATCAATGATTAACAAGAAGAAGATAAGAATGAGCACCTCCATGGAAGAACATCTTCGATTCATCGTCATCGGTTACAGTACTCTCATTGTGAATGGAATTTGTGTTAAATTTACTTGTATAATAGTGGTTCTATAATTTCACCATAATATATGATCGTAACTCTGAAACAAATTAGCAAGCTCCTTGATAGTTCTTGAGTCAAAGAAGTTAGATTGATCTTTGTTGTCCCTTAAATTACTGGAATTGAATAATGGTTGTTATTAGATGTATACACATGTACTAATTACAAATTTATAAGGGTCACTTACATTGAATGACATACCATAATGTTTAAATTGAATTTCATTTCTTTAATGGATTGATGTAGTGAATGTTTCTTGTATGGTATGTTTAGAAGAATACTGCATTATTGTGTGGTGCTTGGGAAAATTCTTGATGAAATAATAACCCTTGGGTATACAGATTGGGATCAATCTTTGGGATTTAAAACTCTGTTACAATGTTGTGGGGTTTTTCATGTTAATACTTTGTTTTTCATTTGTTGATTGAATCGGTAAAAAGTGCATAAATATTTCCTTCATGAATGGTCTTGATTTTATTGGCCTTTTCTGATCGCATCTTTGTACCTACCCCATTGGTTCATTGTTTGGTATCGATATAGAATTGGATGGAATGCTACATGCTATGGGTAATAAAGGAGGCCCCTGACCCTTACTTCTGTAATCCTCCCGACATAATCTACATATTTAAAAATAGGCCTAATGTTAATCACCCTCGATATTTTGGAATATATATGGTCAAAACAATTAGTTGGTAGGTAAGATATAGTAGAAGCCATGTAGCCCCAACCAATCTGTTCCTCCTTATGGTCCATTAATATTGGCGAATGATTGGCAATAGGCAATGCTTGGGTGGGGTTTGTTTAGACCTTGCCTTGACGATGGATGGGTGCTACCTAAGCTTGTTCGAATCTGTTGCTTCCCTTATATGATATGATCTATTCTGATCTGATCCTCTTGAGGAGATACATGCATAGGAGGTATAATTTGAACATCACCAAATGTATATCGCCCTGGAGCCCTATATTTACCAGATGTTACCTACCATTGATCCTACAGAATAACAGAATGAAAGGAGTCTCTCTCCCTCTGAAGTTTAATAAAATGAGCCATGACTCATTAAACCGTTCCACTCTGTTAAGAGTTGTAATCCTGTGATCTAAATTAGTTAGTAAAAAATTTAGATTACAGTTACTCCCATTAAGAAACAATATAATTGTTCTTTGTTAGTATTTATATAGTTCAATATAAAATCAATAAACCAGTGTTCATTCCAAACATTTATGTATTCTTTCTTTATTTCTATTTAAATTGTATTAGAGCTAGGTTGGGAGAAGGAGCTTCTGATTCCTGTTGTTGCTTCTGCGTCTCTCTTCCGCAGTGAAGAAAATACCATTCTGAACGTTGAGTAGGAGCTTTCGATTCCTATTGTTGCTTTCGTGTCTCTCTTCCACAGTGAAGAAAATACCATTATGAATGTTGAGTTGTTGTCTATGTTGCCTTCCAGTTTGAAGATTCTCAGCCAGTTTGAAGAATATTCTAGCCAACTTGAAGAATTTTTCAGCCAGTTTGAAGAATCTGCTTGCCAGTTTGAAGAAGTGCCACAGAGTTGTCGCTGGTTTGGAGAAGATTTGCCCGTTAGTTTGAAGAAGTGATATAGTGATACTGTCGGTTTGGAGAAGAGTCACTGTCGCATTAGAAGAGGGTGAGGCTGAGAATTACAAGCTTGGAATTCCCTTACTCTAGATTTTTCTGAAGACTATTTTTAAAATTTGGAGTTTATTTAAAGTTTCACTCTCAAAATTTCACTTGGAGTTATATAAAAAAAAATTGTGGTTGATATTTTGGAATTAGAAAAATAATGTCTAGTTCTTGGTCAGTTCAAGCACCAACTTTAGTTGGTTCCAATTATGATTTTTGGAGTGAGAAGGTGAAAGTCATTTTGCAAGGTCAGGGATGTTAGGATTGTGTTGAAATAGGGTTCATAGAACCTGATGCAAATGTTGTTGCAGCTATGATTATTGTTCAAATAAAAACATTAGAAGAACTTAAGAAAAAAGAAGGAAAAGATAAATCATATATTTTAGTTTCATTAGATGATTCTATATTTCCTAAAATTATTGGTGCCAAGACTACTAAAGAAGCATGGGATATTATTAAGTTTTCTTATAAGGGTAATGATAAAGTGAAAACTTTGAGACTTCAAAGCCTGAGAACTCAATTTGAAACCCTGAAGATGAGTGAATTAGAAAGTGTTGATCATTTTATGACTAAAGTTATGGGTATTATAAATCGACTTAGGATTAATGGAAAAAAACAACTCAAAGACCAAAGAGTTGTTGAAAAAGTTATTAGAATTTTACCTAAGAAATTTGAAATGGTAGTTACTGCTCTTCTTGAGTCGAAAAATCTAACTGATTTTTCTATAGAAGAATTGACTGGTTCATTGTTATCTCATGAAGCAAGGATGACCTTGGATCTTGGTAATTTAGAACATGCATTTCAGACTAAGGTGTCCATGGATAGAGGCACAGGAAAAGGTTTTCATGGACGTGGTCGAGGATGTGGTAGAGGATGTTCTCAAACAAGAGATAAACCTGAACAAACAAAAGACAAGTCAGAGCAGTCAAGATCGTGTTCACGAGATTGTGGTCAGAGATGGACAAGTAAATCAAAAATTCAATGTCGTTATTATAAAAAGTTGGGTCATCATATATCTGGATGTCATAAGTTGCAGTATAGAAATGAAGATAATGTCACATAAAGTGAAACATATGATAATTTGTTTCTTTCATGTCAAGTATCTCAACAAATTCTTGACAAATATGTTTGGTTGCTAGATAGTGGACGTAGCAATCATATGAATGGTCATAATGATTTACTTTCTAATATTGATACATCTCTTATTACTACAATTAGTTTGGGTGATGATCATCTGATCAAAGCTTCAGGAAAAGGTGTTGTGCCAATTTTAACAAAGCAGGGTGAAGTGAAAAATATTCTTGTTGTTTACTATGTACCAACTATCAAACACAATTTGTTGAGTGTAGGACAATTAATGGTGCATGGTTATGGTGTCACT
Source organism: Picea engelmannii (assembly GCA_009831015.1). NCBI lineage: Eukaryota > Viridiplantae > Streptophyta > Pinopsida > Pinales > Pinaceae > Picea > Picea engelmannii. The sequence goes on from ML777956.1 coordinate 964,525, forward strand.
TTTCGCAACAACACTTGCAGAATTATTAATAAAACTAAAAGACTTGTTGCAAAATTCCCTATGACAAAGAACACATTGTTTCCCTTAGAAATGAGAAGTGGGAAGATGTATAGATGTAATATTTCTATTGTGACTGAAACTGAATTATGGAATTATCGTTATGGTCATTTACCAGTCAAAAGTATGAGTTTTTTACAAAGACAGTCTATGGTGACAGGATTTCCTCCTTCGATTAATCATATTCCTTCTTATGAAAGTTTCATAGTAGGAAAACACTAGCGAGATAGTTTTCCATCATCCTCTTATAGAGCCAAAGTGTGCTTAGAGTTAGTTCACACAGACTTATGTGGACCTATGCAAAATCAGTCAATTGGTGGAATTTTTTATTTTTTGACATTTATTGATGATTTTAGCAGGAAAGTTTGGGTTTATTTTCTCAAACACAAATATGAGACTTCCACTTGATTCAAATAATTCAAGGCTGAAGCAGAGAAACAAAGTGGCAGATTTTTCAAAGTTTTGAGATTTGATGGAGGAGGTGAATATGACTCAAGAGAATTTGTTGATTTTTGTAAACATCATGGTATTAAAAATAAAATGACTACTAGATATACTCCACAACAAAATGGAGTGGCTGAAAGAAAGAATCGTACCATCATGAACATGGCTAGGAGTTTACTTAAAGAAAGAAAAATGTCCAAAGATTACCGGGTTGAAGCAGTTGTATGTTCAATTTACATACTTAACAGATCACCAACTTCTAGTCTTCAAGGTAAAGTACCTGAAGAAAAATGGAGTGGATCTAAGGTAAATGTTTCTCATTCAAAATATTTTGGTTGTGTTGTTTTTGCTCATGTACTTGAAGAGCTAAGAAAGAAGCTTGATGATAGAAGTGAGAAGTACATTTTTATTGGCTATAGTGAACAATCGAAAGCATACAAATTATACAATCATGTTACTAAGAAATTTCTAGTAAGTAGAGATGCTAAATTTATGGAAGATAAATCATGGGATGAAATGGAAAACAATACTTCTCACGATCCTTCTCTTGAGTTAGATGAAAATCAAGCACCTACAAATTAGATGAACATCAAGAATCAATAACATGCCTTCCAAGATTGCAAGTTCAAAATGAAAGTATTTATTCATCTCATAATGATTCTTCATCTCATAGTGATTCAGATTCTGACCATAATCATCAAAGAATGAGAATTTTGTGTGATATATGTGACCAAGATGATAATGTAGTACGGTTTTCATTTTTATCATCTCAACCTACTTGTTTCGATGAAGCTGGAAAGAAAAAAGAATGGGTAGATGCAATGCATAATGAAATAGAAGATATTGAAAGAAACAATACGTGGGATTTAGTTGATCTACCTGTAGATAAAAATTTCATAAGCGTCAAATGGGTTTATAAAACTAAACTTAATGAAAAATGTGAGATTGAGAAACACAAAGCAAGGTTAGTTTCTAGAGGTTTTTCATAGCAGCCTGGCATTGATTATGGTGAAACTTTTGCACCTGTAGCAAGATTAGATACTATTCGATTTGTTTTGGCCATTGCAGCACAAAATAAGTGGCCTATTTATCAAATTGATGTCAAATCTGCCTTCTTGAATGGAGTGTTAAATGAAGAAGTGTATGTTCATCAACCACCTGGATTTGAAGCTAAAACACAAGAGCATTGAGTGTACAAATTAAAGAAATCCTTGTACGGTTTGAAGCATCCGCAAGCTTGGTATAGTAGAATTGATCATTATTTACTCAAAGATGGTTTCGGTAGGAGAGAAAATGAGCCTACTTTGTATATCAAGGTAAATCAACTGGGTAATATTCTCATCCTATGTATTTATTTTGATGACATGATCTACACAAGAAACATGATGTTAGATGCATTTAGATCAACCATGAAAAATGAGTTTGAAATGGCAGATCTTGGATTAATGAAGTATTTCATAGGAATTGAAGTAGACCAATCTGATCATGGTATATTTATTAGTCAATAGAAATATGTTGCTAATTTTTTGAAAACATTTATGATGGAAAAGTGTAAGCCTACTGACACTCCTATTTCTCTTATCACTAAATTAAGCAAGGAAGATTTGGGATCAGTAATAAGTTCCACATTGTATAAACAACTTGTTGGTAGTCTTATGTGTCTTACTACTACAAGACCTGACATAACATATGCAACAAGCTACATTTCTAGGTTAATGGAATCTCCTAAATATTCTCATTGGAAAGTTGGTAAAAGTATCTTAAGATACATTGCAGGTACAACCACTTATGGTTTGTGGTAGATAGCTTCAACAAACAATATGCTTACAAATTATTTCGATAGTGATTATGTAGGAAGTATTGACGATAGAAAAAGCACTTAAGGACATGCTTTTTTGTTTGGAAAGAATTTGATTCCATGGGCATCTAAGAAGCAACCCATAATTTCTATATCTTCTGTAGAAGCGGAATATGTAGCAACAACAACAACAACATGTCATGCAGTTTGGCTTAAAAGGCTCTTGATGGATTTTAGATATATGACAAAAAAACATATTTCGATTTTTTGTGACAATAACTCTTCCATTTCCTTGTCGAAGAATAATGTGTTTCATCAGAAAAGAAAATAGATTGATACTCGATTTCACTTCATTCGTGAAATCGTAAAAAATGGTGACATTTTTCTCAAATTTTGTGGCTCTAAAGCTCAGCTAGTTGATATCTTCACTAAACCTTTGGGAAGATATGTTTTTCAATTTCAATGTCAAAGTTTAAGCATTATTAATAATGTAATCCTCGAGATTAAGAGAGAGTGTTAAGAGTTGTAATCTCGTGATCTAAATTAGTTAGTAAAACAGTTAGTTTATAGTTACCCCCATTCAAAAATGCTATAATTGTTCTTTGTTAGTATTCATATAACTCAATATAAAATCAATCAACCAACGTTCATTCCCAACATTTCTGTATTATTTCTTTATTTATGTTTACAGACTCTAGCTGGAATGTGATATATCCCTTTATATCCCTATCTATCCCATTATTATTACTATGACCATCGTTCGACACTAGTCAGAATTTCAACTAGAATGGTAACTCTACATCTTGGGCTAAGTAAGAGCTCGGGATTAATGAATTCAATTACATGAGGCTGGGGCTTGGGATAGTAAACTACATGTAATTGAACAATAGTGCATCCATAGGTAGGTATTAAGCCGTTTACCCAACCTTTCTTACCTAACATTTCCAGTAGTAAAGTATATGCCCATCTTGAATGGTATCTCTCGTATAGGTTGTAACGCTCTCTGAAGTTTGTGATGTTGTAGAACATCCAAGAAAGAAATGTTTTGGAAGGAACTCCTTCAAGAGTATGCCAATATCCTTGAGGAGTTTCACAGTATGCCAATATCCTTGAGGAGTTGCACGTTCTTGCATGACGCATTGGGCAGATTTTTGCACGTTCTTGCATGACGCATTGGGCAGATTTATGCCTTTGATTTTTTCTTGGCCATCAATATAGATCTACCTAACTCGAGATTTTTTAAATATTGATAAAAAGCAGCGGATAGAAGGTGATTTTTTCCCAATTTTAGGGTTACCCACTATCAGCATATTTATGTAGAAGATCTAGATCTATGTTTTTTGGAATGGGATTTTTTTATCTTTACCCTTATTATTCTACCTTAATAAATTAAATTGGAATGATTCATTATCTTCCAACTTTTCTTAGTGGATCCATCATTGTAGTTTTGAACCCCCTTCAATGGTTTTAAGAAGATTTGATCTTCTTGGGTTTTTATAAAGGTATAGGTAAGTTAGTCTATGGAATCCCTTTTTTCTTAAACATGGTTGACCTTTTTTAAAATATTATACTTGGATCTGTAGAATGGTATTGAAGTTTCTTAGTGTTTAATCACTTGATCTTTGGTTTTTTTAAAAGGAACACATGGTAGTCTTAAATCTAGCGATTGCTTATTTGTTAATCCTTGTAGCCTTTTAATTAGCTATGAAAATTGTATTGAATTCTTGTTTTTCTCTTAAAGAGATTTGATCTTCTTATAGGTTCTTACATTAGACATGTAATGAACCCTTGTTACCCTTTTTATTTATTAAAGGTCATTTCATAATACAAAAATGCATAGCTGAGCTGCATGATGATTTTACCTTATGAAGAAGCTTGAATCTTTGGATAATTGAAGATGGACTAGAATGAACTTGACCTGACCAGTTATTATTGATGATTAGAATTATATCTCTTCTGACACTAAGATTATATTGCTCTTACGGTTCTCGCTACTCTTTATGTAATTTCCTCTTACTCATTCACATCATTTATAGCTCGAAGATTTCTATGTATGACATAATATCATGTTCCCTCTTGATTAAGTGATGATTAGGTGAGAAGGATGATCTAGTTATTGTGGTTTATGTTGGAATGCTTCATGTTGGTAATTGCATCAATTGAAATGATGTATGTTGTAGTAAATTTTGTAACACCCTAAATAATTGGTGATTAAGTTGATTAATTGATCTGTATAATTTCGGCATGATTGGTTAGTAACTACATTACTCTTGCACCACTAAATAATGTTGATGTATGGATTTTTTAGTAGTTATTTTACTCTTGTGCCATTAAATAAAGTTGATGTATGATTGTTTTAATAGTTATATTACTCTTGCACCATGTAATAATTTTGATGTGTGACTAATAGTCTATACCGGAGTTATGATTTGTGATTGATTAAGGGATTTAGACACCTCCCTTTTCCTCAAAACAGTGTCCATCCCTAAGACCTTAAGTGGTCAAAATCAATCAAATGAATCCTGGGATTGAGCATTGCTTATGTGTCCTAGAGGTCCTAAAAATGCAGGATAGGTTGGGCAGGTAGTTATTTTAGTATTTAGGACATGGTTGATCATTATTTGTAATTTTCTTCAATTGATTGTGACATGTTGAACGATGTCGCTATTTATGTTTATGTGTTGATCATGTGTCTCTCTTAATTATGATGTCATGTGATTATGCATTGCTATGAATTGTGTGATGACGTTAATTTCCTAATGCTAAAAAGAATATATATATATATATATATATATATATATATATATATACACATCACTTTTGTTGTCATAATTGCGGGGACGTTACAGTTACAATGGAAGGTAGTGAAATGTTTGTGGTCTAAAACATGTGAGGAAAGTTTTCAATAGCTTGAATGTCTACTTACTAGTGCACCAATTTTGAATATTGAAAATCCAAATAGAGATGTCATAGTGTGTACATATGGATGTAAATAAGGACTTGTTGGATTTCTTATGCAAGATAAAATCCATGTGGTGAGCTACAAGTCTAAGAAGCTAAAAGAGCATGGAAATAATTATGTCACTCATGACATGGAACTTGCAACCATAATTCATGCATTGAAGATGTGGCATTACTATTTGATAGACCAAATATTTCTATTGATGATAGGTCATAGTGGGTTGAAGTATTTGTTTTATCAACCTCTCTTGAATTCCAAATAGGACATATGGTTATCCCTTATCAACAATCATGAATTTGAAATAAGGCTTATACAATGTAGAAGATGCACTCAACTAAAGCATGAAAGTGATTCACTTGGTGGATATTTGTTATTGTGAATATGATTTGAGGATTGGGATAAAATAGGCATTACACATTGATGAGCAGTTCCAAATGATATACCAATTGATCCAAGAACCATCAAATCATAAATATGATGGTTACCAAATGGCTAGGGATGGGTTGTTGGCCTATAAACAAAGTCTATACATACCTAACATAGTAGAGTTAAAGAGTCTCATTATGGATGAAATCCACAAGAAAACATACTCATGACATTTATCCTATCAAAATATAATGAAAAAGGAAACTATAGACTACATTGCCATATGTATCAAGTGGCAACAAGTCAAGGATGAACACAAGAACCCAACATGTTTTCTACAACCCTTATAGATTCTTGAATGGAAATGGGAATTCATATCAATGGATTCCATCATGGGGTTACTAAATACTGTAAAAAACATGATTATATCATCTTTGTGGTCAACTAACTGAGCAAGGAACTCACTTTATCCATGCAAAGTTGACCTCCATGGTAGTCAATATTGCAAAATAATTTATGAAGGAAATTTTCAGATTGCATGGTATGCCTAAAATGATTATATCTTACAAAGATGCAAAATTTACATAAAAGTTTTGGAAAGAACTAATTGAAGGATTGGAAACCCAATTAAAACTCAACAATTCTTATCATCCCCGAAAAAATGGACAATAAGAAAAGACAAACTAGATACTGGAAAATACACTTCAAATGTACATTATGAATAAACTGACAAGATGGGAACACTATCTACATTTGGTAGAGTTTTCATATAACAATGGTTATCATGCATCATTGAATATGATTCATTTTGAATAAATTTATGGTAAAAAGTGAAATACCACAGGCATCATTGAAGATGAGTGATTTTGAAGAAATTTATGGTCAAAAGTGAAATACCCCCAGTCAACTAGGATAATCTAGTGGATAGAATTGTTCTTAGACTAGAGAAGTTGAAGGAAATCGAACAAGAAGTCACTGAAATTAAACAAATTTTGAAAGTAGATCATGATAGACAAAATATCTATGCAAATAATAATGGAACCCAAAAATAATTTAAGGTTGGAAATCATTTATATCTCAAGGTTAAACCCAAAAATAGTTCCTTGAATCTGGGAACCTATGCTAATATTGTACCCTAATATTGTGGACCCTTAGAAATATTATAAAGAATATGACTAGTAGCATACATTCGTGCATTACCACCTAATATTAAAACACATAATTTTTTTCATTTCTTGTTGCTTAAAATGTATGTAAATGATTTTAACAATGTCATTGATTGGGGTATGATATAGGTGGAAGTGAAAGGAGAGTTCCAACCATAACCCCTACGTATCATATGCATCGGGGTAAATTTTCTCTAGAATAGAGCCATGACCCAGTTAAAAGTGCAATGGATGCATTTTGGGCGAAACGAAGTGACATGGGTATTGGAGGAATCCATGAGAGAGGCATATCCATTTTGTTTTCATCTTAAGGAATTGATATAAATAGCATAACACTAAAGACAATTCTATTACAAGGGGAGGGGATCTAACATCCCAATTTTGATCCCCTAATTAATTTGTAATCATTTTTTTTATGTTGATTTTGTTGTGGAATGTATATTTAATTACCATGCCATGGTGATCTGGAAATATTAAATGTTCTATATATTTTATTTTCAACTAATGTAGGATACCACCCATAATGATTTGGACTGAGAAAAAGCACCTATGGAAGGTAATATACCATGAGTGGGGAAAAGTGAGAGGGCCTAAAGGGGGTTTTTACATGTCAGAAGTCCCAAGGAACCTTGCTAAATTATTTTGTGAGTAACCATCCATTCCTCCTTTTGACTTATCTAAAACCAGTAACTGAATGCATTTAAAGGTGTTGGTGGAAGAATTCACCTCCCTAGTTATGAGGGCATGATAAATACCATCATTATGGGAATGGTAATATTGAATGCATGTAAGAGGTGGGTGAGAGAGTCATCTCCTTCAATTATGATAGTATGGGTTGAGCACAATCCATTTAATGGTGAGAGTCCAACATGCATGGGGAGAAAAAAGAAGGGAATTTTGAGTAGAGGACAGAGTTGAGTTTAGGATGGGGGGGAGAAAGAAAAAAGGGATGTCATGTAGAGAAATAAATCTATACATAGTGTGTGAGGAAGAACAACAATGAAAATCAGTGTTTAACGTCTTGACATGAGCAAGAAACTGGGATAAATTGTTGGAGTTGTAGGACTGCAAATGGGACCTTGTTGGGCACAAAATGAAGAGTATTTGAGTGGGATATTTTTGAGGGACTATGGATTATATAAATAATTTCTCTCCTTGTGCTATGTGGGTTATGAATTGGGGCTTCCCAAGAGTTTTTCATGTTCCTAAGAACTCAATAGTGAGACTCTTGACTAGTAAATCCTTGCTCTCGGTCTGAGAGATTTCCCATAAATATCTAAGATTTCGAATTTCAACATGGTGGTATCATATACTGACTAGGGGGTGGCTTGTTGTATAGATATTAATCTGCAATAGAGCCCATGGTTGGGTGGAAAGTCATTCATCATCATTCAGTTGTTTAGAATATAATAAGTCTCTGATTTATGTTCCATAAAAAAATTATGCATAAGTAATTCATGAAATTGTATGGTTTATGAATAGAAATATGTGAGGGACAGAGTTGATGTAAACTCCATGTTTCCTATATGTACAATGATTTATTTGATAGAAAGTTTCTCTTCAATTTGTGGTATAGCAATCCTGAAATTTACATTTGAAATTATAATAATTTCATGGTTTAACATTTGGAGGATGAGTACTATGTATAATATTTCTTTTTATTTTTATTTTAAGAAAACAATTTGAATAGTTATGGTTACTTCTATAAAAAAATTTTTACCGATTTGAGTGTTTTATGTTGTGGTCTCATAAACTCGGGGAAGGGATAGTCATTCCCACACATGTACCAATTATTTCGGTGCACGTTCCTTTCTATTCAATGATATTCACCCTCATCACTCTAAATTTTAGCATTGAGATCATGAAATGTATGGTTCATTGGAAACTCAAGTAAATTTGGTTGTGAAATCGCCATTGATAATTACAACTCAACAATTGTGGCTACTTTGAAATATGATCTGTATCGATCTTGAAAGGAACTAGTTTTGGAATTGGAATGCCAAGGAATTTAGGAAATTCATGGTATTCAGTTCTTCTTGACCAACACATGCTAATAAATCAAGTTGTGTTTATCTTTCTTCAATTTCTATGGAAAATTAGATCTCATTACAATTTGAATCCTAGCTCAGAGACTATTGAATTCTTATTAGTGATATGCTTGACCTCATATAAATCCTAAATTTGTTGCACTCATCAAAACTTCTAGATCTTCAGGCGTATTGATTAAGGAATGAATCATAATTCAAGTTATTAAATTGCTTATTGGTGCCCGAAGTTTCCCCTAAATCAAAAAATGTTGAATCTCTTCTAGATCAGTGCCTAGATCCAACACCCTTTCGATGCTAAACTTTGACTTAGAATGAACAGTTTGATTTATCTCTATGTCAGTGACTTGAACGATCCTCTAGTTGGTGTATACATTATTTACCAGCTTTTAGATGGGCCTTTACATTGGTTCCTTGAATATCATCTTCCATCAGATTCTTGAAGGCACCTTGATGCTTAGGATCCATCACTCTTATAGATTGGTCATGGATTTTGATATGCACATAGAAAAAAAATTCTCTTGGTTTTCCAGAAAATATGGTTTGAATGGGATGTGAATCTAGAGAGAGTTCCTAGCATAGGAATAATGCTTGGATCAAGTTAAAATCCCTCCATCGAATACTTACAGAGAAGGAACTAGTTGAGGAAAACCCCTCATATTCTCAATCTGTACCAATGAGTTCTTGAATTGACTCCCTAGCCTCCATTCTCCTTGATGTTCCAAACTTCTACCTTTGAATCGACACCTAAGCTTGTCTTGAACTAGAATTGTAAACCCTTCCTTGCCATTAGAGATGTGAAAATTTCCTTTGATTATCCAATAAATGAAGCAGTGGTGAGTTCGGTACCCTAGATTCACTTTTATTTTCTCCATTGGTTGGGTGTTAGAAATTTATTGGACAAATTGGGTGATAGAAATTTGCTCCATCAACAAATGGAATAAATTGTTTGATCAATGCCCCAATAGTTTCTTGATTTTTGACGAATGGGTAGACCTTGTTATCAATGCCCCTAATATTTTCTCTTCATAGGTGATCAGCCTAAACTTCCTCATCAACATCCAAAATCTTCTCGCCATTGGCACTTCAGACCTTTCTCTAACTTCTGCAATCAAAATATTTTACCCTTTCAGTTCTTTGAAAAATTCTTCCCATTAGTGATTGTCGAAATTTTTCCATTGATGCTTTGACAAATTCTTTCCATCAATTCCTGAAGACAACTCTCTTAGAGGAACTCTACATCCCCAAGTACTTACAATACTTACAGTACCATGTACACCTAGGTGCCACATATGCAGGATGATGCCAACAAGTGGAAAATATACAAGAAATTTAAGGGACCATAACTTCCCACCCTAATCTTAGATTCAAGCAAGATCATAAGTGTTCGAAAGGTTATGAATAGAAGAACCAACCCATGAGCATAGAAATGATACTTGAGGAGAAACTTTCTTAGAATATCTAAAGTGATTCCCTAAGGGTGGACTTAGCACATGTCCATGATAAATAACTGAATGGGTAACAAGAATGTAACATTCACTCTCAACTCACATTGGAGTTGCAATGTAATGATGTACTTGAATAAAGTTAGCTAGAAACAATGTGTATCACCCCACCAACCTAATAACACTTAGGGGTTGGGTTTGTTACACCAACTCACCTACAGAAGAAAAGTCTACTTATTTCCAAGTCTCATATAATCTATAGTTTGACTGTGAATAACAACTAGAGGGAAATATTTTGAAGAATGATTCTTTTCATGTATTCAAAGAAGAAGTCATCCCTACAACTCTTGAAAAATTGTTAAAAAATACAACATCTATTTATTGTATCCCAAAATATGAACATAGTAAAGGTTTATAGGTAAGAATATGGGAACCCTTATCAATTCTCAAAGGTTTAGAAGTAAAAATATGGGAATCATTATCAATTCTCAAGAACTCCTTAAACTTGGATTGGGGAACTAAGGGAAATTATCTCGAATCTATATCATTAGATAACCTTAAATATCAGTATCAAAGTAAATATATTGTTGATTGTATGGGTACTCTTGTTGAAGATAATAACCCATTCTTAGATTTTGAATATTTTGATACTCTATACATGGATCTTTTTGATAACCATAAATTTTAGGGAGATCCACCATATCACTTTGTAGTTGTTCCTGTATATTCTGATTCTAGAAATGAAACACAAAGTGAAAGTCAGACAAAGTTTGAAAATATTGAAGATATATTTTTACAAAAAAATTTAAACTCAGACTCACCAGTTACAAATCTACCTAGAATGGAAGAAGAAGAATGTTCAAGATGTGGTTAATAAAAGGAACAATCATGGAATTAATTCATCCAAGATGCAAAAAAATTGAGATTGTTTGTTCACCTATAGCTTAAAATCTAAGTTTTAAGAGACAAATGAAGTAAAGGTTGCTTATGATAGCCTTGTATTTGATGATGACATTTCTTTGTCGAAAGTGGACTTGTGTAGGTTGGAAGGATAATTCTTTGATAATATGTAGCCTATAATTGTTAATCATTAAAAATAGAAGTTGAATCTAAGGAGAGCATATTGTGAAACACACAATGAAATTTCAAATCGTTGAGAAGAAGAAACAAGATATCTCTAGCCAATTATCACACATAATAAAGGAAATAATTATGTGAATGAAAAATAGCTTTTAACAATAATTATTTGAAACTTCAAATTAATCATCATTAAAAAGTGTGCAATGAGTATCCTACTTACCATTATATATGCTACTTACCATTATATTCCTTTCAAGCATTCTACATTTATCATAACCATTTTTACAACTCATTTTTAGGACATCATTGGAACATGGTTGGATTCATCATTCTCTCATCATTTTCCACAAAGAAATAAGTGTCTACTGATCCTTGCTATGAATTACTTTCTTGATGCTATAATTATTTCAATCCTTTTTGACAAAATATTTCTGCCATTTAAACCTATAATGAAAATATATGGTTTTCCTTTAGCTCTTAAAATACATGGATGGTTTCATTGGCATTATGATGTTACTTAAAATAGATGTGCTAGTGTTTAACAGAGGAAGTAGGACAAATTTATTTTATGATTTCCCATTTTCATGATTAAAGGTTTTATTTTAGTTCTAATTTAATTCTTTTCATAGAGCTTAGTTTTCTATTAAGTTACATTGTTATTTGTTTCTCTTATCACATATATACTTGCCTCATTTTCATTACCAAATATTTTGATCTTTCTCTCTAAATTTGAAGTTTAACTTAAGTAGTGGAGTTTTCCTCATTTCACATATAAGCCATCAGAAAAAAGGACATTTGATAAAGGATATTCTCTCATTTCATCAAATATCCTCACAAGATGAGATTGGTAAGCTGGAAAATTAGAATAAAAACATCCAAGCAAGTATAGGTGTCCTTTAATTCAAGCAGTGGATATTTTGTTGAGTATTATCATTTCAATTTTACAAGAAACTTCCCAATTTGCTTAATGAGGAACATAAATTGGAAAATAAAATCAACCAATGAATTTTATCATAAAATTGTGCCATCAGAAAGGTGCATGTTATGGATGTTTGGGCCTAACTTTCTTTCTTCAACTTAGATTTACTAAAATCAAAACATAAGTTGTCTTAAAGTTTAAAAATACTATCAAATATAGGGAATATAACTAAAAACGAAATAATCATGTTTGAAGAGAAAGGCATATAACTTGCCATGATGTGTGTTTGATTATTTTGGTCATATCATTTTCTTCTAGTCATGGCATTATCATATGAAGGTATTACATCCAGACAAGTTATGTGAAGAAATTTGTGTATTTCAGAAAGGAAGAAAAAACCTATACATGTATTATCAAGTAAAGAAATATCCCTTGAAGCATTGAAAAATTTGACATATGTCCAAAGCTGCATGACAATCTTAACATTTCAATTAAATTTTATTTATGAATGATCCCTTAAATGTTTCTTCATATCTATTTCAGGATCTACTCTCTTTCATTTCCTTTCAACTCGTCAAAACCCACCTCATGCTTGAACAATGCGCTTATGTAGAGATGGAATGTACCATTGGCTAATGAGTTGCAAAGGAGACATGGATTAGAATATAAAAAGTGATTTTGGAACAATGCATGACATGCAAATAGACATATCTTGGAAACAAAATATTCATAAGATATCTTATTAGATGCACATTATAGGAAAGAATTCACTAGAGCAAGCTTTCACCCCCTCAAACTCAAATATTCTTGTAGCTCTAAGAGTGAAATATATTGTTCTTGGTATGTGCATCCAATGGAAATCCATAGTTCATGATAAATGGAAGCACCAAAGGATAAGATATCAATAATAAAGGTAGTATAATACAACATGGGACCTAATTAATATAAATGGATTTCTTATTTGTCTAGTTTCCCATATAATTTGATTTTTCATCCAAAGACTTTTTGAAAATTTGTTTCTTCATGATTCATGTTTTCTTGTAAATTGAATGTAGTGTATAGAATAATTATTGTCATTCTTTTTAAGTAATTGTTTTTTCTTACATTTCATTTTCGATCATTGACTATTAATGGTTTTCATCCACTCTATCATCTACTTAGACTTGATTTTATTATTTCATATTTTCTTTCTCCTGTTATATTCTTTATAACTCTATAATAGGTATGAGATTACGTTTGGATTCTTCACTTTCCATTCAAGTTACTTGGTTGGTCATCCTTTAGTCTTTTAGAATTATTTTAAGAAGATTTCAAACACAACTTGAGCATTAATTTTCTTCCAATTTATGTAATTTGCAGTTTCATATACTCTTTTCTTTCAAGATTGGTGATTTATTTTGAATAGTTAAGTGAATCCAATAAAATAATATAATCTCTTTATTATAGAAGGTGTAACACCCCAAGGTCGATCCCTTGCAGTATTGTAATTATGTTTATAGGTTGGTGAGCCAAGTGTTTATAAGTTGGAAGACTTATGTGTTTATTAGGCTGAAGATCCTAGATTCTAAGGCTAATGAGCCTGATTTTGTATATGTAAATACACACATCATTAATAAAAATTATACCGTTGTGTGTAGACCGACCACAAAGAAAGACTTATGGGGGACTAAGCTCCACTAGGTAGGGAAAGGGAAGGGGCTAAGTGTCTATAAATAGGGGCTAAGCTAGAGGGATTACCTCTAAAGGGATAATATTATATTATTATTTCCAAAAGGCTAAGGTTGACATAATTTATATTTTCCTAGGTTCCTGGGGAATGGGAACGTGTGTTAAGTGGATCTCATGCATTTTCAGGAAGACATGTGTCAACCCGGGCACATGTTGTTTATAGCTGGGAAATCCAGCTTGTTGGGTGTTCCTTCACCATTCTCATGATTGTCTCCATTTTCGTAAGTCTCCCATACTCCCCATAGATTCACAGATTGAGCCATCGTCTTCGTCGTTGACCCCTACATCATTTGTGCACCCTTGGAACCTGCAAGCATTTGAAGCTACCCTGTACTTTTCTTGTGAAGTACAGTGCACCTGTACCTTTCCTCAGCCTGTATTGTGCCTTAACGGGTTGTTGTTTCTGCAAACACAGTTCTTTGACTGAGCGTGGCTTGTTGCCTTCATCTTTTCTATACCGAGCTTTGTTGTTTCCATCACCCTTACTTGAATTGACTTAGGAGCTGGACTGAAGAAGCAGGTTGTCAGGCCTGTGGGTTTGAAGAGGTAGGTTGTTAATCCCTTGGATTGAAGAAGCAGGTTGTCAGGCCTATAAGAAAATATCTATAGGTGAGAGTGTTTGTTGGGGAAACGATTTTCCCAGAGGGATCCCAACGACAACTATAGTGCTCTGAGAATTCCTATTTGGCCTGTTGTTGAAGCCTTGGAAGGGAAGTGGAGTAGCCGAAGGACTGTTGAGCAAAGAAGGGGCACACATCATGGGGTGGGATAAGCATGTGGAGAATGAGAGGTTGTAGGTCATTAGTGTGAGCAGGCTCCTGCGAGAAAATCCTTTCAGTTGATCTATGTGACTTCCATGTTGTCCTTGCCAAGCCTAGCAATCCCTTGCTCGATGGAGTTTAGTCCTAGCTCGGGGGTGACCCACTGCTGAGTGTGAAGAGCAACGTAGTGTAAGGATGGGAGGTTTGTGGGAGGTCTGCATGTAGTTGGTGGTCATCTATTAAAATATAAGTACCAAATTTATGTACTATGTATGATGTGTATCTGGGAATCAAGTTATAATGTTGTTAGAATTGTCTGTTTATAATGGCTGTATGTTTTAATTTTTTTTTCGCATGAATAGTGGAATGAAAAAAATGTTATAGCTGTTAATTTTCATTAGATAGATATGTATATAAATATATATGGTATCAGAGAATTATTTGGAGTAGCATGGCCTAGACTGGGTGGACAGGGGTGCTACTAAAAGGTATCAGAGCGAGGAGAGATGTCCAGAAAGTGATGTTTCTCAACCTATTGGTAGCCAGGGATGTTACAAAATGGTATCAGAGCCATGGTTTCAACACTAAGCCTGTATGGTCCATGTTAGTGGAAGTTGAAGCAAAAGTTATGGAAAATATTTTTTGTCAAAATGGACAAAATTCAAGTTTAGAGCCCATGGTTTCAACACTGAACCTGGATGGGCCACTAATGAAGAATTTAGAGTAAAAAATCCAGAGAATTTTGATGTGAAGAGTGCCATAAGGGAATTGAGAAAACACATGGACTGTGTTGAGAAGCATAGGTAATGGTTTAAGAAATGGCCACAGAGAAGAAAACCATAACATCAATGGTGATTGGGACGTAGGATCTGTTTGGGAGAAGGTGAATCCTTCACAACCGTCAAATATGGAGAAAAGTACATGAAGGTTAACCTCCAAGTCATTCGAACTTCATGAATTTGAGGAAAGTTATGGGTTATAAAAGCAAGAGGGGTTGAAGTGTGAAGTTTCAAAATCTTGAATATAATATACATTGTAGATGCCGGGGGGTAGGGGGGAGTGTTCAATGTTGGATTTGATCAAGGACAAATCAGGTTGATTTGGGAGTTCAACGTTTGGCAGAATTGGAGTCTGTAGAAGCGCAAACCACCAAAGCTCTAAGTCCTGAAGAAAAAGAGCAGAAGTGGTGTTGCAGGATGATGTCGCCAATAGTGATGTGGACCCTTCCAAGACATCCCACGTGACACCACCTTGATGTTGACAGTTGCACTATGTGGACCTCGGAAGGTAAGTAAGTTCATAAGTTCGGCATTCAAGAGAATTAGGGTGTGCAAGTGTAAAAATCACCAAGCCCCAAAGTTCTGAAGTGACATGACTTACTAACATCACTCGAAAGGACGTGGAAACATGGGATGTGTGCCACATGTCAGTGAGTTAAGAACCTTGTGATGATTGAAATGCCAGTTAGAATGTGACATGTGTCACCCATCCGATATGGCCACATGTTCACTTCTAATTTTTCTCCACGTGGCCCTCCTCTTGAGCATGGATAGTGAAGCCCCTGATGGTCACAATGGACGTGTGTTTTCATATCGTGAAGTCTAGAGACTTGACACTCTGGGAGAAATGTTTAATGATGGAATGGAAGGAAGAAATTTTTGAAGTTTCATAGCGTTGAAGTAACGTGATGTAATGATGTCACCGGGGTGACGTGGAAGTATTCAAAGATTTTTGGTTTGGGAGTTTTGGGATGTGCAAAGGTGAAATCCTCTGAATCCTTGAGTACCTAAATCTTGGAAGTCCCAAAGTCCCTAAGCTCCAAAGTCCTAGAGCCTCGAAGCCCAGAATTCCATAGCAAGTATCAATTATTGGATGCTGGGAAGTCATGGATCATTGATCCACCCCACTTCGTGAACTCACCAATTCGACACTCCGAGATATTTGTTGGGAATTTCTTTGGAAACCACCGAAGACCGGAATCCCCGAAGCTCCAATCCACCTTAGATCCGAGTAAGGAATGTGGATGGTAGATCCACCATTCTTCACACATTTGTTAGTTCGTTGTTCTATAAAGTTTGTGACGCATGGAAAAATGGAAACATCCAAAGATCTGAAGCCCAAAGTTTAAAGGCTCGGGATAAGAGCCCAAATCATTAGAATTGGGTCATAGTCATGGTCACATGCAAACCAAGGGCTGAAGAAAAGGAACTAGTGCCTGAAAATTATTGAAGAACAAAGTTGGGCTTAGAGGTAGAAGCCTGAGAGGTCCTTGATCGACCAAGACCTGTTGAAAATAGAGTCGGATATTATTTTGTTGAACCAAATTGGTTTAGGTTATTATGGAAAATTATTAATTCTAATAGCCTAAAAAAAATCGGTTGAATGCACATTTTGCAGAATTAACAATTGTCAGAACCAAACTGAAATGTTGCATAGTGAAGAGAAATGGAGGAGGCATAGGATTATTACAGTTTGAATAATGAAGCTATATGAATGGATTTCCATTTGGGAGTTGAAGGAACAAACTCGAATGGGCATGGAGAAGAAATAGATAAAGATGTGAGCATGATGAAAATTATAAAAGAATTGAAAAAAGAGGTCCAAATTCACCAAACAAATAACGAAAAGCTTATGATATCTAGGGATAAATAGGGAGACTTCAACATGAAGTTGATGCAGATACTGGAAAGAATAGAAAATAAATTGGATAAGGAGATTGGCTCAAGAAAATTAGGAAGTCATAGGTCTCCTGATGAGAAAAGAAGAACAAGAAGTGTTAGCAGACATCATTGTCACTCTCCGAAGTATTCCAATAAGAGTGCAAACAACAACTCAAGTCCATCCCCTATCGAGAAGCATAATATGTCTAGTGTGGATGAGCTACGAGGGGAAATAAACAAAGTCAAACCTCCTACATTTTATGGTGAGAAAAAAAGGATGAAGATGCAGAGACATGGTTGCTAGGAATGAGAAAGTATTTTCAATTGCATAATTATCCTTCTCATACAAAAGGAAGAATTTATATCTATCAACTCAAAAGAAAGGCATCCATGTGGTGGGATCAACTTGTGTAGATGCAACGCATAAATGAAGAAAGTGTTACCTGGAGGGAATTCAATAATTATTTCGAAAATAACTACTTGACTAAGAGATTCTATGACAAGAAAATGAAAGAGTTATTTGAACTCAAGCTTGGGAGTATGACAATAGATGAATATGAAATAAGTTTTTTAGAATTGTTGAAGTATGTATATTTCATAAAGATTGACATAGTCAAGATTCAGAGGTATTTAAGTGGTTTTCCATCATTCATGAGTGAAAAAATACAATATGATGATCCCAAAACATTGGAGGAGACCATAAGGAAAGCTAACTGCCTATATGACCAACAAACATCAAGGTCAAATTTCAAAAAAGATTGGGAAGACAAGAATAAATTCAATATGGATTAGAGGAAGAATGGAACTAAGCCACCATTCTTCAGAAATAATCCTCAGGGATAGCCAACTTCTAGAGAACCAAGAACGATTGAGATGGGTGGTCAAAGGCCAAGACAACCACCTATTCAATGTTGGGGTTGTAAAGGAGATCATATGTTTAGATATTTTCCTCACAGAAGTGACAAAGTGAGAGTTGTTCATAATGTACAGCAAGTTGAAATAGTGGAGTACATGGGAAGATGTAACACCTTGTTTCCCCCAACTTGTAATTAATCATAAAATAGGATTACCATGTTAAGGCATGTGGATAGTGTAAATGTATTATTGTTTTAGTTGCCAATAACTGACTATGGGGGTGAATCCTTGAAAGTATTGGCCATGATATCACTAGAGGAAAGAATGTGAAAACTATAAGAGAGGGTTCATTATATCAAATAACCCCAAATTTACCTTAATCGGAATAATAAATCTCCTTCGGATCCCCAGGAGAGAAACTAGTTAATGAAGAAATGACTATTGGTTGAATTATCAACCACTCCCTTGAATGGGATCATGGTCTAACTGCATAATGTCAGCCTGAAGTACCATTGGGTATGACAGACCAAGATGACTCAAGTTCCCTTCTGATAGAAGGAACGGGATGGGTCGAGAACCATCCTAGGGAAAATATATAATAAAAATCAATAAGGGGAATGGACGGATATCTCTAGTGGATGATGAACAGAAGGCCGCGAGCTTGATTCTGAGTGAGAATCTAATAAACCTCAATTAGGGCCATGACAGAGAAAGAAATATTTGAAATTTGCATAGAACAAAACCTAAGAAGAAGTTGAAAAAGAGAAAGAATCCTTGAGAACCACAAGATTTCCTTGGTGATATCATGGCTTGGCACAAGGGTGGCAAGAGTGCTAAGAATGAATGCCTTTGAGCCTATGGTCGGGTGGAAGGATGAACATCCACATTCAATTATTTGGCTACCACCTGTAATAGATATGTCATCGCATATCTTGTGTATTTAAGTGGTACTGTGAATTAAAGTTGGATGTCCTATGAATGTTGCAGTGATGGATATGTTTGCTTAATGATTTATATTGTACCCTTTTTGAGTTTTCTTGATTGTGTAATTAGGAAAGTAGGAAATAGTATGAATTTGATGTTTTTTATACTCGTAAATGTTGGCGTCCTCTGGTGGCTTAAGATAGATCCACAAACTATGATTTCATCGACCTTAGGTACAGTTTCATGTACACATGTCAACCCTCCTAGTCATTTTGAGTCCCTTGGAGGATGAAGTTTGTTAATCTTAGGAGAGGTAGTACAGATATGCACAGGCTCTCTGCAAGGAAAGAAGAGACTGAGAACCACTTAAGTTCTAGACTTGATGAAGGAGCGCAAGAGTTGTGCAGAAAACCCTTCTAAGTGTTAAGTCCAGGAGAAAGAGCACAACGCTCTTAAATCCTTCATAACTGATGAAAGATAAGGAAGAATAGAGAGATTAAAGTATCGAAAGGGAATATCCTTTCATTTGGAATACGATTGAATGAGATCTTTCAGGAGAATCCAAGGTCTATCGCGACCGCTAGATTGGAAGAAGGAGCACAGGCATCAACACCTCGACTCCTTTTGTCTTAGAAAAGATCGACGAATGTTGAAAATAATTGTGAAGGGGATGGAGCCTCTAAAACCAAAAGTCATGGTGCAATTTGGATCATAGATCAAAGGATATATCGGGACCCACCTTGATCGCCAGATCTGTGAGTGTTGAGTTCATGCAACGAGAGAATCCCGCATTGGTGCAATTAAAATTATGAAACGTGAAGCTGTGATGTGATCTGGACCATTGAATCGAGGAAGGTCGTGGACCATCAATCCAACATGAGAAGATTAATGCAAGGAGTACATGGGAATTCAAAATTCCCTAAGGATCAAGCTCAGAAGAGACAAGCTATTTTTAGAAGTGCAGATGAGGTCCAAGAGGCGAACTTGTTTCAAGTTCGTAAGCTCATGAGGGAAAGCAGAAGTCGAGACCATACATTAGGGATCGCAGAAAGTAAATTGAAGGTCGAGACCTTTGAAACATCTAAAATCTTCCAAGTTAGGGAAGAAATACAAAGCTCAGGAGGAGGAGAAACAGTGACCATTGGATCGCGCACTGTGAAAGATATGGACCATTTGATCCCACATCCAAACACTTAGGAGTACGCATAGGAGGACATCAAATATGGTCCCTCATATCTGAGCGTGAGGACCAACATGAGGACCAACATTCATTGGATCCCAAGGAAAGTGCACGAGGCCTTACCCTTTGAAAGTGCACAGGAGAGTGGACTTGCGAAGTCCCCAAGTTTCGAAGTCAATTGGAACCGTCGATCATTAGGGTTGATACGTGGTATAAGATCCACAACTTTGGAAGGTTGTGGACAAGGAGGAGGACCAACAGCTAAAGAAAATCTTATCCATTGATCACCAGGGGGATACGTGTCAGGAGATTGTATATTTTAGGTTAATTCACTTCGGAAGGAAACAAGTGCGTAGAAGCTTGAAACTCCCGAAAGCCAAAGAGACGAAGTAGACCTTGTCCATTAGCCGATAGGAGATACATGTCGATAGATTAGAGTCTTTGGGGAAAATTACTTTGGAAGTTTCCAAGTGAGGAGTGTGACTAACTCCTGAAATCCCAAAGGATGAAGAATATGGCAACTGTTCGTTGGAGAGGGTCACATGGAAAAAAATCCATGAAGTTTGGGTGAAAACACTCTGGGAGAAATGACTGCATAGAAGTATGAAACTCTCAAATATTGAAGAGCTGAAGAACCAAAGAGAATCTGGACCGTCAGATCCAGAGGGTACGTGGAAAAAGATCATGAATTCCTAGTGAAAGTACTCTCGGAGAAAACAAAGGAGAAAAGTTTGAAATCATCGAACCCCAAATAGCCGAAGTAGCAGGGAGTCATCGATCTACGATAGGACACGGCTCATCAGATCACAGACTCTGGATAAAATTCTCTGAGAGAAGAAGAGAGTGGAGAAAATATGATTTAAAATCTCCAAAGGCCGAAGTCCCAAAGCAGATGATAGTTGTTGATTTGAAAGTGTATGCATGGCACCGAATCTAGGATTCCGGGTACAATGCACTATGGAGGAAAGTAGAGGATGAAAGCACCAAAGTCCCAAAGGAGATCTCTATTGTTGATCAAGGAGGAGGTTGAAGGACCATTGATCTGGTCTTGGTTGAAAAGTGTTGAAGTTCTGAAGAGGACTAGGGTCGTTGATTTGGGAGGATAGGGGTCATAAGATACGACACTCCGGAGGTATTCACTCCATATATTTATGTTTCTGGAGAGAGGATATAGACCGTTGATCGGAGTAGACACATGGTGACAGATTGTGGACTCTGGAAAAATTTGTTCGAGATTTTTCAGTTGATATTTGAGACTCTCAAAGTCTGGAGAGCTTGAGATTCGAAGTAAATCTCAATCATCCGATCATCCGAAGTAAATCTTAGTCGTCAGATCGTCTGAAGTAAATCTCAAGCATCAGGTCATCCGAGGTGAATCTGGACCATCTAATCCAGAAGAGACATGGGATAAATCTGTGGATTTTGGATAAAGTCCAGAAGTAATTCATAGCCATTAGATCAAAAGGACAGGTGGTATAAATATTTATATTTTGGGTAAAGGCCCAAATTAAGCCTCAACTGTCTGATTCAAGTGGACACAAAGAAGGAATCTGTTAACTTCAAGGGGAAGTGATGTTTGAGATTTGAAATCTCAAAAGTCCAGAGACTTGAAGGAAATCATGACTGTTGATCGAGAAAAGGGCCACGGGACTATTGATCTAGTTGAAGGTTCAAACCCCTGAAGCAGAGGCAGAGCTGCTGATTGAGAAGGAAAAGTTTCCACAAATCATCGACTCCAAAATATTGACATACCAAAGAAAGTAAAGTTTGAGACTTGAGAATTTCGAAGTTCATAATTCTGAAACAAATCACAACCGTTGATTTAAGAGAGGTCATATCTGATCCGTAGATTCAAAAAGGATGAATCTAAGACATTAGTTTAGAAGCACCATCAAGGTCGATGAGATTGAAGGTTTTGTATCATTACGGGGATCAGAGATGTGACACCTTTAAAAAGTTGGTGGCAGGACGCAATCCAATCCACGGTTTTCAATAAAGGACATTTGGAGGCTCGAGGAGAATTGCGGGACAAAAGGTAGTTTGGTTTCAAGCTGCCTTTGTCCGCGTCTACAATTGTGTTTTTTCATGAGGTTATCGCCCAATTTCACTTCAATAAGGGGCTTATTACAAAAGGGGCTAGTGCCCAAACTCATAGATTCACCATTATACCTGCACCTGGAAGTTGAAAGGGTTTGCATTTAATTATAGAGCAAGACCATTAGGGTCTCAAAGAGTGGTTTGGCTTCAAAATCAAAGATCCTTGACCGAGAGGTCGGACTGGTTCCCCAAATTTCCAAATTAGAAACCATGAATAGAGAATCTTTCCTTTAAGAAAAGAAAAAAAAATTATGCCTCGTCATGGTTGTGTTACAAATTGGTATCAGAGCATGGTTACAACACTTGGCCTGCTTGGGATCATGTATGAGTCACGTAAGGAATTATTGTTATCTATATTTACTCCTTGAGGAGAAAGACTACAGATTGAACCTAGGATTTTGGGAATTCTTGTTGAATTTTAGCAGAATAATTACTTTAGCCCTTTGTCAAAGTGATAACTACTCTTACCAGAGTAGGGATATGCTAATTAACATATATAATAAGACTTGAATGTGGATAGCTAAAGGTGGTAGGGTTCTTTCAAATTAATATGAAGCCCAAAGCAAGGATGACCTGGTGTTCATAACACTACTTCTAAGCATGGCCAGTTGGAACTTCAGGCACTAATGATGGTGCATTATATAATGGTTAATACCTTTGTGGGCTTAAAGGAATCTGATAGGATCAGGTAGGATCCTTGGCAGTTATAGTTACTTCTTTAAATTAAAATAGGAGTATATAACTTGATCCACGTGGATATCGGTGGCCACCCACCTTTTCCAACTGACTCAAAATAGTTTTCTGGCAATTTTGGCAATTTACTATGTTAGAAAAATAGGACCGCGGAGCAATAAAATAAAACAAATGTGGAAATAAAACATAGAAGATACACAATACAAGAGAGACACAGATTTACGTGGTTCACCCAGTGTGGGCTACGTCCACCAGAGAAATTGCCAGGTCCTTTCTTTATTATTATCCATCAAAATGAAGGGATAAAACCTACAACAAAACCTACTATAACTTCCTCTTCTTTCTCTCACAGTCTCCTCTCTCAGAATACAATACTTGCTAACTTACATAGCCACAATACATTTCCCTCATAAAAGAGGGTTGCCTTCCAGGGAAAAAAACCCTAACATAATCTCTATCGCTAGATCTGCAACCTTATAATGAACGGTCCAGATTTACAATGAAATTACAATATACTTTTACAAGGAAATTTTTTCTTCAGGGGCTTCGCCCTCGAACCCCCATCAGGGGACGCTACCCCTAGACCCCGCAGAGGGGGTACCCCCCCTCTGCACTCCCCCATGTAGAAGAGTGTACATACTTATGGGGTGTAAATACTTCATGGGGTATAAACACGGCTGAAAGTAAAAGACCTCTAAATCAGGAAGATAATCAGTCTCCACAACCAGCATACTATTTATATCAGTTTTAACTTCTGGGGCCATTTTGAGGGCCCAAATGAAGGGTTTTCAGGATCAAGATTCTCAATTATATATGAAGGCATGATTGAGCCCCCAAAATGAATCTGATCGACAATACCTTTCCAGCGGGCTATCATACGCCTAAAACGAAGATCGTATGCAAAAGTTATGACCCTCGGAAGTTGATGTACTAACTTACCGAAACGGGGCCCACATGACTTTTGGCACTTCATTTATTAGGGTTAGGTTTTTGGATGTCAAGGGTTTTGGGCATTCCTTTTTATTGTAAAAAATGCCTTCAGAGCCTCATTGTAATCATGTTATTATGAATGCGAGTAGTTGTCACATCTCTTCTCAGAGATAAGATGCCACTATTCTATCGAGTCTTTCACTCTATATTTTTACAGTCTCTATACATTTCTTTCATTAATAGAAATCATGTATTATTGTATCTCTGTGTTTATGGTTTCATATCTGATATATTTATATTATATTATTGGATATCCACGATATCTGTTTGCATTTCTTTATTATATGTCTGCTCTCATTTCGTGCCGAAAATAATTCAGATTTTTGGTATCAGAGCAGGTTGCTCCTGATCATTTTTTAGTGCATGTCCCCGACATGGTCCGAGTATAGAAAGTTGGGTATCGATCTTGTCTCTCTTGAGGAAAATTGCTCTCACACACCCAAGAAACCCTCAATGGAGGAAGAAAAGAAAAATGACGGAGCAGATGATCCTATGAGTCTGTTGTTTGAGCAATCTCTTACACGATAGAGGGACGAAATGATGGAGAATTGTTCCCACATCCTTCAATGCCTACCGATAGAAACAGGTGCATCGTCATCAAACGACCACTTTGGAGGCAACTTGCCTTTCAAGATACAAGTTAATTTTGATATTCCTCTATTTGAAGGACAAATTGATGTAGAAGCCCTAGACAAATGGTTAAACCTGCTAGAAGGTTATTTCTCTGTTCACAATTTTTTCGAGAGAGAAAAGATCACCTTCGCACTCCTTAAAGCTCTCCCCCATGTCAAACATTGGTGGAAAACTTACAGGGAGAAGAGTTCAACAGAGGAGTCTGGAATATATGGGGCCAAGCCCACTTCGGATTTTTTTGTGGATGCAGTAAAGGAATAGTATTACCCTTTTGGAAACTATGAGGACCAATACATGAGATGGACCACACTGTAGAAAGGGAGAGGCCAAGAAGTTCTCGAGTTCACAAATAACTTCCATACCTTACGCACCAAACTATGTATCAGAGACTCTAAATGACATTTGGTTCTGAAATACAATGGGGCTCTACACAGATACATCAAAGCTAAAATGGATTTTCTAGACATATCATCACTCGATATTGCTCATAGATATGCTGTTAAAATCGAGAAAAAATTTAAGCACAAGAACAAATGGGAGTTCGGGTCTACAAATCTGCAACAACGAAAGTATGAAAAAGACAACCCTAACAAACTGTCTCCTGAAAACCATTCCAAGCCATAGGAAAAGAAGGGTCACAAGAAGAGAAATAAGGACACCGGAAAATGGTGTGATTTTCACAAAATCCCATGGCACAAAACCGATGAATGTCATTCAAAACAATCATTGGTGGCCGAGATCAAAGAGAAGGAGATGAAACCTGATTCATAATCTAGTTTTGAAAATACTGGTAAATGACAGATCATTGACGCAGACCCCACTGCTATTGTCGCGATCGTAACAATTCAACCAAAAGAACCAACAGATCCTAAAGAGGGGGAGCACCTTTTTCATTCACAAATGTGGGTGAAGGGGACCCCACTACATTTTATTTTTGATAGTGGAAGCTAGAAGAACCTCATCTTAACAGAGGTCCTCAAACAGTTGGGATTGTCGACAACACCACACCCACAACCATACAACATCGGGTGGCTTCCCCAAGGACGAGATCTTCGTGTCAGCCAACAGTTTCAATTGTCATATGGCATCAAGCCCTTCAAAGATGAGGTATTATGTGATTTTTCCCCACTGTATGTATATGATGTTCTCTTGGGCCAACCATATATGCGAAAGCGCCATGTTGTTTATGAGTGTCGATCCCACAGTGTCATTATTTCTCTAGGGCGTCATCTCTATAGAATACCAAAGGTAGTTCTGACTACTATTTCACCTAAAATGTGTCGCAAGGTAGTATCTCATACTATAAATTTCAACTTCTTCACAATCTGTCCAAAAGGTGAATGAAAGGATACTGCAACCACTATAGCCTTGGCCCAAGCACCTTCTATCCAACAAAAGCAAGTTGACAAGATTGTAGCAAAGTGTAAAGATTCCTTCTGGAAAAAAGAATCTCATTTATCCAAACTGGTTAAAAAGTTCTATCAATTCCAGCCACATGCTCATGATAGCCTTCCACAAACCGAGCAATGCGACGTCTGCAGCAAGGCAAGTAGCTCACCAAGTTTCAGATTCTGCAAATTCTTTTTCCTCTCCTCCAGGCACTCAACACAATGGATACCATTTCTTCCTAAGGATACAATATTGATACAGGTGGATATTAGTGGCCACCCACCTTTTCCAACTAGCTGAAAACAATTTTCTCGCAATTTTGAAAATTTACTATTTTTAGCAGTTTAAACTTCCGGAGCCATTTTGAGGGCCCAAATGAAGTTTTTTTGGGATCGAGATTCTCAATTATGGCCAAAGTCATGATTGAGACCCCAAAGTGAATATCCTCAATGATACCTTTCCAACGAGCTATCATACGCCCAAAACGAAGATTGTATGCAAAAGTTACGGCCCTGAGAAGTTGATGTACTAACTTACCCAAACGGGGCCCACATGACTTTTGGCACTTCATCTCCTAGTGTTATGTTTTTGGATGTATAGGGTTTTTGGAATTCCTGTTTATTGTAAAAAAATCCTTTTAGAGCCTCATTGTACTCATCTTCTTGCGAATGCGAGTAACCGTCGCATCTCTTCTCAGAGATAAGCTGTCACCATTCTAGCGAGTCTTTCACTCTGTATTTTTACAGTCTCTGTACATTTCTTTCATTAATAGAAATCATGTATTGTTGTATATAAGTGTTTATGGTTTCATCTCTGATATATTTCTATTATATTATTCGATATTCGTGATATCTCTATGCATTTCTTTATTATATCTCCACTCTCATTTTGTATCGAAAATAATCTCGATAAGCGATATGAGAGCAGGCTGCTCTTGATCGTTTTTCAGTGCATGTCCCCGATGAGGTCCGAGTATAGAAAGTTGGGTCTCAATCTTGTCTCTCTTAAGGACAATTGCTCTTTCACACCCAAGAAACCCTCAATGGCGAAAGAAAATAAAAATGACGGAGAAAACAATCTTATCAATCTGTTGGTTGAGCAAGCTCTTATGCGATAGAGGGACGAAATGATGGATAATTTTCCCCACATCCTTTAACATCTGCTGATAGAAACAACCACATCTTCATTAAACGACCACTTTGGAGGAACCTTGTCTTTCAAGGTACAAGTTAATTTTGATATTCCGGTATTTGAAGGACAGATAGATGGATAAGCCTTAGACAAATGGTCAAACCTGCTAGAAGGTTATTTCTCTGTTCACAACTTTTTCGACAGAGAAAAGATCACCTTCGCACTCCTTAAAGATTTCCTTCATGTTAAACATTGGTGGGAAACTTACTAGGAGTACATTTCCGCAAAAGAGTCTGGAATATATGGGCCCGAGCCCACTTGGGGGTTTTTTGTGGATGCAGTAAAGGAACAGTATTACCTTATTGGCAACTATGAGGACCAATACATGAGATGGACCACACTATAGCAAGAGAGGGGCCAAGCAGTTCCGGAGTTCACCAATACCTTCCATACCTTGT
This sequence comes from Picea engelmannii, assembly GCA_009831015.1. NCBI lineage: Eukaryota > Viridiplantae > Streptophyta > Pinopsida > Pinales > Pinaceae > Picea > Picea engelmannii. The sequence continues at coordinate 992,306 of ML777956.1, forward strand.
GCACCAAGCTGGGTATCAAAGACTCTGAATGACATTTGGTTCTCAAATACCGTGGGGCTCTACACAGATAAATCCAAACTAAAATGGATTTTCTGGACATCTCATCACTCGGTGCTTCTTATCGTTATGTTGTTAAAATTGAGCTGAAATGTAAGAACTAGAACAAATGGGAGTTTGGATATGCAAATCCACAACAACCAAAGTATGACAAAGATGACCCTAACAAAGAGTCTCCTAAATACCATTCCAAGCCACAGGAAAATAAGGGTCACGGGAAGACAAAGAAGGACACCAAAAAATCATGCAATTTCCAAAAGAGCCCCTTGTACAACACTAATGAATGTCACTCAAAATAGTCATTGGTGGCCGAGATCAAAGAGAAGGAGAGGAACCCTGATTCAGAATCTGATTACGAAAAAAATGGTGAAAGACAGATCATCGATGTAGACCCCACTACTATTGTTGCTTCCACAACAATTCAACCAGAAGAGCCAACATATCCTGAAGAGGGGGAGCACCTTTTTCATTCATAGATGTGGGTGAAGGGGACCCCGCTGCATTTTATTATTGATAGTGGAAGACATAAGAACCTCATCTCAATAGAGATCATCAAATTGTTGGGATTTTCGATAACACCACACCCTCAACTACACCACATCGGGTGGCTTCGCCAAGGATGAGATCTTCATGTCAACCAGTAGTGTCGATTGTCATACAACATACAACACTTCAAGGATGAGGTATTATGTGATGTTTCCCCACTGGATTTTTGTGATGTTCTCTTAGGGCAATCATATATGTGGAAGTGCCATGCTATCTATGAGTCTCGAGCTTGCAGTGTCATTATTTCTCTGGGGGGTCATCTCTACAAAATACTAGAGGTAGTTCTGACTATTGTTCCACCTAATAAGTGTCACAAGGTACTATCTCATACTACAAAATTCAACTTCTTCACAATCTGTTCAAAAGGTGAATGAAAGGATACTCCAACCACTACAGCCTTGGCCCAAGCACCTTATATCCAACAGAAGCAGGTCGACAAGATTGTAGCAAAGTTTAAATATTCTTTATGCAAAAAACAATCTCATTTATCTAGACTGGTTAAAAAGGTCAAACCCTTCTAGCTGCATGCTCATGATAGCCTTCCACAAATCAAGCAGCGCGACCTCTGCAACAAGGCAAGTAGCTCACCAAGATTCAGATTCAACAAAAACAATTTCCTCTTCCTGGAACACTCTACGCAATGGATACCATTGAATAATACAAAGGAAGTATTGATATAGGTGGATATCCATGGCCACCCACTATTTCCAACTAGCTCAAAACAATTTTCTGTCAATTTTGGCAATTTACTATTTTTAGTAGTTTTAGCTTCTGGGGCCATTTTGAGGGCCCAAATGAAGGTTTTTCGGGATCAAGATTCCGAATGATAGCCAAAGGCATTATTGAGCCCCCAAAATGAATCTCCTCAATGATACCTTTCTAACGGGCTATCGTGCACCTAAAACGAAAATCGTATGCACAAGTTACGACCCCGGGAAGTGGATGTACCAACTTACCCAAACGGGGCCCACATGAATTTTGGCACTTCATCTCCTAGGGTTGGGTTTTTGGATGTCTAGGGTTTTTGGCATTCCTGTTTATTGTAAAAAATGCCTTTAGAGCCTCATTTTACTCATCTTCTTGCGAATGCAAGTAGGCATCACATCTCTTCTCAGAGATAAGTTGCCACCATTCTACCAAGTCTTTCACTCTATATTTTTACAATGTCTGTACATTTCTTTCATTAATAGAAATTTTGTATTATTGTATCTTTGGGTTTATGGCTTAATCTTGGATATATATATTTCTATTATATTATTGGATATTTGTGATATCTCTGTGCATTTATTTATTATATATCCACTCTCATTTCATGCCGAAAATAATATGGATCAGTGGTATCAGAGTAGGCTACTCTTGATCATTTTTCAGTGCATGTCCCCGACGAGGTCTGAGTATATCAATTTGGGTGTCGATCTTGTCTCTCTTGAGGAAAATTTCTCTCACACACCCAATAGACCCTCAATTGCGGAAGAAAATAAAAACAACGGAGCAGACGATCCTATCACTCTGTACCTTGACAAAGTTCTTACGTGATAGAGGGATGAAATGATGGAGAATTTTTCCCACATCCTTCAAGGCCTGCCGATAGAAACATGTGCATCTTCATCAAACAACCACTTTGGAGGTACCTTTCCTTTCAAGGTATAAGTTAATTTTGATATTCCTATATTTGAAGGATAGATAGATGCAGAAGCCCTAGACAAATGGTTAAACCTGCTAGAAGGTTATTTCTCTGTTCACAATTTTTCTGACAGAGAAAATATCACCTCCGCACTCCTTAAATATCTCCCTCGTGTCAAAAATTGGTGGGAAACTTATTGGGAGCAGATTTCCATAGAGGATTCTGGAATATATGGGGTCGAGCCCACTTGGGATTTTTTTGTGGATGTGATAAAGGAACGGTATTACCCTTTTGGAAACTATGAGGACTAGTACATGAGATGGACCACAGTATGGAAAGAGAGCGGCCAAGTAGTTTTTGAGTTCACCAATACCTTCCATACCTTGCGCACCAAGATGGGTATCAAAGAATCCTAACAACATTTGGTTCTAAAATACCGTGGGGCTCTACATAGATACATCCAAACTGAAATGGATTTTCTGGACATCTCATCACTCAATGTTTCTTATCGATATGTTGTTAAGATCGAGAAGAAATTTAAGCACCAGAAAAAACAGGATTTTGGGTCTGCAAATCCGCAAAAACCAAAGTATGATAAGGACAACCCTATCAAACAGTCTCCCTAAAACTAGTCCAAGCCACGAGAAAAGAAGGGTCACGGGAAGACAAAGGACACTGGAAAATGGTGCAATTTCCACAAATTCCCCTGGCACAACACCGATGAATGTTCCTCAAAACATTCATTGGTGGTAGAGATCAAAGACAAGGAGCCAAACCCTGATTCAGAATTTGATTCTGAAAATACTGGTAAAAGACAGATCATCGACGCAAACCCCACTGCTATTGTCACAACCGCAACAATTGAACTAGAAGAACCAACATATCCTGAAGAGGGGGAGTGTTTTTTTCATTCATAGATGTGGGTGAAGGGGACCCCACTGCATTTTATTGTTCATAGAGGAAGCCATAAGAACCTCATCTCAACAAAGGTCGTCAAACAGTTAGGATTGTTGACAACACCACACCCTCAACCATACAACATCGGCTGGCTTTGCCAAGGACGAGATATTCATGTGAGCCTGTAGTTTCGATTGTCATAGAACATCCAGCCCTTTAAAGATGAAGTATTATGTGATGTTTCCCTACTGGTTGTCTGTGATGTTCTCTTGGGCCAACCATATATGTGGAAGCGCCATGTTGTTTATGGATACATACTTTGGGTACATGACAAGATGCATGTTTATATTCCTTATGGGATATTTGGTAAACTATTGAAGCTAACTGAAGGTTGAGGCCATCAAAAATAGTGATGGATATGCAATAAGGAAGTTCTATGCTAAAGGAGTTCCATGTGGAGGAACTCTGTGAAGACTCTGTTAGGAAAACAAAGTCACAACCTTAATGACTACCGAGAATTAAGTAGTGAGATACAATCTTATATATATATATATATAAGAATATTGGATTACATTTTGAAAACATCACATAATGAATATAAGACCAATGAATGAATAAATGAGTATATTTTATTGAATAGGATTGGTTGAAGCCATGTTAAGAAAAGGCAGCGAGACCTTTAGAGATAACTCAGTTGGGTTGAGAAGTCTGAGGCGATGTAGAAAGAATTGGAGGAAGGGAAGAGCCCCTAACTCCTTTCTGGATATGTATTATGTTTTCTCTGGAATGAGAAAGTTGGTACTCTAATGAAAGTAAAAAAAATTTGACACCATAGTAATAAGGATTGTATTGTTAAAGATACAATCAAAATCTGTTTGTGTTCCACTTGTGGAAACATTTGAGGATAATGTGATGAAGTGCATAAAGATATGCTAGCAAATTTTGAAGATGTTTTATGAATTTGAATGTTATGATACATGCATTTGGTTTAATATTATAGCTAATGTGATTGTGACTATGATGATGCATGCTATGTATAGAAAGGAACTAGATTTATTGAGGAAGACAGATTCCAATGATGGGCATCCTCAAGAAGAAGATGACCAGGAGAAGGCTACAGTTGAAAGATTGTTGACAGGGTTGTAAAAGTCCCCATAAAGCACTGTCGATGAGGTAAAAATCAGAAAGAGGGTGCTAGCAACCAAGAACTGGTATAAATACATTCCTGATTATGTGGCACAAGGTATGAAGGGATTTTGTAAGAACCCCTTCTAAAATATTTTATTGTCTTAGTGTTATGCATGAACTTTTGAAAGGGCAGTTGTATGCCTTGGATACCCAAGTAAGGTATGATTCAGGAAGGAGAACCTGAATGATGGAGGTATGAACCTCTGGTAGTAAATTTTTTTTGTAACCCTTGGAAGAATTCATGAATTGATATGTCATGAATGCATTGACCAATCAAGGAATGCTTAAAGGCATTCATGTGAATCTTTTGAGTTCATGTGTACTGATTTGGGATCGTGATCACCCTATAGCAAGAAGTATGGTCCTACTGTAGGAATGGAAGAAAATGAATAAACCATATGAGGAAAAGGTTGGTTAAAGTCCAACACCCCATGGCCAAGAATTGGTGATAAAGTGTGACGGTCTTGAAAAACAATGCAAGAGTGCATTGGGTATGAATGTGGCCATGAATAATTGGCACATTTGCTAAAATCCTTTGAAATGTTGAGTTATGTTTTGAAAGGATTGGTATGTTGAAATGAGGCATAGGCAAGGAATGGGATTCCCTTTTTATGTTTATATAGATGTGTTGAAATTTTAGTATGCATGGTTTTGAATATAGATATATATACATGGATGCATGAGAGACTAATAGTTTGTTTGGCTGTGTAAATAATGAATCGCAGGGAGGAAACAGGTCTTGGATATGGTGGTATTGCAAGCCCATAAGGAAGACCAATTTCCAACTGATCCAAACTCCAAGGAATGGTATTTTCTTTTTGAGAAAGTGAATTTGATTGTTAGTATGCACAATTCTGGAAATGTTTGTGATGACGTTGTAAAGGTGCAATAAAAAGGTATGTGCATGGAAAGATAACAATTTGTTTGGATGATTGAAGTTGAAATTGTAGGAAATCAAGAAGTCTTGGATATGGCAACGTTGTAATCCCATAAGGAAGACCAATTTCCTGCTGAGCCAAACTGCTATGGGAAGGAAATTCCCATAATTATGAATCTGGTTCCTGTGTAGAACAAATATGGAGATAAAATGTGGAATTGGAAATCTATAGGTGACAGATTTACAAGGAAATTTTGAATTTAAAATTTATGAAGATGTCTCATGAATTTTTGTATACCTATGATACAGGGGAAAGGAAAAGATCTACGAAGAGTCAGGTTCGAGGGAGAACTGTGAGAAAGAGTATAATCTGATCGCATGAAATAGAGACTGACTCAGGAGAAGGAGAGTAACCTTCATCCCTATCTATGATTGAGTCAGGAGAAGGAGAGTAACTTTCATCCCTATCTATTACGGTACCGAGAGAAGGAGATCAACCTTCTTCCCTATCTATTATGGTACCTGGAGAAGGAGATTAAAATTCATTCCTATCTATTACGGTACCAAGAGAAGGAGAGTAACCTTCGTGCCTAACTTTACCTGAGCTATAAGGTTGTAAAGATGTAAAAGCATGAAAAATGGCTATTGTTGAGCCATAAGAACCCCATGGTAAGCCATGATCGCCTAGAATATGTTGTGTTGAGGAAACACAAGCTGGAGGGATGCCTTAGTAGAGAAAGTCTAAGGGATTCCTCAACTATAAGACTTGATAGAGTCTATGAAATTCTTCTCGTGTGAGAAAACCTTGGCAAGGGAATATGGATCATCCGAGGGATTGTATAGTAGATAAGGGGATGCCTAAGCCTAGGCCTGGAGGGTGAGTGACCGCAAGGAAGATGATACCTTAATAGTTCTTGTAAAATATTGATTGAGAGCATCCACACGATGGGTATTTCTTCCTATGTGAGAAAACCTTGAAAAGGAAAGACAGATCACCCGAGGGACTGTATAGTAGAGAAGGCGATGCCTGAGCTTGAGCTTGGAGAGTGAGTGTCCGCAAGGAAGATGGAACCTTGATGGTTCTTGTACAATATTAATTGATATCATGAACCAAATGGGTATGTTCAAGAAAACCAATGAGCTTGGATAACAAAACAACCATGTGGATACAAATCCGCAAACTGCACAAATAATTATTGTGCTAAGATTAGAAAAAAAAAAATCCTAGAAAATTTTATACAATGTTATCACATGAGACTATGATTAATATGCTTGTTGTCCAATAATTATTGAAAGCAGGTGATAGATATTAGGGGTTTGAAATAGGACTTGACCGAGAAAGAAAGATCAAGTCTTCTAAAGTGGCTTAATGAGAAAGGCATGACAGGTGTTTCTAAGAAACAACACTGAGGAAGATGTTCCTTTAAGGGGGAGGGAATTGTAACAACCTATTTCCCCCAGCTTGTAATTAATCATAAAATAGGATTACCATGCTAAGGCATGTCGACAGTGTGAACGCATTATTGTTTGAGTTGCCAATAATTGACTGTGGGGGTGAAGCCTTGAAAGTACTGGCCATGATATCACTAGAGGAAAGAATGTGAAAACTATAAGAGAGGGTTCATTATATCAAATAACCCCAAATTTCCCTTGATGGGAATAATAAATCTCCTTTGGATCCCAAGGAGAGAAACCAGTTAATAAAGAAAGGACCAATGGTTGAATTTTCAACCACTCCCATGAATGGGAGCATGGTCTAACTACAGAATGTCAACCCAAAGTACCATTGGGTATGAGAGACCAAGTTGACCCAAGTTCTCTTCTGACAGAAGGAAGAGGATGGGTCAAGAACCATCCTGGGGAAAATATATAATAGAAATCATTAAGGGGAATGCACAGAGCTCTCCAGTGGATGATGAATAGAAGTTCGTGAGCTTGATGTCGAGTGAGAATATGATAAACCTTGTTGATGTCGATAGATCAGAGTCATCGAGGAAAACTACTTTGAATGTTTCTAATTGAGGAGTGTGAAAAACTCCCAAAGACGGATTGTGGACTCTGGAGAAATTTGTTCGAGAGTTTTCTGTTGATATTTGAGACTCCTAAAGTCTGGAGATCTGAAGTAAATCTCAATCGTCTGATCATCCGAAGTATATCTTAGTTGTCATATCGTCCGAAGTAAATATCAAGAATCAGATCGTCTTAGGTGAATCTGGACCATCTGATCCAAAAGAGACGTGGCATAGATCTGTGGATTTCAGGTAAAGTCTCGAAGTAATTCATAGTCATCAGTTCAAGAGGACAAGTGGCATAAATATTTAGATTTTGGGTAAAGGCCCGAAGTAAGCCTCAACTGTCTGATTCAAGTGGACATGCAGCAGGAATCTGCTTACTTCGAGGGGAAGTGAAGTTTCAGATTTGAGATATCAAAACTCCGGAGACCCGAACGAAATCACGACCGTTGATCGGGAAAAGGGTCATAGGACTGTTGATCTAGTTGAAAGTTCAAACCCCTGAAGTAGAGGCAGAGCCACTGAATGAGAAGGATAGGTTTCCACAAATCATCGAGTCCAAAATATTGACATATGAAAGAAAGGAAAGTTTGAGACTTGAGAATTTTGAAATCCGTAATTCTGAAACAAATCACAACCATTGATTTAAAAGAGGTCAGATGTTATCTGTAGATTCAAAAAGGATGATCTGATACATTAGTTCAGAAGCACCGTCAAGGTTGATGAGATCGAAGGTCCCATAGCATTAAGGGGATTGGATATGTGTGAGCTTTAAAAAGTTGAGGGCAGGACGCAATCCAATCCATGATTTTGAATAAAGAACACATGGAGGCTCGAGGAGAATTATGAGCTGAAAGGTAGTTTGGTTTCAAGCTACCTTTGGCTGCACCTGCAATTGTGTATTTTCATGAGGTTATCACCCAAGTTCACTTTAATAAGGGGATTATTAGAAAAGGGGCTAGTGCCCAAACTCGACAGATCAGAGTCTTCGGGGAAAACTACTTCAGAGGTTTCTAAGTGAGTAGTGTGACAAACTCCGAAAGTCTCGAAGGTCGAAGAAGATCACAATCGTCCGTTGCATAGGGACACGTGGTAGAAAATCCATAAAGTTCAAGTTAAAGAACTCCTGGAGAAATGAGTGCATAGGAGTTTGAAACTCCCGAAGATTGAAGAGCCGAAGAACCGAAGAGAATCTAGACCGTCAGATCTAGAGGGTACATGGAAAAAGATCATGAACTTAAGGTGAAAGTACTCCAAGTGAAAACAAAGGAGTAAAGTTGGAAATCGTCGAACACTGAATAGTATAAGTAGTTGGGGGTCGTCGATCTACAAGAGGACACATGTCTTCATATTGTGGACTCCGGATAAAATTCTCCAGGAGAACCAGAGCGTGGAGAAAATGAGATTTGAAATCACCAAAGGCCGAAGTCCCGAAGCAGACCACAATCATTGATTTGAAAGTGGACGCGTGGCACCAGATATAGAACTCTCGGTATGAAACACTCCGTAGGAAAGAAAACAATGAAAGCATCGAAGTCCTGAAGGATATCTCGATTGTTGATCAAGGAGGAGGTCGAAGGACCGTTAATCTTGTCTTGGTTGAAAAGTGTCAAAGTCTCAAAGAGGACCAAGGTCGTTGTTTTGGGAGGATAGGTGTCAAAAGATCCAACAGTCTGGAGGGATTCACTCTGGATATTTGTGTTTGTGGAGAGAAGATATAAATAATTGATCGGTGTAGAAACGTGGCGATGGATTGTGGACTCCCGAGAAATCTGTTCGATAGTTTTCAGTTGATATTTGAGACTCCCGAAGTTTGAATATCTGGAGAGCCCAAGTAAATCTCAATCATCTGATAATTCGAAGTAGATCTCGGTCATCATATCGTCCAAAGTAAATCTCAAGTGTCATATCGTTTGAGGTTAATCTAGACCGTTTGATCCAGAAGAGACGAGGTGTATATCTGTGGATTCCAGGTAAAGTCTAGAAGTAATTCATAGCCATCAGAACAAGAGGACAGGTGGCATAAATCTGTAGATTTTGGGTAAAGGCCCAAAGTAAGCCTCAAAATTCTGATTTAATTGGACACGCAGAATGAATTTGTTTACTTCGAGGGGAAGTGAAGTTTGAGATTTGAGATCTCAGAAGTCCGGAGACCCGAAGGAAATCTTGATTGTTGATCAAGAAAAGGGTTGCAAGACTGTTGATCTAGTTGAAAGGTCAAACCCCTGAAGGAGAGGCAGAGTCATTAACTGAGAAGGATAGGTTTACGCAAATTTTTGACTCCAGAAGATTGACATATTGAAGAAAGGAAAGATTGATACTTGAGAATTCTGAAGTCCAAAATTCTAAAACAAATCACAACCGTTGATTTAAAAGAGGCCAAATCTGATATGTAGATTCATAAAGGATGAATCTGAGCCAACAGTTCAGAAGCATCATCAAGATTGATGAGATCGATGGTTCCATAGCATTTTGAGGATCAAATATGTGTGAATTTTAAAAAGGTGAGGGTGGTCCGCAATCCAAACCATGGTTTTGAATAAAGGACATGTGGAGGCTCGAGGAGAATAGTGGGTCGAAAGGTAGTTTGGTTTCAAACCACCTTTGGCTGTGCCCGCAATTGTGTGTTTGCATGAGGTTATCACCCAAGGTCACCTCAAGGAGGGGATTATCATAAAATGGGCTAGCACCCAAACTCAGATATTCTCCAAGCGCGAAGGGAAGGTCGCGCCTACCATTAGACCTGCACCTGAAATCGAAAGGGTTTGTGTTTAATTACAGAGAAATACCATTAGGGTCTCAGAGAGTCTTTTGGCTTCAAAATCAGAGATCCTTGACCAGGAGGTAAGATTGGTTCCCTGAATTTCCAAATTAGAAACCATGAATAGAGAATTTTCCCTTTAATAAAAGCAAAAATTTGTATGCCCCATTGTGGGTGTGTTACAGAAGAAGTGTACCGAGGGAAAGAATGCTAGGAAAAGAATATGGTTAGACTTCCTACGTGAATATGACTTTGATATAAAACATATCAAGGGGAAAGAGAACAAATTGGTTGATGCACTCAACAGAAGAGTGCATGAGTTTCATGCTACAACCATTAACATGTACCAATCATATTTGAAAGAGAGAATTGTGGAGGCTACAAAATCAGATTTGCAGTACATGGAATTGGTAACAAAATTATAGCAAGGTAAAACGTAGCAGAAATTTGAGGATTATGAATTAGGAATTGATGGAATTCTCTTGTACATAAACAAAGTTTATGTACCCAATTCTCCTTAATTGAGGAGTTCAATTTTAAAATAATTTCACAATGTACCGTATGTAGGATACCCAGGATATCAAAAAATAGTTTCAACGGTCAAGAGCCAATATTATTGGCCATGCATGAAGAGGAAGATTGTTGATTTTATTGCCAAATGCTTGGAGTTTCAAAAGGTAAAGGATGAGCATAGGCACCCATTTGGTTTGCTACAACCATTGTCCATTTCTGAGTGGAAATGGGAAGTTGTAACAATGGATTTCATCACATGATTCCCCAGAACAATCAAGCAACATGATGCAATCATGGTGGTGGTGGACAAGCTTACTAGAGATGCCCATTTTATCCCATTGAATACTACTCACAAGGAAACCAATGTTGTTGATATTTATATGATGGAAGTGGCACACTTGCATGGCATACCCAAGACAATTGTGTTTGATAGAGACCCAAAGTTTACCTCAAAGTTTTGGAAGGGGTTATTCAAATGGTTCAGAAAAAATATGAACTTCAACACAACATATCATCGTGAGTCAGATGGGAAAACATAAAAGGTGAACCAAGTGATAGAGGATATGCTAATGATGTATGTGATGGACAAACCATCTAAATGTGAAGATTATCTATACTTGGTAGAATTTTCCTACAACAATGGGTATCAAGAATCACTGAAGATGATCTTGTTTAAAACACTTTATGGTAGAAAGTGCAACACCCCAGTAAGTTGGGACAACCTAGCTGATAGGGTAGTGGTTGGGCCATAGTTGCTCAAGGAAATGGAAGAGAAAATGATGAAGATTAAAAAGAATTTGAAGGTTGCCCAAGACAGATAGAAAAGCAATGCTGATAAGAATAGAAATCACAAGGAATTTAAATTAGGGGATCATGTATTCTTGAAAGTGAAGGCCAACATAATTTCCCTAAAGCTAGGAAATTGTTCCAAGTTGGCAACCAGATATTGTGGGTTGTTTGAAATCCTAGAGAGGACTGGTCCAATAGCTTATATGATTGCATTGCCTGCATCTATGCCTATACATAATGTATTTCATATGCCATTTCTTAACAAATATATGCCTGATGCTAATCATATTATTGATTGGAATGTGATTCAGGTGGAGCAAGAAATCTCTTTTCGGGTGCATCTGGTGTGCATACTAGACCGGAAAAGAAAGCAACTCCAGAATCAATCCATAGGGCTTGTAAAAGTCTAGTGGACTTGGTATGGTCCTTAGGATGCAACATGAGAGCATGAAGATGCGATGCGAGAAAAGTACCCACATCTTTTTGAATATTTTCGAAATCTTGTTGTTGTGGTGTAAATAAGTTGTACTGAGGACAGTGAAAAAACAAGGGGAGGGTATTGTAACACCCTAAGGTCGAGCCCCTGTTGAAATGTAATTTTTTTTATAGGTTGGTGAGCCAATTGTTTATAAGCTAGAAGAATTATGTGTTTATTAGGCCCAAGAGACCAGATGCTAAGGCCAATGAGCCTGATTTTGTATATGTAAATGCACTCATCATTAATAAAAAATACACCATTGTGTGTAGATCGAACACAAAGAAAGTGTTACGGGGGACTAATCTACACTAGGTAGGGTAAGGGAAGGGGATAACTGTCTAGGAATAAGGGTTAAGCTAGATGGCTTACCTCTAAAGGGATAATATTGTATTATTATTTCCAAAAGGCTAAGGTTGACATAATATGTGTTGTCCCAAGTTTCTGGGGAAAGGGAACGAGTGTTAAGTTGAGCTCATGCAACTTCACAAAGACATGTGTCAACCTAGGCGCATGCAGTTTATAGCTGAGAAATCCATCTCATTGGGGGTTCTCTCACCATTCTCATGACCGTCTCCATTTTGGCAAGTCTTTCATACTCCCCACGGATTCACGCATTGAGCCATTACCTTCATCGTCAACCCCTGCATCATTTACGCACCCCTGGAATATGAATACCTTTGGAGCTACCCCATACTTTTCTTGTGAAGTGCAGCGTAGTTGTACCTTTCCTTAGCCCGTACCATGCCTTAACGGGTTATTATTTCTACCAACAAAGTTTCTTGACTGAGCATGTCTTGCTTCCTTCATCTGTTCTATACCAAGCTTTGTTTTTTCCATCACCCTTACTTGAATTGACTTAGGAGTTGGACTGAAGAAGCAGGTTGTCAGGCCTATGGGTTTGAAGAGGTGGGTTTTCAGGCCCGTGGATTGAAGAAGAATGTTGTCAGGCTTGTAAGCAACTCTCTCCATGTGAGAGAGGTTGTTGGGAAAGAAATTTTCCCAGAGGGAGCCCAAAGAAAACTATATTTCTCTGAGAATTCCTATCTGGCCTATTTTTTAAGCCATGGAAGGGAAGTGGGGCAGCCAAAGGACTATTGAGCAAAGAAGGGGCACACTTCCTGGGGTGGGAAAGGCATGTGTGGAATGAGAGGTTGTAGGCTGTTAGTGTGTGATCCGGATTATTTTCGGCATGAAATGAGAGCAGAGATATAATAAAAAAATGCACAGAGATATTGCAGATATTCAATAATATAACAGAAATGTATCAGAGATGCAACCATAAACATAGATATACAGTAATACACAATTTCTATTAATCAGAGAAATGTACAGAGACTGTAAAAATAAAGAGTGAAAGACTCGCTAGAATGGTGGCAGCTTATCTCTGAGAAGAGATGTGACGGCTACTCGCATTCGTAAGAAGATGATTACAATGAGGCTCTGAAGGCCCTTTTACAATAAACGGGAATGCAAAAATTCCTATACATCCAAAAACCTGACCCTAGGAGATGAAGCGCCAAAAGTCATGTGGGCCCCATTTGGGTAAGTGAGTACATCAACTTCTCGGGGTCGTAACTTTTGCATATGATCTCCATTTTAGGCGTGTGATGGCTCGTTGGAAAGGTATTGTCGAGGATATTCATTTTGTGGGCTCAATTATTCCTTTGGCTATCATTGAGAACCTCTATCTCGAAAAACCTTCATTTGGACCCTCAAAATGGCCCCGGAAGTTAAAACCTGCTAAAAATAGTAAATTGCCAAAATGGCCAGAAAATTGTTTTGAGCCATTTGGAAAAGGTGGGTGGCCACCAATATCCACCTAGATCAATCCTCCCTCCTTAGGAAGCAATGGTCTCCATTGCGTTGAGTTCCCGAGGGAGAAGGAAAAGCATTTGTTGAATCTGCATCTTGGTGAGCTGCTTGTCTTATTGGAGACATCGCGCTGCTTGTTTTGTTGAAGGTCGTCATGAACCTGTGGCTGAAAGGGTTCGACATTTTTAACCAGTCTGGCTACATGAGATGACTGTGTGTAGAAGGAATCTTTGTGCTATGTTGCAACCTTGTCGACCTTATTCTGTTGGATAGAAGGTGCTTGGGCCGAAGCTGTGGTGGTTGCAGTATCCTTTTGTTCCCATTTTGAACAGATTGTGGAGAAGATGAATTTTGTAGTATGAGATACTACATTGCGGCACTGTTTAGGTGGAGCAGTAGTTGGAACTACCTCTGGTATCCTGTAGAGATGACCCCCCAGAGTAATAATGAAACTACGAGGTCGAGACTCATAGATAGCATGGCGTTTCCACATATATGCCTGACCCAAGAGAACATCACAGACATCCAATGGGGAAAGATCACATAATACCTCATCCTTGAAGGGTTGGATGTTGTATGACAATCGACACTGCTGGCTGACATGAAGATCTCGTCCTTGGTGAAGCCACCCAATGTTGTATGGTTGCGGGCGTGGTGTTGTCGATAATCCCAATTGTTTGATGACCTCTGTTGAGATGAGGTTCTTTTGGCTTCCACTATCAACAATAAAAAGCAGCGCGGTCCCCTTCACCGACATCTGTGAATGAAAAAGGCACTCCCCCTCTTCTAGATGTGTTGGTTCTTCTGGTTGAATTGTTGCGGTCGCGACAATAGCAGTGGGGTCTACATCGATGATCTGTCTTTTACTAGTATTTTCAAAATCAGATTCTGAATCAGGGTTCAGCTCCTTGTCTTTGATCTCGGCCACCAATGACTATTTTGAGAGACATTTGTCAGTGTTGTGCCAGGGGCTTTTGTGGAAATCGCACCATTTTCTGGTGTCCTCTTTGTCTTCCCATGACCCTTCTTTTCCTGTGGATTGGACTCATTTTCGGGAGACTGTTTGTTAGGGTTGTCTTTGTCATACTTTGGTTGTTGTGGATTTGCAGACCCAAAATCCCGTTTGTTCTCGTGCTTAAATTTCTTCTCGATTTTAATATCATATCGATAGGCAACACTGAGTGATGAGATGTCTAGAAAATCCATTTCAGTTTGGATGTATCTGTGTAGAGCCCCACGGTATTTCAGAACCAAATGTCGTTCAGAGTCTTTGATACCCATCTTGGTGTGTAAGGTATGGAAGCTATTGGTGAACTCTGGAACTGATTGGCCCTTCTCTTTCCGTAGTGTGGTCCATCTCATGTACTGGTCCTCATAGTTGCCAACAGGGTAGTATTGTTCCTTTACCGCATCCACAAAACAATCCCAAGTGGGATCGGCCCCATATATTCCAGACTCCTATGCGGAACTCTACTCCCAGTAAGTTTCCCACCAATGTTTGACATGGGGGAGAGCCTTAAGGAGTGCGAAGGTGATCTTTTCCTTGTCTGAAAAATTATGAACAGAGAAATAACCTTCTAGCATATTTAACCATTTATCTAGGGCATCTGCATCTATTTGACCTTCAAATATGGGAATATCAAAATTAACCTGTACCTTGAAAGGAAAGGTGCCTCCAAAGTGGCCGCCTGATGAAGATGTGTCTGATGCTATCGGTAGGCGTTGAAGGATGTGGGAAAAATTCTCCATCATTTCGTCCCTCTGTCGCGTGAGAGCTTGCTCAAGCAACAGATTGATAGGATCGTCTGCTCCATCATTTTTCTTTTCTTCCGCCATTGAGGGTTTCTTGGGTGTGTGAGAGGGATTGTCCTCGAGAGAGACAAGCTTGAGACCCAAATTGCTATACTCGGACCTCGTCGGGGACATGCACTGAAAAATGATCTAGAGCAACCTGCTCTGAAACCACTGATCTGGATTATTTTCGGCATGAAATGAGAGCGGAGATATAATAAAGAAATGCACAGAGATATTGCAGATATTCAATAATATAACAGAAATGTATCAGAGAGGAAACCATAAACATAGATATAAAGTAATACACAATTTCTATTAATCAGAGAAATGTACAGAGACTGTAAAAATACAGAGTGAAAGACTCACTAGAATTGTGGCAGCGTATCTCTGAGAAGAGATGTGACGACTACTCGCATTCACAAGAAGATGATTACAATGAGGCTCTGAAGTCCCTTTTATAATAAACGGGAATGCCAAAAGTCATAGACATCCAAAAACCTAACCCTAGGAGATGAAGCGCCAAAAGTCGTGTGGGCCCCGTTTGGGTAAGTGTGTACATGAACTTCCCGGGGTCGTAACTTTTGCATACGATCTCTGTTTTAGGTGTGTGATAGCTCGTTGGAAAGGTATTGTTGAGGAGATTCATTTTAGGGGATCAATTATTCCTTTGAATATCATTGAGAACCTCAATCTCGAAAAACCTTCATTTGGACCCTCAAAATGGCCCCGGAAGTTAAAGCCTGCTAAAAATAGTAAATTGCCAAAATGGCCAGAAAATAGTTTTGAGCCATTTGGAAAAGGTGGGTGGCCACCGATATCCACCTGGATCAGTGTGAGCATGCTCCTGCGAGAAAATCCTTCTGGTTGATCTGTGTGACCTTTCTGTTGTCCTTGCCAAGCCTAGGAATCCCTTTCCTAGTGGAGTTTAGTCCCAGCTCAGGGGTGACCCACAACTTAGTGTGAAGAGCAATGTGGTGTAAGGCTAGGAGGTTCATGGGAGGTCTGCACACAATTAGTAGTCATCTATTTAAAGATAAGTACCCAATATATGTTCTATGTATGATGTGTATCTTGGAATCAAGTTATAATGTTGTTAGAATTGTTTGTGTATAATGCGTGTATGTTTTAATGTTTTTATTTATTCATGAATAGTGGCATGAACAAAATGTTATATCTGTTAATTTTCATTAGATAGATATGTATATAAATATATATGGTATAAGATCATTATTTGAAGTAGCACGGCCCAACCTGGGTGGTTGAGTTGCTACTAAAAGGTATCAGAGCGAGGAGAGACGTCCAGGAAGTGACGTTGTCCAACCTGTTGTTAGTTGGGGACGTAACAGAAAGAGAGGCTTAGAAATTTGAAATCCTCATGAGATGACCCAAGCATGTAGATTCAACCATTAGAATTATGCACCATCTTCTCTTTCTTATTAAAGTTACATTTTGAGCTTTATTTTAGTAATTTGCATTTACTTTGAAGTTTCAACTTGCACGTCTTTCCTTTCTAGAAACAATTTTAACATAGCATGGATTATTCACTTACTAAACTATTTGCAGTTTCTTGATAGATTAAGTGAAAGTCCTTGTAAATGGCGACCACACTTGTTAATATTTGTAATATTTCATTTTTCTTCTTAGTCATATCATAAAAATAGATGTTATGAATAAATGGCCCATGCTACTTGAAGAAGTTAAAAAAGTGGTGGAATTGGGCGTTCCCTAAATAACTGAGTCCTAGAGAAACCTTGAAAAATAAATTAAGTGGTTATTTAACCAACTTGAAGATACCATCCATTCACTTTAAAGGAGCACATCATGTGAAAGGTCTTCAATCATACCTCCATGGTTAAATATATTTTGAGGTGTATTCTTATTATTTAGACATGGCTAATCATTTTCTAAAGAAAAACATCATTTCCACTTGGTTGTAAAGACCTATCATTTCCCCCATCCAATATTTCTAAAAAAATTACTTTTAATTTGGTAAAATGATTGGGAAAGGAAATTTAGTCATGTGTGGGGGAATGTAGATATCTCCATAAGGTATATGGACATTCACTTGAACTAGAGCAAGGCCTATGATGTTGAATCAGGGCTATGGATGTTTGTAGGTAGTGGAGCAACACTACTGGGAAGTTAAACAAGGAGTTTGCTCAAAACATTCGACCCCATCTAAAGTGATATCCTATGATTATGACTATTACCTAAATGATTTTATAAGCATTATGATTATTCAAACTTGGCTAAGTCATACCAAAACACTTTATAAGCCTAATTGTTGGTATTTATTATTAAATTGGGACCTCTCTTAACCTCTTCTCACGGCCCTTCCACTGATTTTTTCAATTGGCCATAATTTCTCAAATTAGAGCCTCCTTCTAAGAATATATTCGGACTTCTACTTTCACTTTGATCAACTAAATTTTGCAATCAACCCTAATTTCTTAAATTGGGGCCTCCCTCTTCAAATATATGATTTTAACCTTTTCTCTTGAACTTAACAAAATGGGAAGAAACTTTTTATAACCTATTTTAATTCAAAATACCAAAAGGTATTTGTTCGATGAGATTATTGATCTAATGTTAGTACTTAACACATGTGTTCTATGTTTTGTATGTTAACATGTAAAAAAATTACAATGATTATGAATGGAATAGAAAAACCGAGAAAGAGAATTGAATAGTTAAAGAAAATGAAGTTCAAAGTAATAAAGGAAATTGAAAACACCAGGTGGCATGGGAGTACAAAAAGTTTCGACAGTTAAGAAAGGAAATGAACCCAAGGTGACACATAAGGATATACCTAAATATAGAAACTTAATATCCAAGAAGGTAATCAAACTATCAAAGGATAGACTTGACAAATGAATCAAACCTCCATGTGGTAGCAAAAATGCAAATTAATGGGAAAACCTAATGACGACCAAGAAAGGGAAATAGATAACCAATGAGAGGGGCCAAAATGATGGTTTATTTCTTCTTCTTTTGTATAAATAAGATAAATAAGATAAACTTGATAGAAAATGGAAATGTTTCCTTTGGGTCTTCTTACACTATTCTATAAAAAATTAATGAAGAAAGCCATTACTGTATGGAACTACCTCTTTTCTTGTTTATAGTTAAATGACTATTGTAGATTATTCTCATGTAAATGGTGATTGTTTCTTAATATTGTGATCCAATTAGCTACTAGTGGTGAATATGAAATGGTTATTAGTTATTAATATGAGTCTAACTTGATTAGATGACTACTGATTTCACTAAGCTTTGACCACTATTCCATAGAAAACTATTTTATATTGTAATGGTTGGAATGAATGTTCATTTCATGTTCATTTCATGTTCATTTCTCATTCTCAAATCCTAGCTAGGTGTTAGATTAATACAAGAATTTGTTGTTAATTCTATTGAATTTAGGACTTAGAACTTATTCTTTAAAATCATAAAATCAGTAATGGTTTTGAAGACAAAATCTAGATAGGTTCCCTATTCTAAACAATGAGAGGCCTAATTGAAACCTTTCATTGAAGGGAACCCCATGTTGAATGTAAGGTCTATTTGCATGAATCCTTACTGCTACTGATTTTTTCTAGGGTTATTTCAGGGTTTTCTCGGTTATTTATGCTCATTATTTAATATTTATGTTTGTATCTTTGTTAAAAAATTTCAGTATGTATATTTTATTTATATTTATATCTGTGTTAAAAAAAATTGTGTGCTTGCCTTGCAGGTTAGGTGGAGCTGGAGTTGGAACTTGGATTTTCATCTAATTAAAGGGTTGTAGGGTTGGTTTAAGTCTCTCAGTGGGTACAGTTTCATTCCTAAGTTGGGTAGGCGGGTAGGTAGGCCCTTAAGGCTCCAGTGCTTCAAACTGAAGCTATGATACCATGTATAAGGTCTATCTGACAGATCCTAGAATTTGTTAAATAATTAAATATAACATTTCTATTATAATTTGTTCACCAGAATATCATCAGTAAAATAACAGTTTACAGTTTATGACTCAGCAAAATTCCCTTTGGGCAACATGACATAAATGATATATTGAATAAGATACACAGCATAAATAACATATTGAAACATCATACGGTCATGAACATGCCATAATAACGAAGAAAAATACATGTCAAGTGATTTGTTTCCCAACTTTGTTTGTCCAAGCCCAAGATGAAACTATGTCCAAGCTGAAACTATGCCCAAAACTGAGCTTCTCTCCATGCCAGCTAGGAGTAGCCTATCCGACTCCCTAGCTCAAGGATATCGTAAGGAATCCTATCCCCCAAGCCCAAAACCCCCAACAACCCGGCGCCTCCTGCAATGATTCACCAAAACTCCAGAACCCAACTCCAAAAACCAGAAAATATGCCACAGAAATACAGACCTCCTCCAATAATGCTCCTTTCCCCAAATCTTCATAATCTTCTCCCGTCGGACTCTTCCCCCTCATATCTCCCCCCCTTCACAGATTCTCCTATCCTCCATTAATTACCTTATCATTTTCTTTATTACATTATCTGATTCCTTTATTACCTTATCTTTCCACTTAATGCTTCTTTCCCCCTGCATACTTAAAGTCTTATAAAATAATTTAAAATTTATTAAGCTCTTAATTCATTACCCTAACCTTTAATAAGTTAATTAATTAATCAATCAATAGTGATAAACAATTAATAAATAAATAAATAATATTATTAATAACTAATCATTGTTTAATTAAAACCATATTAGAACGGTTATTTATCTAATTAATTATACTTAATAAACCCTATGCAACTATTTAACCACGATTGTTACAATGAAGATGAGACATTTCCCCCTCTCAACACATTGATCTATTGCATTGTTTGCTCTTTAATCTCGGTCAAAACTTTTTCAACCTTTTGACAAACATTTCATGTGAGAGTGAAAGTAAAAAAGGAACACATATAGTTTGCAAATAAGGAGAAATTGAAAATAAAATGCATGTGAGAGTGAAAGTAAAAAAGGAACACGTATACTTTGCAAATAAGAAGAAATTAAAAAAAAACATAAGATAGTACTTGTTATATATAATAGGAAAGAAGCACTCAAATTAATATCAAAATTTAAGTAACCTATATAACTCTTTCAATATACCAACTAATAATATATATTAATTTATTAAAAATATTATCTAAACAAAAATATTTTAAACATTGAAATATATATATATATATATATATATATATATATATATATATATACTTTTATTAACATAAATAAAAATATTATTTTCAATTTTATTAAAATGATCAATATGAAAATTTAGATATGAATCCTTAATAGTGGATCGAGCACACCTCAATTTCCCATCATTCATTATTTCAAGAGAAGTGAACAATTACTACAATACAACCCACAAGTTATCCCATCTCTCTAATGTGATGCATTCGTATAAAAAACAATTGATCTGCCAATCTTGGCACCGTTGTGGTCGAGATGAATTGAAAATATTTTAGATATGAAACCCTTAAACTAATAACAAATTAAACGTATAATATATGCAAACATGCCTTCGTGAATAGATTTTATATAAGAAAATCTCTACGCTGCTATTCGACCAAAGAAGCCTGGAGTCTGTGATGCACACTACTTTAAGTTATTCTTTCACCAAAAGTTCTAGATGAGCAATAAATGTAAAGGATCACAAAATATAACAATTGAAATTGAGACTTTACGTTCCATAAATAGGCTTAATCTTGAAAACAAGATCAGCTCACAGATTGCAAAAGGTTTTCGTGAGTCTGGTATTGCCTCGTAGGGTTTTCGTGAATGCAAAAGGGACATTTATCTCATCTCAACCCTAGTTAACAACGTCCTCCTTCCCAGCAACCCTAATTAACAACGTCCTCCTTCCCAGCTGCCTGGATTGAGGGGCGAGTTATTGACAGCTCCAGATTGAGATTGAGGTGGGGATGCTCATCCCGAGCTAGTTCGCTTGCCGCATCTGAAACTTGCTCGGATTTGACGCTTAGTTCAGACGTGCAATGAAATAAATCTTGGACAATCTCGTGCGAACGTACTGTTTCAGGCTCTTTAACATTCCCTGAAGCCGAACGATGATGGCGAGAATTCTTTTGAAAAGGACGATGGGCCAGGGGATCGAGCCCCATTATCATATTTCTCTTGAGATGCGAGTTCCAGTAGTTCTTTATCTCGTCATCTGTTCGTCCTGGCAAACGGCCAGCTATCAAAGACCACCTGAAAGTGGAATAGAAATACAAAATGAATCAATGATGGCCAGTTATCAGAGACCACCTTAAAGTGAAATAGAAATACAAAATCAAGCAGTGATTAACTTGAATTCCAATGTCTTAACAATGAAAATTAGCCGAAACAGCCTAAACAAGGCAGACTATAATCTTCAAACGTACTTATTTCCAAGGAGGGCGTGCAGTTTGAGTATAAGATCGTCTTCGTCTTCAGAAAAATACCCTCGTTTCAGATCAGGGCGAAGATAATTTATCCATCTCAGCCTGCAACTCTTACCACACCGAAGCAGACCTGGTGATTATAACATCAAACCCACTTCCTTAGCATCGAACCACCAGCAACATTGTTAGAATTACAAAAGAGATTGAAGGAAACTGTGCATATGATGCAAAACAACAGAATATAAATAACTGTAGGTAGGTATATATATATATGTTAAACCTGCGGCCTTGGGGAGAGTGCGCCAGCAACCCTCTCCATGCGCCTGAATATGTTGGACGAGTCTGGCATCTTCTTCTTTGGTCCAAGCTCCTTTGTTCCCGTCACCGCTGGGGCAGCAAGGCGCTCTTCCCATCTTTTAACAGTTGGCAGAAACAAAAAATGGACGGAGCGAAGCAATAATAGGTTGCAGAACAGAAAACCGTGGAAGCAGGTGGAATCTGTGTGCTAATAAGGTAGAAAAAGTCGATGGGAGTACTTATCGGTGGTAGTTAAACTGTGGACAGAGTTGACGAGAATGGCCGCTCAAACATCTGCGAGTATTAGGGTTAATGTGGGCGTTGGTGGGTATATGTATCTTTCAGAAGGTTAACTTGGATGGCATGCAAACACCTCACCTCACTGCGATTAAATGAAGAAACCTCAACGCCATGTGAAATCTTTTTCAGGTTTCGAGATTCAGGTTTGCCTTCCAATTCCTCCATCGCGTGTAGGTACGACTCTTTGGTCACGCAGGGCAGTCTTAAATCATGTCAGTATGACTTTTCGGTAACAAAGGACATTCTTAAATCGGATGCGAAAAATATCTTTGGATTTATGAAACAACATCATAAGTGTACGAATACATGTGACTCATTATTTCCTCATCATAAGTGTACGAATACATGTGACTCATTATTTCCTCGTCTAAAAGTTAGGATTCTTTAAATATTCTATTTTTTCACTTTTATTTTGGTTGTATAGTGATTGTTTTGGCCATTTAATAAATGTTGGTTGTATATAAATCCAAACAGTAAAAAAAAGAATGGTAGGATAATTAGGGAGCAATCTTTTCTCCGGAATTCAGGATGTTCATGATCAGAGTTATGGATTGGTTTGAAATTTAAAAGCAAGCCGTGAAAACCTGTTTATTTTTAGCCTATTCCTAAAAAAATCAGTTACACTAGACCCATAAACTATCAAATTAGTAAGAAGCCTTGAAAGGTTTTCTTCTTATTTTAAGGTATTGTTTAACTTTTCTAAGTTTTTGTCAGTGTTATATATATTATTGTAACTTTTCTAAGTTTTATAGGAAGACGACATAAATCTAAACGAAATCACATTTTTAATTAACTACTCAAATTTGGAGATATAATAATGGGACAAATATCTCTATAAAAAGGTGAATTTTTAGACAAATATCTCTTTGGATTTGAACCGACTTTATTTTGTTCTTATTTACTTATGTAACCATGATTTATATTTATCTTAGTTTTGAATTTAATAAGTATTTAAAAAGGTTAAAACAAAGAAAGTTACAATTGTTTTGGTCTTTCAATTAACTTAGATTCATTTTAATTCAATGTTTTATCACTTTTAAAAATGTAGTGTCATTTACCTGCATGGGTGTAGACGGATTGGCAAGTGTCGTGTAAATGGAAGGAAATTTGTAAAATGAAGTCTCATGTTCGATTCTCACCCGGATTTACTCGTGCGTCATTCTTGCGGGCTGGGTGGTTTCACCCGGGGTTATAGTGGTAGCCGACGGGGATCGACCCCGTGTCACGCGAGTACAAAATGTAGTGTCATTTTCGTCTTTTATGATTCATTGGATCTTATGATTTGAAGATATTTGAGTAGTTGGATCTTATTATTTGAAGACATGTAATTTCCTACGTACAGTTGTTACAAAATTCTCACTCCCATAATCATATATACGTGTTTCTTGAGAGTTGAATTTCGTCAAACACTTAGGTTGTAGGTGTTCTTTCAGTGTTAAAACTCCCAATTTGTTTTTGTGATATTTTAATTGTTTTATGAAGTGTTATGGGTGGGTTTTCTATGGTTTGAATGTGCCAAAAACTCCTTTTAACATAGAAAAGGTATGTAACAACAAGCATATAAAACCTCCATTGATAAACTACAAATAAACATCAATAATACGGTTCAAAATATTTATTGCACTAAATAGATGTGACAACATAAATGCATTGGATAACCCAACAAACAAAATGAGGAACCTGGGTTATTTGTTTTTAGTATGATTCCTTTACAAACATTGGGATAATGGGGATGTAGGTGCATATATGGTGTAGCGACCTTCCTTGACAAGAACATGGATGAATATGTAGTGGAATGCAAAAATAGAGTGGAAAATAGAACAACTCAATGACAATAGTGATAAGAACAACATTCCCATGGGAAGATATGTCTAAAATAGTCAGCAAATAACCTCCCTCAGATGACACAATTCCGTTGCAAGGTAAATCATCACACATATTGGAGAAATGAGTTCCTCTTCTAACTATATCGGTCTTCCCACAAGGAAATCAGCCCAATGTCCAAGATGGTGCCCTTCATCCATAGAAATTAGCCCTGTAACATGGTATTTCTCCCCCATCAAGGATACACTCACCCAACAAGTAAATGACAACCTCAACTTGGATAAACTTAGTTCTAGACTTAAGAAGATGCTATCCACAAGTCCCAAAATCACCCTACTCAAGAAACATTTGTCCCCGCAAATGGAAACCAAGATGCTAAATGGTGAAAATGCTTAGCCACAGTGAATGACAATAGAGAAATGTGTATGATCTTTGTTATAACTTACATCAATACTGAAAAGGGGGGGGGGGTCAATCAGTTGGATCATAGTTATCAATTTTCTTTCCTTTGCAACAATTTAAAGTTGTTTAGAAGTGCGTACTTAACCAATAGTACATGCACAAAACAAAACAAAAAAACCCAAAAAGCACATTACACCAGAAATTTTACTTGGAAACCCAATGAAGGAGAAAACCACAAAACATATTTTTGCATGATCTTCTACAAGCACCAACTTACAATTTACAATTAGTCATCTTGATAGGCACCAAATTGTTGTAAATCAGGACATCGATCCTCTCAGGCACCAACTTTTTGCAAATAATAAGGACACCAATCCTTTGATGAACCAACCTTTCATAGATAACGAGGACACCAATCCTATCAGGCACCTATCTGTCACAAATAATGAGGACACCAATCCTCAGTGAGCTTCAACTTATCCTAACACCACCCTACCACCCTGAAATTAGTTTAAGAAATATTTTTACAGCACTCGACTTTTCCTCTGGTTCAGTTTCATTGAAAAATTACCAATTTTGTTTCTTCTCTTTTCATCCGCACACCAACTCAAACAGAGTGCATCCTTATTTATAATGCTTTTACCTGAATTCCCTTTCATGTAGTGGACGCACACCATTTCTATTGTGGACATTTTCTGACCAGGTCATAGTTCTGTTAGTTACACTTCTATCTAAGTAA
>ML777957.1:0-19029 GCA_009831015.1 Picea engelmannii
TCATTTAGGATATTAGTAATATATCCTCAAGTGATGACTAATGATTTAGTTAAGATTGCCTAGCCTAGTCATCATGCATGATTTTAGGATCTAGAGAAAATTTCTCTATGAGGTGGCATCACCCATTGTACTATAAATATGTACCATTGGTATGAATACACGTAGTGTTGGCTAATATGCCTTTTCCTCCATGTTGTTATTCTTGTTTATGTTTTATTAGCGCTCAATGCACAACCACACCAGGCCATACATGTTTAATGAGTGCAGTGGTTATATTTAAAAACAAAAACATCCCTAGCACGATATGCATGTTTTTGGGAACATGTGTTCACCGATGTGTATACTACTATATAGTGCACCACCGTACATTTTTTGAAAAACTATATTAGTGTGAAAGTTTTTGTTTAATCATGACATGGTGCAATATAATAATAAACACCCTGGTGAGATTGGTTTTACATAGTGCACCACCTAAATTTGGAAATTAACCTTAACACGGTGCTCCATATTAGAGCACTGGTGCGTATAATACAATGGAGTGCACCTGGATATTTTTTTGACACAATCCTACACTGGTGCGTAAATGTTTTTTATTTAATCATATAACGATCCGCTTTACTAATAGGGCACCGATGCTTCCAATGTTACATTGATCACCGTATATTTTCAAAAGAATGCTATTACGGTGCGTCATTATTTCCCAGTGTGTCCTTATTTTCGTAGAGAACCAACTAATATTTTTCTTTATTTGAAATAACCCTGTTACAGTGCACTAGTTTTGAGGGCACCAATGCACCTGTTGTAGAAAATGAACTGGTGCGTTATGTACTTATAAAAGCACCAGTGTAAAAACATCCACTAAAAACTCTGCGTGCTCACCTCCTCTAGTATCATCTGCTATAAATGTAATTTTGGGATATTTTTATAGGGGCAACCACAAAAACCTCCGCTAGAGGGTATTTTCCTTATAGTGATTTAAGAAAAAAATATAACCTTAAATCCATCATGCTCTATGAGTTTCATGCTTCATCTACAACTGAGAATTCTGTCTTTACCAAAACCTATGAAGGGATAAAATGTTATTTTTCTGGGACGGTATTGAATAGTACATTCACACCTTTTTGGTTGAATGTGATACCTATCAATGCAATAAGGGAGAGACAATCAAAGCTCCAGGAACACTCCAACCACTTATGATCCCACCTACTATTTGGACAAATATTTCTATGGAATTCATTGTTGGCTTACCTAACTCAAGAAATAAGTCAATTATCATGGCATTAGTGGATAATATTTCCAAATATGCTCATTTATATGTTCTTCAACACCCATTCACAACATCCATTGTGGCTCAATTTTTTATGGATAATATCTTCAAACTCTGTGACATGCCTCATTCTATTGTTTCTGACTGTGATCCAACTTTCACCAACACTTTCTGGAAAGAATTGTTTCGACTCTAGGGTACCCAATTGAATCTCATCACATCATATCATCCTCAGACTGATGGAAAAATTGACGCAGTCAACAAATGTTCGGAAACCTAATTGAAATGTTTTACATATGATATACAAAATCAATGGTTTCAGTGGTTACCCCTTGTTGAGTGGTGTTACAACACTTCTTACCACACCTCCACTCTCATGACTCCCTTTGAAGTAGTCTATGGAAAAACACCACCTTCAGTTGTATCATACATGCTCAGTGTCTCCAAGGTTCAACAAGTGGATAAAACACTGACAATTTGCATGGTGATCCTATGTACTCTCAAAGAAAATTTAGTCATGGCTCATAATCACATGAAACAAAAAGTAGACCAGGCTCGGCTCGTTCTGAATGTGAATTTGCTGAAGGGGACTAGGTGTTTCTTCGTCTGCAAACTTATATGAAAACTCCACTCAAATCCCAACATTATCAGAAACTCTCCTCCAAATTCTATGGTCCTTACTGTATTCTAAGATAGTGGGGTCTATGGCCTATGAGTTAGAGTTTTCCAGTCACTCTAAGATCCACCATGTTTTTCATGTTTCCTACTTAAAGAAAGTGCTCAACACTAGGTGCCATACTCAGAACAATCTACTAGAGTTGGATGAAGATGTTTCCATTTAGTTATAGACACAAGCAGTCTTGGATTGGCGCGAGTGTCATCTCTGCCAACACACTATCAAGGAGGTTTTATTTCAGTGGAAGGACACATAGCTATAAGATGCAACCTTGGATACGACTACCATTCTGCAACAATTTCCTCATCTCAAGCCTCAAGGATAAGGTTTGTCTTAAGGGGGAGGGCATGTTAGGGACCTAACCTCTCTAAACTCTCACGTAGGTAGAATAATATATTTTCCATGTAATAAAGGTCGATATTAATAAGGCCTAGTAATAAGGAAGAATAAGTCAAATGTAAGAAAACCGAATAGAAGCTTTCACTTCTAGAAATATATTCCTCTAGATTGTTCTTTTGGTGGATAGATATAGTATAAATAGGAGTTGAGGGCATGAGAAGTATTTTTCTTGAGAATTATTGTAATAGAGCTCATCTCTTCTCGAGGTTTCCCCCTTGAAGAGACAAGTGAACATTTTTTCCTATCAATAAAGGTATTATTTTGATGTTGTGGTTCCTTATATTTTTTTGTTCCGATGTTATTCTCTACAATATTTATGTTTTCTTCTATTATAATACATATGGTACCTAACAATATCTCATTCTAATAATGTTTCCATGAATGATAAGTGCTTGTATTCAACATGGTATATGTAAGTTGGAATAATGATTTCAAAAATCTACTTATAGAGTTTGGATATCTATCACTAAAAATGTTCTTGGGAAGACCATGGAACTTGTAAATACATTGCATAAATATTTCTAGCAACTTGTGAAGCTTTTTCAGTTTAGAGGTGTCACATAGTCTAGATGAGGTGTTCCTTGGATATGGTAAGTACGTAGTTGATATTTTGAAGGTATTTTAGGTGATGGATTATAATCCCTTAGCTACTCCTATGGTACAAAATCTAAAGTTGTATGTTGACTTGGATTTTAATCCTTTAGTGTATAGACAATTGATTGAATCTTTGATATATTTCGTTAGCTGTAGCAGACTTGACTAATGTTTTTTAGTGAATACTATAAGCCAATATATGGTTGAACCAAGGTAAATTAATTTGGTCACTGCATCACATGTACTTTATTACTTTAAGGGAATAATACATCATGGTCAAAGGTATATAGCAGATGGTGAGGTACAAGTGCCAAAAATATAGAAATAAGTATGGCCCAAAAGCTTTCATATGTACATGTATGGAAATCATGTTTTTCACACCATCCAATTTATCAATATTGTTGTCAATAAATGTTGATTCAATTGTTAACTCCAACCAAAATTATACTTCATAAAGTCCTATGAATAGATGTTTCTGAACATTGGAAAAACTGTTAAGGGAGAACATAATATGCCACATCAACTAATACTCAATAATATCTAAAAACAATATTATTAAATAAATAATAGTTGTTTCCACCATCATGTGTCCTTGGATTTTGAATTTAAGTGTACAAGGAAATGAAGGAAAACTTCATGAGCCAAGAGAAGCAAATGATTTATACCTTGTTGGAAATGTGTTTTGGATCATGAATGTGACCTCCCTTCAAACATGCATGTGTCAAATACAATAAAAGGTTACATGATTGGATAATAACTAAACATGTATGAGCTTTCATTTGTCAAAAAAAATAAAATGTTATATGACTGAATAATAATTAAATATATACAAACATTTAGAAAAACTAGAGGGGAATACCTCATGAATAAGCTCCTCTTGGTTTCGAGAATAATTTATTCTCTACTAAACAAGGTCAACATGAAGGTGGAAGCTCATTTTTCCCCTCTCCCTTTATATCACTCTCAATTCCCGGTACCCAATCATGCATAACAAGTAGAAAAACAAGAATTAAAGATAAATTAAATAAAGAAGGTACATGCATAAGTAGCAAAAACAAAAAATTGTATAGTTAATAATTTTTTTCCTTAAAATATGTACAGTCATTTCTTTTCCTTTTTTTTTTTTTTTATATAATTCATGATTAAATCATCATCACATTCATATTGATCCCCTTGGGCCCTCTTCTAGTGTTGGATGGTGATGTGTCATCTCAAGCATTGTACTACTTCTAGTAGCATAATGTGGACGTTGATGCACTATAGGGGCATCCACTACAATAATAATAATAATAAAATGCATAGGAATAATAAAAAATAATAATATGAAAGATATAGGTTTCAATCAAATGGTAGGAATTATTTAAGATATTCAGAAGTACTTGGGATTTGTTTTATCTTCAAGGGAACCAAGTTATCATCCACCAAAATATGATGGATATTGTTTCCGAGCATTGAACAAGTTTATCAAAATTGATTTCATTCTCATCCCCTTACACATGTCTAACCACATACAATATTATTAACTTAAAAAAAATTATCCAAACTTTAAATTTATTAAAATCTTAACTTGTCATAGTAATTTGACATAAACATTTTTAATTAACATGCATGCATTGATTCCCTGATGGAACCATCGTAATTGCCACCGATGACAATGTAGAACACTGTCTTCATTCGTAGAGCACATTTCAGTTTACAGGATTGTTATTTAAGAAAGCTGTAAACATATGGCCAGTCCTCGACTTCCAAAGATAACTCATTTGGGTTAAGGAACGAAACCTCTACAAACTTTCTCCTTCATTTCTGAGCGTTGCAATCTGATTTTTATTTAAGAAACGGCTGTACAAACTTGCTTGGTCATTTCTGAGCGCTGCAATCTTATTTCTGATATTCTCTTTATTTACGTTCCTTTCACTGTTCAGTGATCTCTCTAATATTTGAATTCGGCGGTTTATACTTGTAACCTGAATTCCAACGACCGAGGAGGAAGTAAGCTTTTTTTCATATATACAAAGAGTAGAGTAGAATTCTTACAGAAAATAGAGCTATGAAATTTACACAGAATCATTGTAAATCATGGAAATTTCGTAGCTCTACCGTGTCTGTCCAAGTTCCGAGCAATACGGTGCTTAATGTTGGCCGTAACTAGAAGAGTATTTGCAGAAAATGAAAGTTGTGTGCAGACTTCAAAGAAAAACCATTCGCGTTTGTACGAGGCATTTACCTTACGTTGAGGCCAGCGACGCAAAAAATTTCGGCGGCATACGTTTTTCACAACCGACGAACATATTCGAAGTTTCGAGCATGCATCGGTCAATGGGAGATCAAAATATCTTGCCAACTCTGAAATTTCCAATCTTCCCGTCCTCAGCCTCTGCAAATTATTTCACAGGTATAGAAATGGCGAAGTTCAGCCAAAACCAAAGAATATAATACTTTTTTCAACGCCAGAATTCCTTCCATATCTTTTATTGCTGTAAATTACCTGAGCTGAGTAAGCGGTTTTGGGGATGTAAGTGCGAGACGAAGAGCCTTGTGCGTGACGATTGACGTTGCCGTTGTGTTTGTTTCCTCTGGCATTTATATTACGATTCCAGTAGCGCCGGGAGCCTGGAACAATTAATTGAAAAACTGATCAGTTCAGATTAATTTTTCTCCGTATTTGGTTTCCAGGCCCAAAGATATGGCGATTTGGAATCCTACCGAATGTTTTCTTTTTCACACTCTTGCCAAAATCTGGAGTTAACAGAAAGGAGTCATAACGGAGCAGAGAACCTTCGTTGCTTCGCACCTGGTTATACTCTGCTATAAACTGTTTTATATGTTCCGGGTCTCGAAACCTAAGAAACACAAATCATTTGACATGAGGCATCAAAAATAAAAGACGAGACTACTTGTTTGGCGGCGTATTCAAGGTTACCACTCACTCAATTATTTCACAGTTCAGGCTACCTTCCCTCCCATCATGATTACAGAGCCGGCATTGGGAAACAGCATGAATGGGTACACCTTGAATCCCATGGATTTCCAGTTTTGAGTCTTGGATGCCTATGTATGTAACCACAAACAATCTCTTAGATAAAATCAACTCACTTTTACAGAATTAAATATTGGCATATTATACTATTATCTTATATTCATATTTAAGATTGGATAAATCTCAGTCTAATAAACCAACTTTTACAGACTATCTATATGCATATCATACTATTAATATTTATATTAATATTTATTCATCTAAACTTCTAACAACTAAACACTCATAAGATGATGGTTAAAAGAGGAAAAAAACCTACAATTTGAAAGTGATAATGGGACAGTTAAAAAAGGAAAAACACCTACAGTTTGAAAGTAATAATGGGAGATGATAGGTTAAAAAAGAAAAAAACTTACAATTGGAAAGTGATAATGGGAGATGATGGGTAAAAAAAAGTTAAAAAACTTACAATTGGAAAGTGATAATGGGAGATGATGGGTGAAAAAGTTAAAAAACTTGCAATTTGAAAGTGAAGGTAAGAAGTTGAAGATAAAGTGTATATTTATAAATGTATTATAACTAGCACAGTCATATAATTGTGGTTGATGAATTTCGAAAGGCATATCTCATTTGCAAATAAATCCTAATTTTCTTTTGCCCTATATTATTTACAATCAAACCTTAATTAACATATCAAAGTACAAACAAACCCTAATTTTTGCAAAAACCCTAATTAAAGTTTTAAAATGAAATAGTATGATACAAAACTAAGCTGCCACATAATCCATGTGATTTAATTCATGCAGATATGCAAATGGTCAGGTGGTCTCGCATTGCACGAAGTTTACCAGAAAGGACAGAGAACTACATCAAGAATTACTAGAGAAGTGGTAGTAAAAAAAAGATTAATCTACAAGCTATGAGTGGCAGCAGGGCCATTGATACAAAAAAAAACCGAGTACATTTTGAATGTTTGTCGGCGAATTCTTATTGCCTCACATCATCATCTCAAGGACCGTCCGTCCTAAACAATGCAGAGCCTTCGACCAGTTTCCCAAGGAAAAATACCGAGGAGATAGAGGTTGAAATGAACACAATCTCGTATCTGCAGGAAGATATTTTGTCTCTGGTATCCATGCAAAAAACGGTTTACATTCCAATACGTGTAATCTAAACGTAGTTACGGTTCACATCCCAAGAGTTATATTTGTAATTTATTTGAGTGGCAATAAAATTTTGCATAGATATTAATCCTCGTTAATCATCTTAATGTGGCAATCATATGGCTTTACAGTAATTTCTTAATATGATTAGGTAAATGTGAAAAAGTAAACATGTTAACACATGCATTTATAAATGCAAGGAAGTTATGAACACTAAATCTCATTCATTGATTTAGGAGGACGACTAAGAATATGCCAACATCTTTAAATGTTGGCCATAAGATTAAGATTTAAGATTAAAAGATCATTAAATGTGCCCATTGTTAATAGGTGTACGCCGCGTAATTAGATAGAGAGAGTGGAGATAAAATAGTGCATTTGTAATTTAAAAAAAAGTTACAATCAGATATAATAATTACAAAAAGTATGAAGTGAAAGTTGAAAGTTTGCATTTTTAAGTGTATTTATATTTTTGTAGGGGATGGAGATGAAGATGTGCATTTTTCATCCATAAAAACAAAAACTTATAACCACATGTCTGAATAACAGAGAGAATGGTAATAATTAAAATCTAAAAGTGAATTGAAAAGATGATGTTCATTTGTAAATATATTAATATATAAAGTGAAAGATGAAAATGTTCATTTATAAAAATAGTTATAATAGATGAGTGGAAATGACATTTATCTAGAAATGAAATTGTGGATTTTTAATTAATTAGGAATACAAAACTTGCAACTAAAAATGATAAAATAATACTTATAATAACCTACAACAAAAAATAATAATATTAACAAATTCATAAAGATGAAATAGAAAATAAAAATACATTGAAAAATGAATATATAATAAATAAAAGATGAAGATAAATATTTACACATTTTATATACCTATCTTATAAAACTTCTTTCAACTTTTGTTATTTACTTACTTTAAATCATATTTAGTAAATTTAAATATAACAATATATATTTTTACAACTTTAACTTTTAAAGTTTTATAAAATTTTATGTTGTTTGAATTTTATGGATTCTTTCCATGGTGGGAAACTCCTTTCACAATTTATATAAAACCCAAGCAATATGATAATGAACTCAGAAAACATGACACACTTTTAAAACTTGTTTACTTTCAATTATATTTATCTTTAAAAATATATAAATAAATATTTAAATTTTTTAATAATATATAAATAAATTTATATATTTATAAACATAGAATGAAGATTTTTTATTTTTTTATTAAAATATATATATTTAAATTCATAATAACTAAGCTGACCTATACTAATTAAAATAAATTAATTTTTTTTAAAAAATTAACCCACCATTTACCCCATTTAAATTTATCTATGTAATTAAGATAAATAATAAGACTAATAGTTTTATGTGCCCACCATTTATATATGCCAATTAATAAAAATAATAAGAATAATGTTTTTATGCCCACACCATTTGTATGAATGATTCGTCGCAGGAGTTGGCAAGCTTGACACCGAAAGGTGGCGGGTGTTCTATGTACCGCATTCCATCCCCAGTCTAACATATTATTGGAGAATATCGGCGGATTCCATCCACTAGAGTTGATGTCGGCCTGTTCAATATTATAGCGGGCTAGCTCTTCTACTTCCTTAAGTCCTCCCGGCTGCTTAAAGGCATGATTTGAAGGCATCGACGTAGTGAAATATGACCCAGTAGGAGGAGGGAAGTTGGGATTCATGGCGCTTGCACCAGTAGGAGGAGGGAAGTTGGGATTCATAGCGCTTGCACCGGGAGCCGAAGAATAATTCATCATCTGATTGATATTAAAATTAGCACTGTTTACTGGAACAGGAACAGTGCCAGGAAAAACACTACCATTGACAAGGTTCGTATTATAATTGTTGGGGGCACCTGGAATATAATGATTATTAAAATTAACCAAATTGGGATGATTCTCACGAGGGAATGAATCATCTTCGATATCAGGCATATCATCGAAGGAAAGCCGTCCATCACTACTGTCATCGTTTAACGGCTGAAAATTATCTCGCTGCCTTCGTTCAGACTTCTGGTTATAGGTATCAATGGTGGGTAAATCCGATACATCGACTGCCGGTAAGTTGTAGAAATCAATATTGTCCTCGCTCCGATTCTCCGTAGGGAATTCTGAAAATTCAGATCTGTTGAATGGTACAGTTCCAGAATATCCATTGTTAGGGATATTGGCTGTTACAGCATTATCTGAACTGCATCCGACATAACCGCTATAATCTATATTGCCATTCTTCACATTATTGACGTGGGGAATCCCCAGATTTTCAGACATTTTGAAGTAGTGCGATAATTAACAACCCTAATGCGTTATTATGTCGTGTGAAACTGTGCATACAGGATATGGATGACAGAATGGACAAGTATTAGGCAGTGTAAGTCACTAAAATTAGGCACTCAGTCGATCGTAGCTGGCTTAAGCTAAAATATAACCCTAAGCCATCTAAAATATTAACCCTACAATAGTTTCATACAATATCTGCATGGCAGAAAAACCCTTTGGTGTATCAGGAGGGCGTTTTCATACTTATTGAAGGGGCGCGACCTGTGATCGGATTCGTCTTGACATGCTGAATTCTTGTTACGAAAGGACATCTCCCTAACGTCAAAAGTTAAGCAGCTGTTGTGTTAGTGCTCAAATTTACTTCAGGCCAATCTTAGGGTTAAGATGATCTACAATATGATGAAATTCAGTTCATGCCGATATTAGGGTTAAGATGATCTACACTGTGATCTCTTCCGAGCAGTATAAAGATCATTCAAAATGATTTTTTCTTGGGCAATCTTGTTAAATAGAAATTTTAATTTCTAATTGATCTTATGCTTTTTAAGCATTTTGGATGGCCTCTCCATTAAGTTCCGTTTTAACTAATTTTAAGTTTCAAAAACTTTTACAACAGTAATTTTTAATATAAAAAAAACATTATAAATTATAAGTTTTAATTAGGGGATGCAAATACTTAATTTTTAAGAATGGATGGGATCATTCATAATTTTAATGATGGTTGGATTATGAACATATTTTTAAAATTTTTGGTTGTATTAAATAAAGTTTTATTTTAATTTCTTTAATTACTAATTTGGGTTGTTTTTAAATGTATTAAAATTTTAAAAGAAAAAAAAGTCATCATCAAAAGTTTTCCATTTATTAACTTATTTTATAAATCTATATTTTAAGATTATTAAGTGAAAATATTTTTCCATTTATAAAAGTATTCTCTAAATTTATATTTTAAAATCATTAAGTGAAAGTATGAGAAATATCATTTTTTTTTTTGTTAAATTATGTAAAAATGATTAACAAAAAAAAGTGTAAGTAAGTATTTCTTGGGCAATCTTGTTAAATAGAAATTTTAATTTCTAATTGATCTTATGCTTTTTAAGCATTTTGGATGGCCTCTCCATTAAGTTCCGTTTTAACTAATTTTAAGTTTCAAAAACTTTTAAAACAGTAATTTTTAATATAAAAAAACATTAAAAAATATAAGTTTTAATTAGGGGCTGCAAATACTTAATTTTTAAGAATGGATGGGATCATTCATAATTTTAATGAGGGTTGCATTATGAACATATTTTTAAAATTTTTTGTTGTATTAAATAAAGTTTTATTTTAATTTCTTTAATTATTAATTTGGGTTGTTTTTAAATGTATTAAAATTTTAAAAGAAAAAAAGTCATCATCAAAAGTTTTTCATTTATTAACTTATTTTATAAATCTACATTTTAAGATTATTAAGTGAAAATATTTTTCCATTTATAAAAGTACTCCCTAAATTTATATTTTAAAATTATTAAGTGAAAGTATGAGAAATATCATTTTTTTTTTGTTAAATTATGTAAAAATGATTAACAAAAGAAAAGTGTAAGTGTTATAAATGGACCAAATTTTTTTGGCAAATTTTGATCATCAATGTTTCTATCAGTAATATAAAACTATAATTTTTGATAAATTTGGTGTTACTGAATTTTTTATATTAACAAAATATTGAATTTATCCACTTATTAACTTATTCCATAAATATATGCTTGGAAGTTTATTAAATAGAAGTATGATACTCATTAAAAAAAAATTGTTAAATTGTGAAGTGACATTGTAGATCATTTTTATGCTAGTCATAATCTTATTTTATGGCACAACATTATTGTTTTTTTTTGTTTTATTTAATTACTTTTTATTTTTTTTTGTACTTGTTATTGTTATTAGGAAAATAGTATGTTTTATAATTAGGATTTTAATTTCATTAGTATTTTTTTCCCTTTATTTTATAATCAATTTTAAAATATTTTGTAAAGAATAAGATTTATTTTATAATCAATTTTAAAATATTTTGTAAGGAATAAGATTCATTAATAAAAAGGATGTATAAATTCCCATTTAATTTAAGGAAAGGTTTTTAAAAGTCCAATGTTTGGATAGGCCACTCATCATCAGCAACAAATGAAGCTACATAATGCTAAAGAGTGTCAAGAGATAAAAATAAAAATAAATAGGAAAGAAAATAACACAACTTTTGAAAAGATGAAATCAAGTTAAAGGACAAGATAAATAATAAAAGGAGAAGGGGTTAATTAGGGTATGGAGAAAAAAAAGAATGAATATTTTATGAGCTTATCAAAATTATTGCTTAATTAAAATTAAAAAAAAATGAATAATTAATAAGATGAAATTTTAAAAACAAATTGTTTAATTAAATTGAATAAATAATTAAAAAAAAAAATTGATTTTTTTTTTCCAAAATTATTACTTAATTAAAATTAAAATGAAATGAATAATTAATAAGATGAAATTAATAAAAAAATTGTTTAATTAAATTGAATGAATAATTAAAAGAAAAAATGAAAAAAATAATTAATTAAATTAAATTAAATTGAGTAATTAATAATGAGAAAATATTAAAATAATTTGGAAGATGAGGAGAAAAGGAAGATGAGAAGATTAAGAAGATTAAAAAAACTAAGAAAATTAGGTTAAATGTTGGGGTGAATAATAAGTTTCCAAGAATGACTAAGTTTATAGTTCTCCTCTCAATTAAAATTATGTGGGTATTATGTGGGTGTTTAGAGGTGTGGTTGTGGGTTATGTAGGTAATATGTTTTGGGCTTTAAAAGCTTTTTATATTTGGTCAATGTATTATTTTCCACATGAGCATGGAATTTGGTAATCAACATTGGTTTTAATTTGTCCTTGATAGTCTCCAATAATCTTATAAGAGTTTTACAAGGTTTGAATAGAGTTTTTATATTTTTTTTTTGCCAAAAAATTAGATATTTGATTAATGGTGCCCTAGATATATATGATAAGGAAATGATGGCTTGAGGGAATGAGGAATGGGAAAGAGTTAAGAATAACCATTGGATAGAAAGAATTTGTCAAGTGGGCTAATCTTATAAGAGTTTTACAAGGTTTGAATAAAGTTTTTATATATTTTTTTGCCAATTTTTTTGATATTTGATATATGGTAAAGAAATGAGGGCTCGAGGGAATGAGGAATGGGAAAGAGTTAAGAATAACCATTGGATACAAGGAATTTATCAAGTGAGCCTTTTCTAGTTTAAGGAATTGGGAAGTGGAGATATTATTAGCTCTAGAAATGAGAGATATTAAAACACCATTTTTTTTTGGAAAGATGATGATGGGACTAGCCATGAAAGTGTTGGTCAATATGAATCTTTTTCCTATTTATTTTAATCTTTTCTTATTATTNTTATATATATATATATATATATATATATATATATATATATATATATAAAATCATTCATTCAATTTAATTAAACAAAAATAAACAATTTTTTTTTTAATTATTCATTTTAATTTAATTAAACAATAATTTTGCCAATAATTTTTCTTTTACCTATCTTAACTTAACTTAATTGTTTTAATCATTTTATTCTTTAACTTAACTTAATTGTTTTAATCATTTTATTCCTTTCTTTCTAGATACCTTAACGAATAAATCATTAAATAAATTCTTTCCCTCTTTTTGACATTATCCTTTGACTTTAGTTCGTTTTTTCAAAACCCTAAACATAGTTTAATCCAGTTTGACTTTATCGAATAAATCATTAAATAAATTCTTTCCCTCTTTTTTGACATTATCCTTTGATTTTAGTTCGTCTTTTCAAAACCCTAAACATAGTTTAATCCAGTTTGATTTTATCCTTTGATTTTAGTTAATCTTTTCAAAACCCTAAACATAATTTAATCCAGAATATAATTAACTGTGAAAACCTTCGCTCTTAAATTTTGAACTTCTATGAAGAGAATTGTCTCAAACTCCAAACAAAAAAAAACGAAAAGGATTAGCGATCTTACATTCCTTCTTAAACCTATGTCGAGACGCTCATATCCTTCACGTGCATTCATCAACATCTGAGAAGAAGACCTGATCGAGACGCTCATATCCTTCCTCCTTTCACGTGCATTCATCAACACGTGAGAAGACATGATCTCAACAGCATTTTCACGATAGCTAGCAATGTCGTTCTACTGATGAAATTCACTTCATCAGTTTTGAACTCAATCGCCTATCCAAAAAGTTATTTAATATGCATCTCAAGCTCTCATCTTTGATTCAATTTGATATCTGGTCTCTCATTGAATGCAGGTCTTCTACAACAACTACATATATTTTTTAATCCACCTCTACCAACCAAATTCGTAAATTCAATAATATTTTTACTAAACAATTCTTGCTACCTCCTCCTCGTGCACATCAACTAGGTTCTTATATTTGTGCCCCAGAACCCTATTGTTCCCACTCTACAGAGCATACTACTATTTCTTCTATGGCGTCCCACCCAATCCCTTACTCTTCGGCTCACATTGTCTCTGATCCTAACCGCTCTTATGTTTCTCCTGTAGTTTCCCTCACCTCTCTCCTCACTCCTTCGAATTCCATCCAATCTTCTACTTCACTATTACAATCCATGACCTCCTCCTCTAAAACGCCTTTCATCCTCAGTACTGTCTCCTGCGTCGCGTCCTCCCCTCAAGTATCCTCTCTCCCACTAAATCCATTTCCCGCCCTGGCCAATCCACAACAGATTATGTTGATTATGTTTTCTATCCCTCCCAAAAACTCAAGCGATCCATTCTTAAGCCACCCACGGCCTCCAAAAATGAAGTCGCTCGAAAACCTAACCTCGACGTTAACCATTCCGATCTTGCTCCTTTTACCCAACCAAAATCAGTTTCAACTCTAACGTACCAGAAAACGTCATCTCTTCCAATAACCCTAGTCCCCCCTATCTAAACTCATCTCTTACTGTAATTCACCCTCTACTACCTTTCAATCTTCTTCTCCTATAATCTCTTCGCCTAATACTAATTTACAATGCTATTCTCTAATTAATGATAAATCTCAATATCCGTCTCTTAAAAACATTTTGATTGATAATAATTTACACCATCCTTCCCTAATTTCAATTAATAATTCTAACTTATCTAATTCCAAGCCTTCCTTTCTAGACATTCTGTTAAGTTTTGAGCTATTATTAGGTTTCTTTTCAATTTACTAGATAACCATAGCATAGGTAGGATCACTAAGAGAAACACAATCACGAGATACACAACATTTATCCTCGGAAACCCTCATGGGGGAGAAAACCCAATGAAACTTTCTTAATATAGATAGCCAATACAATGCTAAGACAATAAACTAAACCACTAGAGAATATCCAAATGCACCTCTCTCTTCCTTCTTCTCCCAACTGCAGCTCTCCAAACTTGCGCACTTGATGAGTGAATGAGTGTGTGTGATAATGAGGCATTGGCTTCCTTTATTTATACAAGTTTGGAGGTGTTGGAAAGGTGTCTCTTCACTCGGAATGGATGGATTGTAGTGGTTAAAACCACTTTAATTAGGCATGGGGTCCGACTTCTTAATTTTCATAATACAATTAGGGTTTGACCAATCCACAAAAGGGCGTTTGGTCAATTACAATGCCCGACATGATCAATCCAAAAAAAGAGATTGATCTAATGAATAATGACTCAATAATGAATAGAATACTCTTTATAGTTACAATCTTTCAACACTCCCCCTTAACAAGAAGGGTATTATACAACAACATGAGGAGAGAGAGAGGGAGAAACAACAACAACATCTAGAACATTCACTGACATATCTATAAATCATCGAAAGTTTTTCTCTATCATCATCCACAATAAGGACCTGGAATAACATCATCATTATCTGCATCAACATGGATTAATATAACACTTATACATCATTATTATCAATAACAACATGACGCTGATACAACATCAACAACAACAACATCAAAACACAAGGCTAGAGCATCATCAACATCAACATTAAGTTGGAAATCTTTAGCATGAAGCTGACATCTCAACAACATCAACACGAACCTGGAAATCTTCAGCACGAAGTTAGCAT
Organism: Picea engelmannii; assembly: GCA_009831015.1. NCBI lineage: Eukaryota > Viridiplantae > Streptophyta > Pinopsida > Pinales > Pinaceae > Picea > Picea engelmannii. Next base: position 15,511 of record ML777957.1, read on the forward strand.
CTCAAAAACATCAGCACGAAGATAAAAATCTTCATCACGAGGTTGGCATCACAACAACATGAGCATGAAGCTGGAAATATTCAACACGTGGTTGGAATCACAACAACATCAATAGAAAGATGTAAATATTTAGCATGAGGTCGACATCACAACAACATCAACATGAAGTTGGAAATCTTCAACTTGAAGCTGACATCACAACAACATCAACATGAAGCTGGATATCTTCAACATGAGGATGGCATCATAACAACATCATCATGAACCTAGAAATCTTCAGTATGAGGATGACATCACAACAACATTAGCACGAAGCTGGAAATATTAAGCACGAGGCTGGCATCATAGCAATATCAACACGAAGCTGGAAATATTCATCACGAGGCTAGAATCAACACTACTCCCCCTTTCAAGGGAGGTCATTTTGTAGTATACCAAGCTTGTATCGAAAGTGCTCAAACTTTACATGTGATAGAGGCTTGGTCAACACATATGGAACCTTCTCATCTGTGCCAACATAATGGAGATTTAAAGCTCCCATCTGCATCATATCATGAATGACGTGATACTAGATCTTTATGTGCTTGAACTCATCATGGAACACATCATCTTTATACAACTCTGGTTATCACATAGGATCACGGTGGCTTCCATCTCCAGATCAAATAGACCTGTCAACAACATATGAAACCATATATATTCACCATTGGGGGAACATGCAACACTGTATTCAGATTCTTCCATGCTGAGAGCAATACTTGATTTCTTTCTACTCTGCCATGAGATCATGGCTGACCCTAGACTGAAGCAACATCATGAGGTGCTCTTTATGTCAGAGACACTTCCAACCCAATATGAATCAGTATATCCACTCAGTCTGAGGTCATGATCTCCATTATAGATGAGACCAAAATCTAACATAACCTTAAGGTATCTCATCACATGTTTTGTAGCAACAATGTGAACACGTCTGGTTCTACCAGAAATTGACTCAAGGTGTTCACAACAAAACATATATCTGGCCTGGTATTTTTTAGATACATCAACGATCCAATGATCTGTTTGTAGAGTGTAGCATCAACCAAGTCTGACAAAGTATCAACCAGGAGCTTCAACTTTGTTTCCATGGGTGTATTCATGTATTTTCACTCCAACATATCAAACCTCTTCAGTATTTCAACTACATACTTCCCTTGGTTAAGGAAGATCTTCTCTGGGCTCTATCAAAATTCAAGACCTAAGAGATAATGCATTAGATCTTTCATCAAACTCTGTAGTGAGTTTCTTCAACAATCTGTGATGATATTTCTTCATTTTTTCAAGAATACATCTTCTACCTATAGTAGAAACAATATAACTTGATCATCATTCATAACCTTGAAGTAAAGGTTAGAATCAACTTTACTCTTGGTAAAGCCCAAGCTGATCACGAAATTGTCAATTATGCCATACCAAGCTCTAAGAGATTGCTTCATGTTGTAGACATGAGTCTTTCTATATTCAAATTCAAATCAAATTTTAACACCACTTTGTACCAACTTGGTATACTTGATCAATTGCAACTCAATCTGCACAATCATGTGCTAACTCTATGTGATTTCTGCAAAGCACTATCTATCTCATTTCTTGAGAGTATGTCCTCTCCTCTTTTTGCAACTGCTCCTTCTAGAAGTGGGACTTTGCACATGCAACTGCTCTAAATATAAGAATTGTTGCTCCATTCTATGTGTCTGTTGAAATCCGAGAGTAACTCGTTTACTCCATCATGGCAACAACTTCATCTAAAACTGAGAGTGGTCCAATAAATGAAACTGAAGGTATCTCTTCTTATTTCATGCAGGTAACTCTATCTTTTATTCTAGTCATCTCTCCATGACCCAACTAATGTATTGCACAAACTACCACTCAATTTTAAATATGGGGATTCCTTCCCCTACATCTCATACTATATATGATTCATGGTTGTTCTGGTTGTCTTCATGAATACTGTAACGATTTCTTCAATTAATGGAGTAAGTGTCTCATCATAGTCTTCTCCCTCTTGTTGGGAGAATCCCTTGGACACACATCAGGATTTGTACATCTGCAATGTGTTTGATCTATTAAATCAATCTTGGAAGTCAATACTAACTTTTCTTCTAGTCTCACAAAAAATCCATATCCTAGTATTTATGATTGGATTCCTTCTTTGTTACTAAAGCATGGGAACCTTTGAGGAGATTTCATATCTCCTAGGAGTCTCTGAAGCTATGATCTAGTCTTCTCATCGCATCTGTCTCCCAGTCGTGGAAGTTGTCTCTTCATATGATCCTTTCTGAGATCAGGCTTACTATTGATTTCTCCAAGTCTACAAGGACTTCATAATTTCTTAGAGGGTATACTTGGTGTTGAATACCAAGTCTAAATATGAAAAGATGAGTTAGACTTCAAACGAGTTCTGCTTCCCGTCAAGGTGGATTCATTATCCTTTGAACAAGTCTTCTGTGAATTCTTGTTTGGTCATCTTTTGGAGCCTTATGCTCTGTAATATCCCCCAAAATAATTAATTATTAAAGTCTATGTGCACTTAGGAATTTATTTCCAGTTTTGGAAAATTATTGTCATTTATGGAAATTCTGAATTTGGAATTTGGTTAATTGTAATTAATTATTGTGACTATTGGGGAAAGATTTGATTTTCCCAACCAACTTATTGACTATGACACTTGTAAAAGACAAATATTTTTATATTAATTGTTGAAGGACAAATGGAATAGCTAGGTTGAAATCAGATGACCATGAATCCATGAGTGGGGAACAGAATTGAACTACCTTAGGGATGAATTTTACAAGTGGAAAATGATGAATTTGGCCATTATAAGCCCCTGAAAATCAGGGATTTGTAAAGCTGCAAAAATTCCCAAAGGGGGGAAAAGACCTAGGCACAATATGCTTTGGAATATACAACATATGGGAGGAGGAAGGGCACTGCTTAGTATGCTGGAGAAATGATATCACTTGCTGTTATGAACATTTTTCTGAGTGTGAGGAAAGGGGAATTTCTGATCTAAAAAAGGATTATAGAGAAAGAGGAGCATTGGAGTTCACCCTTATGGACTCATGGTCAGGTTAGGGGGTGAGCGGAGCAAGTAGATTGGTTGTTCTTTTCTATGGTTGGGTGGAACTTGGCTATTCCATTTGTTGTCCCAGCACTGTATTCAGATATGTACATCTACTTATTCCTTGTTCAATTGTTTTATTGATTAATAGCTGGTAGAATGAAATGAATTGTAGAATTAGCCTTTATAGTTTGATTTTATTCATTGAGTAAAGTTAAGAAAGCTATTGTGTGTGTTAACTGTTGATAAAGTTGAGTTATGTAAATACATAGGATCTGCATCTAACCTAAATAAAATATAATTATTACTGTGTTAATTATAACCTTTACCAAGTATATGAACATATATGTACATGTATTCAACTTAAGGAACATTGGATTGTTGACAATGCTAAATGAAATTCTGCAAGTGAATACAATAAT
>ML777957.1:27246-41727 GCA_009831015.1 Picea engelmannii
TCCAAGGATGGGTGCCACCATATGGTGAACTTGGACCCCCCACTCCCAATACCATTTACCATCTCAAGGGGGTTCGAAAACCACCTTCCCCCTGCAAAACCGCCCCCCGCAAATTCAAAAACGTTTTTTTCGCCAGTTTGACCAGTTCATTTCTGAGAGTGAGTCCGAGCGAACAGAGATGCATTTTCAAAATATAAGAGAGTATTTTGTTCATCACGGGCTGCAGAACAAAAACCTCTCCCAGAATTTACACAGATGTCAATAGTTGGGAGAATCTAAGCCATATTTGAGCCCTATTGTTCATGCTTCCATTTTTCCCTGTTTAAGTCATGATTTTGTAGGAGCTGTTTCAGCGAGCTGGAGATGAAATTGGAGAAAATGTTTTTACTCCAGACATACTCATATACAATAACCTCCTTTAGTTTATACACAGGTGTCAACAATTGGTAGAATCGAAGCCATCTTTGATCAATATTTTTCAGGATTCCATTTTTCCCTGTTTCAATCATGATTTTAAGGGAGCTATTTTGGCAAGCTAGAGATGAAATTGGAGAAACTGAAGGAGTTTTTTACTCCAGATAGGCTCATCTACAATAAACTCCTTCAGTTTATACATAGGTGTCACCATTGAGGAGAAACATATGTTTGAAGTATACCCCTATTCTCAGTAGATTCGACCCATATTTCAGTTCAGATCTTTTTGGGATTTACTTGCTATTTTCGGCTAGGATGATTGAATTTGGTTTCGTGAGAATAAGGATTGTATTTGTTAGTTATATCTATGCTTTTAATAGAGTATGAGGTGAGGTAGGATTAGAGAAGCAACAATACCATCGCTATGATGTAATATCATAATGAGCATGTTCTTGATCTCCAAGCAATAAAAGAAACTGTAGGATTCTTGTGTTAAACGCCCTGATGATTTGTAATTTCTTTATGTAATTGTTCTCCCTGTTTCCACAATCACTTTTCTTTTTGAACTATGAAATAGAGAAAGAAGAGCATAATTCGTTGGAATATATGCTCTGTTTCTTGACTTTGGATAATTTAAATGTTTTCCTCTGATAGACAGGTGGGGAATTCTTAATTGCTTCCCATTTGAATATTGACTTGTTTCATATCTCTTGTTTTTCTTTCCATTTAAATCTCGAAGATCTAGTGTTTTAGCTACCTAGCCTTGCAGTTTCATCTTACAGAAAAAGTCTTGAAGAGTTTTTTGTTGTGACTCCATTTCCCAATAGTCTCCCTTCTCGGTGCTTACTCCATTTCTCACAATCAAATCCATGTATAGTTATACCTAGCATAATATCCAATCTAAACAAAGTTAAATCCTACAGAGAGATCCCTCTCTGAGTCATGGAGGGCTAGATCCTTGATTCCAAGTGGTTTTGTAGTTACCTCTGTCAATGTCTCCTTCAGCCTGAGAAATTATAGAGTGCTAACAATAGTTACAATATTTCATCACCTTCACCCCATTCCTAACACTAGCTCTTAATCCACCTCTTCGCCATCTTCCATCGATCATCCCACCACTGCCATCAACCTTTATTTGTTTGATCTTGAACCTCCCACCCGTCATATGCTTAAGAAAGGGTTCAACTTTGCCATTGTTCCTCATCGGATCCTTGTTGAAGACTTATCTGTTCTATTGAATCCATAACGCCGAATATTACCACAGATGAGGCTGAAGAAATTAAAAAATTATTCTTTGCTCCAAACCTCCTAAACCAAACCTTAACAAAGAATATTTCCATTCAAAAACGCCTCATCCCTCATGACCCTCAAACCCATAGGATATATGGGCAACCTAAAATTCATAAAAAATACATTCTCCTCAAATCTATAGTCAGTGTTATAGGCACTCACACTCCTGTAGTGTCTCACTTTCTAGCTCACAAAATTCAATCTTCCATTGGTCAAACCACCTCCATTAAGGATTCAACCAATTTCATTCTCAAAACCAAGAATCTTCACCTTGAAGAACATGACATCATCTTCAGTTTTGATGTTGTGTCCTTATTTACCAAAATTCCAGTTCGTTAAACTATTAACATCATCTCTAAATTGTTTGACTTTGAAACCCTTAACCTTATTCAAATATGTCATACCTCCACCTTCCTCACCTTCAAAGGAAATTATTATGGAAAAACTGAAGTAACAATCATGGGGTCTTCCTTATCTCCTATGGTCACAAATGTTTTTATGGAACATTTCGAAACTCTCTCCATAAACTCTTGGCATCTCAAACCAAAATGTTGGTTCCTATTTGTCAACAATACCTTCATCATTTTGCCTCATGGTTAGTCCTCCTTCAACTCCTTTCTCCATCATCTCAATAACATTCCCCCCCAGATAAAGTTTACTATGTAAGTGGAAACGAATAATTTTCTCCTCTTTTTGGATGTTCTTGTTTCTTGGCTACCTAATGACTCCCTCACCCACCTATTTTATAATAAAATTACCCATATTGAACAATACCTTCATGATCTCTCTCATCATAATCCTACCAAAAAAAATGTTGTTCTCATATCTTTCATTTCCAGAGCTAATCGTATCTCTGCTCCCCAATTTATTGAACAAGAAAAGGTACACCTAGAAAAAGCCTTCGTATTTAGAGGTTGTTTTATCTCCCAAATCAACAAAGATTTCTTCTTAGCCCGAAAACCTAACTCTAAAAATTCTCATTCCTCGTCACCTTGAGCCCTCATTTCTTTACCCTATGTTCAAGGAACCACTCATCAAATATCAAATGTTTTGGAAAAAAAGAATATAAAAACTCTATTCAAAACTTGTAAAACTATTAAACAATTATTCTAGACGAGTTTACCAAATTCCATGCTCCCCTAGAAAATCATACATTGGTCAAACACAAAAATCTTTTAAATTCTAACTCAAGATGCGCCTCTAAATCTGCTATCGTTGATCACTGATTTAATTATAAACACCTTATTTTCTTCAATCAAACTAAAATTCTTGTCTCTCCACCCTTCTACACCTTGAGCATCATTAGAAAGGCTCTTGAAATTGAAAAACACCCAGATAATTTTAATGGTGAGGATGGCTATAAACTTAGTCATTCCTCGAAGCCTATTATTCAATGTCTCGAACATTCAACCTAATTCAATTTGTTGCTTTAATATTATCCTCTTCCCTCTTGTGTTTTCCACTCTTTATCTTCCAATTTAATTTAATCTTATCTTATTATTAATTACTCAATTTAATTTAATTTAACAAAACAAACTTTTAACTATTCATTCAATTTAAATAAACAAAAAAAATCTTCCTATCAATTATTTATTTCAATTTAATTTTAATTAAACAATAAGTTTGATAAATTGTTAAACCCCCTTCCTCTCTTTGACTTTATCCTTTTACTTCCATTCATCTTTTTATTCTCCTTCCTATTTATTTGTAACTCTTGCACTCTTTACCATTCTTTAGTTTCATTAAGTGAAAGTATGAGAAATATCAAGTATTTTTTGTAAAATTATGTGAAAATATTTAACAAATAAAAATGTCATAAATAAACAATTTTTTTTTTAACAAATTTCCAACATAAATATTTCAAAATAAAATTATAACTTTTGTCATATTTCCTACATGATAATGTTTTTTTTATTAATAAAATATTAAATTTATCCACTTATTAAGTTAACCTATAAATATATAATTAAGTTATCCTATAAATATAGGATTGGAAGTTTATTAAATAGAAATATGAAACTCATAATATTTTAAATTATGAAGTTACATTTTACATCATTTTTATGCTAGTCACGAGCTTATTTTATGATACAATGTTGTTATTAATTTTTTTTGGTTTTTGTTTTCTTTAAATACTTTTTGACACAATGTTGTTATTAGTTTTTTTGGTTTTTGTTTTCTTTAAATATTTTTGATTTATATTGTAGTCATTATTTTTATTAACACAATATTATATTTTATAATTATGATTTTATTTTTTTAGTAATTTTTTCCTTTTATTTTATAATTAATTTTAAAATATTTTTTTTAAGAAATATGTTTTTCCCTTTTTCTATAATAAATTTAGGAAAATTATTTTTTATTATTAATATTATACAACTTATTTTATATATATATATATATATATATATATATATATATATATATATATATATATAAACATTAAATTTTATATAAAATAAATTGGTATATTTTCAAAAACAAATTTAAATATTATAATTATTTTTTAAAAACTCACACAAAACCTAAGTCACATCAATCCATCCGCCCCAATGTTAATCCCTATTAAAAAGTGTACAACACAAGATGGTCACCCTTTCATTTATGGGTTAATCCTTTACCCAAATACTATGCTCTAAGAAGTGTTGATTGTTACTCCTTGAGGCTCACTATTGGAATGAGTATTATGATTTAGAAAGGGTTGATCAATAATCAATCATGGTCCCCCTTGATGAGAATATTATTCTTGGGGAAAGGTTTTTCAAACCTTCTCTGAGGTCACCTCGACGAGAATAAAGATTTGGAGGATGTAGTATATCTAGGGAGGTAATATGGGGTACATAGGGAGGTACCCAATGGGAATGTGGTTATGTGTCTCTTAATAAGAAATATGGGCCCACAAAGGACAACAAATAAGTTATTACCGAGTCCAAAGTTGAATCAGAGACAAAGTATACAAAAGGAGATGAAGGAAAACCACACAAAGGACACAATAAGGAAGATAAGAAGGTCATTGACTAAAAAACACAATGTGTTGAAAACTTGAAGAAAAAATCATAGATTCCTACAGTTGTTGTATATCGTCATCCACACCACATAGAAAAACAATAGTCATCAAGGAAAGGGCATGTGAATCGACACATTTATGCACAAGTAGGGAACCATAAAGAAAATCAATCAAGAGGTGCATGGAGTATTGCTAGCACTACATGAAGACATTGGGAGAGAGAAACAATTACATGGAAACCCCAACATTATTCGGAGCAAGATCGAGGTGGCAAGGTAGTATTTGAACAACATGTTCGGCTTCCATTAGGATGGATGGATGGTCGTTCTTGGTACCAATTGGCTACATTGCTTATCTAGTCATATTGTATGGTTTCCTCATATGTTTCGAGGATGAAACATGTGAAGGAGGAGGGAATGTAGTATACCTAGGGAGGTAATATGGGGTACCTAGGGAGGTACCCAATGGGAATGTGGTTATGTATATTCAATGTAAGGTTGAATAGTTCCATTGTATTATTAAATAAAACCCATTATGGTAGTTAGACATAATAAATGTGAGAAGGCTCTCTATAAGGTTCCTAGGAGATAGAGAGAGATATATAAACAAGTGTAAGAAATGTATTAAAGCATGGTGAAGAATAGTGTTATTGTACAAGAAAGGATTGCTTGAGGGTTTTTATCCTTCCATAAGGATTAATATATGGCGTTATCCTACCTCAAGGGTTTTGGTTATTTATATTTTTCAATATTTGGTGAATGGTTTGGTTTATTCTTATTGATATTGTGGGTTTATTTTGATATTTATCTTCATATCTATTCAGGTACTTAACATAGGAAGTGTTAGTCAACCCTTCCCATGGATCACCTTCAATAATAATATTACAATCATGGAGGCATTGGTAGACACATTCATAGGATCCACCTGCATGAGAAAGGATCATCCCAAACTACCCTAAATCAGAATACTAAGATGGAGGAATGTAGTCAATTGACCTTTCCCTAGGATCCCCTTTATGGGAAATGTTAATCTATAGGAAGGATCAATGAAGAATACTTTTCTCAAGGAAGGGTTTCCAAACCCTTCCTATTGATCATTGTTTATGTGAATACTATGCTCAAAGAAGGGCCATTCTACCCTTTCTTAGGCTTCCCTCAAAATGAAAGTTAATATAGAGGAAGGGTTGGTGGACACTTCTCCGGGATACCCTCGATGGAAAAACTAATATAGAGGAAAAATTGGTTGATTATTCCTCACTATCCCCTCCAAAAATAATATTATACTCGAAAAAGGTTCGACCAACATTTCCTTGGAATCCTCGTCTACATGAATATGAAGTTGGAGGAAGGATCAAATAACCATTTCCTAGGATCCCCTTTGATAAGAAGACTATGCTAGAGGAAGTATTGATTGATCCTTCATCGAGGTCCCCTTGAAGATAAACTAATATAAAGGAATAGTTGATCAACCCTTCCCAAATATCACCCTCAACGAGAAAACTAATTTGGAGAAGGGGTATGTCAACCCTTCACTAGGATCCCCTCAATGGGAAATTTAATCTAGAGAAAGGGTAAACTAACCCTTTCCTAGGCTCCCCATTGACAAGAATACTATGCTAGAAGAAAGGTCATTCAACCCTTCCCTTGGTTCCTCGTTGATGTGAATACTATACTTGTGGAAAGGTTAGTTAACCCTTCACTGAGATGCCCCTTAATGAGAATATTATTTTGGAGGAAGGGTTGTTCGATCCTTCAATGGGGTTATATCAATGGAAAAAATAATCTATAGGAGGGGTTGATCGACCCTTCCTAGTTCTCCCCTTAATGTGAATAATAATCTCAAGGAAGGGTTGATCACCGTTCACTCAAGTCCCATCAATGAGAAATATAATCTAAAGGATGGGTGAGCTAACCCTTCCCTAGGCTCCTCCTCAATAATAATACTATGATCGAGGAATGGTTAATTTAACCTTCCTTGAGATCCCCAAAGATGTGAATAATGTACTCTATAAAGGTTAATTTGACCCTTCCCTAGGCTCCCCCTTGATGATAATATTGTGTTGAATGAAGCATTAGTCATCACTTCACTTGGGTCCCATGATAAAAAATATAATCTAGAGGAAGGTTTTGTTGACCCTTCTTGGGGTTCCCCTTTAATGGGAATACTAAGGTGGGGGAAGATTCAATCCAACTTTTCCTATGATCCCCTTGATGGGAAATCTAATATAGAGAAAGGGTTTACCAACCCTTCCCTAGGCCACCCCTTATCAATAATGTTACACTCAAGGAAGGATTGGATAACCCTTTCCAAATATCCCTATAATTTCTAATACTATCCTTAAACAAGGGTTAGTCAATCCTTCCCCACACTCCCCTTAATGAGAAATATAATCTAGAGGAAGCGTTGGTCTTCCCTTCCCCTAGCTCCCATAAAAAATAAAACCAATATAGAGGAAATATCAATCGACCCTTATATTGTGGGTGGGAAATCCCTCCTACGGACTAGCCCTAAGGGTTTTATCATGCATGCATAAATGACCTAAAGATTCTTACTTTTTACCATCATCCCATGCCTAAACCCCATTACTCATATGTAAATACAAGGCTCAACAGATTAAGTTGACGTACCTTATTTTTCGTGTTTGAAGTTGATCCCTTTTCTCTCTTGGTCGTTCTTTGACTGTAACTCTCCTCCCAATGCTGGCCTACATTCACTAAAGACAAACAAATAACTCCACATGCATTTGATCTATGAACTAACGGGTTAGAGATTTAATCAATCATACAATCAATATTCCAATAATGACAATCTCATATGGCAGGACGGGAAAATAAATTCTTTTATTAACTTCACAATGATACCTTACAATGATAAAGTCAGCTACTGGTCCTTGATCCTGGTCCTGGGCTCTTCTTCCACTATCTTCCAACTTCTTTTCTCTATACTTCTCTTTGCACAAGGATTTCTAAAGGTTGAGACAAAGAGAATGCTTAATCGAGTATAGTTTCTTTACTATGATTCTCCTCCTTTCAAATGGGACCCCTATCCCTTCTTTTATAGGTTAGAAGGAGCTAGGTATTTGGTCCAATGACCGACCATGCATCACTGAAAGGTTTAGTTAACTTACCCAAATCTGTGTGTTCTGTCAACAAATTTCTTTTTCCATGCTTTTGTATGTACACGTGGGCTATCTTGGGTCAGCTAGCGTGTACACGCGTGTAGTAATGAAGCAGGGCACATGGGGCTTTATAAAAGGGGTTTTTAAGAAGAGTTTTTCAGTAGTGTTTTGGAAAAGAAGGAATCTGAGATAGCCTAAGGCCAGGTAAGCATGTCTGGTGCAAATTAGGGTTATAATAGATGCCCCCTAATGTGTGAAGTCAGAAGAGAATTTGATGGATGAAATACATTAAAAATCTTTATCGATGTTCCAAACAAGTGAGCCCAGGGACCAGAAATCGGGAGGTGTCATTTGCAAAATAATAATTGTCTCACCGAGGCGGGCATACCCATGCTTGGGATAAAATAAAATCATGGATACCAATCAAATACACTGTAGATCCATGTCATATAACTATATAAAGTGTAGCTGCAAGAAATACACAACGAAGCTACATCTTGAAATCAAAACGATATACATGTAGAGTATCCATATTCTAGAAGTTGACAAGGCCTGATGGCTGGAGATGAGGTCTTCAGAGCTCGAGAAACAACTTCAAAATCTTCAAAACTTAGGTAGGAGTGTAATATGAGTGTACAACTTCACTACCCAAAGGTCTTCGATGGCTCGTCGTTCATGGACTAGAGAATCTTGATGATCAGACTGAAGGCTTCATTGATTTCGAACAAATACTTGATTGGACTTTGAGGATGGTCAGGCATGAGGGAAAGAGACAAACTGCAAAGGGGATGACTCGGGCTTGGTAAAAAATTCCCTTGGATAGTAGCATGACAAATGATGAGACTCATACAACATGTTATTAACATAAGTTCATGAGGCAGGAGGCAACACAAACTCTCCATATGTTTGGAAAAGTAACCAAACGGAGGAGGACATAGCTCAATGTAGCGAGAAAAACTTCCTAAGGTCATATTAAAACCTAGGGCTTGATGAACAAACAAAAGGATGTGATTTGTCCAAGGGCGACTCATTGTGCTGCCAATAAAAAGAAAATACTTTTCCCTTCCTCTTTTTGGGGTATATTTGATTTTTTTTTCGTCTTTTTCAATAATTTTGGAAGGATTGAAAAAGAATAAAATAATGTTACGTTACAAAGGAGGGATGAGTGTCACAAACATACGAGTTCTAGGCGCAAGGACAAGACTGGGGCCAAAGGTGTCAAGATGCAGAGGCAAAGTGCTACATGGCTTGCGTATAAGGCATGTTTCAGATGGTTCAGTTGAGAGAAACATGGAGCTGGCATTAGACCAAATACATAGGTATGCAAACACGGTTAACAAAACACACAATGGTAACGTCCTTCGATGTAAGTTTAATGAGCCCAAAGAAGGTAAGCTCGGTGGTTTTTCATATTTAGAGAGTCTGAAAAACATAAAAGGAAACTCCACTGGGGTACCTTTTTCAAAGGTAGTCTAGTCGGTTCGAAAATGGGGTAAACTAGCACTAACAAGACATCTATTCAAAACCATTTTAACAAGTGTGATAAAGACAAGATCACTAGGCCATTTTTTCATTTTTAAAGAGTCCGAAAAAAGATTAACTATGGACTTCGTCAGGAATGTTCTTCTGGACCATTTTAACGAGTGTGAAAGAATAAGGTCACTCAACGATCTTTTCAATTTTAGGGAGTCTGAAAATAGCTTAACTATGGACTCCGTGGGGGTTCCTTTTTTGTAAATTTAGTACCTTAGGCCCAAAAAAGGGGTAAAATTATACCTGAGGGTATCTTTCTAGGGATGCAAAGCCTCTAGAGTATACCTTTGTTCGTACAGTTGACCGTTCGGACCGAAAAAGGGGTAAACTATTGCCGGATAGACGTGACTTCAAATTTCAGTTTAATGAGTGTGAAAGGCCACATGATCGCTCAACAATCTTTTCATGTTTAGAGGGTCTGAAAAGGGCTTAAAAGAAGACCCGTGATGTTTTGGGAGTCCCATGGGTGAGGGAAAGAGTCATGCAAATGAGGCTCAAACGTGTAATTTGGAAAAACTAAAAGGAATCCCGAGCCTACAGTCATTAGTGACAACATGGATACCATAATGCAACCAGGATCTACCTAGGGCATCCATGTTCCGATAAGATCTACCACCAAATCGCAACACTTCTAAAGCAACAATGATGGTTTTGTGTCGCAACTTGATGGGATCGATCCTATGGAAAAGGGATAAATACAACGAGATACAAAAGTAGGGGTGGAAACCTAACCTATATGCTCAAGTTGACCATCTGAGGTTTTTCCCATGGACCGTCAAAAGTGACCCAAAACTCCAAAAAATGTCCTGATACCTGAACGTAACTTTCCATAAAAACTCCTGAATCACTCTAAATGGTTTTCAATTTAGAGAAAATGAAAAGGGGGGCCAAAAAAGTGACAAAAAAGGGCCAAAAAGTCTATAAATAGAAGCTGGCATCTCATTATCACCATTGCTGATTTGGAAATTGACTCTGGCACAAAAAAAACCCTTTGGTAAAATTAGTGATTCTGGGAGCTACAGTGGACGAAACAACAATCCGTCTGGACCAAGTAAGTATAAACTACCTCCTTTTTCCTTTTAATTCTTTATATATGCATTTAATTTGTTTTTTTGGGGGGGTGTCGAACTCTAAAAGGTTGGCCCTAGGCCCACGCAGGTTGTCTTATCACAACCTGCGTGTATACTCGCTCTGTCTGATGTTAGAGCGCATGTACATGCGACTGTCATCACAACAACCCACGTGGACCCCCCAATGAGTGCATTTAAAAATAAAAATAAAGGCCTAACCCTCTAAAATTTTTCCCATGTGTAGGATGTATGTGCAATGGAGAGAACGAGAGCACAAAGATATTAGCGCACTAGTTGGGGAAGACCCTAACACTGTGGTGGTGGTTAATGCAATGTGGCTTTCTCAAGTTCTTTTTGTGTCCTTTCATGAGAGCACAACCTAGGCTATTGAATGCCTTGGTTGAATATTGGCACCCTGACGCAGAATATTTTATGCTAGAGGGGTAGTCATTAGTGCCCACTACAGAGGATATATACTTTTTGACTGGCCTCTCCAGGAGAGGGGAACTAGTCAATTTCTGGACATTTTCTGCTAGGCCTCACAATATATCAGAACTGATAGGAATTCATTGTGAGGTGGGTATAGACTGATTGAGCTTGCAGGTGCCAATAAGAAGGATCATCAATTTATCACTATGGGCGATTGTGTTGCTTATTGGGTGGATGACTGGTTCTGCAACTCTACATCAAGCGTCCCGTGAACAGATGAACTGTGCAGTCCAGTGCTTAAATGCACAGATATTTGACTGGAGCACTACACTGGTGGATTGTATGAAGAGGAAAATGACAGATTTCTGATTGCAGATGCAGAGGAACTTTGGGTTCGGGACGATTCTATGCTCTTTCTTCTTTGAAAGAGTTCCTAGTTTCATTCCTTGAGTGGTGGTATGAGGACATCAGGCGTCTCTTCCTACGGTTTGCATATGGCCAGTGTTGTTGCCATGACAAGGTGGTGGAAGGACCAATGAGTCCTTTGATGATGATTTTTTTTCTTGGTTGTCGCGGCATATCCCAGTCATAGAGGATTATCCCTATGCTGGGATTGATTTCTCGAGAGATCCTGAGATCCCTGTATCTCCAAGCGAGGAGCGAGGTGAGATGGGCAAGTTTGCATCATTTTTTTTTGAAACATATACAATTTTTATGTTGTTTTTAAATAAATCATTTTTTTATACCAGAGTATTTGACAAATATTAGTCTATTGTGTGAAGATGTGGGACCAGTGTGACCTGCAGATTATGTGAGGAACAAGCATTGTCCTTGGCCAGGGGCCACACCTGCCGCCGTATGGGGGCCAACAGCAACAGGAGATCTTCCAACCGGTGAGGCTAAGAGGGTTTTGAGATGAGTTGAGCAAAATTTTACCTCACTCACTCACACCATCCCCATGGCATAGATTGAGGATCTTCCACCATCTATGAAGCCTCATGTAGTGGGGGCACCACAGACGTGGGTCCGACTGTTCCGACATTTGGCAAACACTATTGATTATTACAACAGGGCCCACAGGCCCTGACCTTAGTTAGTCTAGACTTTTCACGTGTCGAGAGCTCTACTTGTATATATTTTTTGAGGGCATAATCCCCATGACTCATAACTGGTCATATTTTTGAGGCGCTTGTGTCCACCTATGTACTCTGATGATTATGATATTATATATGGATTTTAATGTCTTTTTGTGTTTTATGGATCATATTTGCCTTTAAAAATGTATTTACATGTTTATGTGTATGTATTTTTACATGTGTGTGAGATGCCAGTCTAAAATTTGATTAGCTAGAGTATCCATAACTTGGTTTAATCTCCTAGGAACATGAAAATATGTAATATAATCAAAGCTTCGTTATAAGATATGTACCCTAAGGAATCATTGGTGTAAAGTTGGATCATGAACACGATAGACTCTATTTAACTAAGACACAACCAACTGAGCATCTAAATAGACCCGGAGACAAGAGATACCAAATGACAGGGCACCACGAAGCAACTCAATAACTACACTGTACTCGACGACATTGTTTGTGGTGTCGCCTAAACATATACCTCTGGAAGATAATAATTGGCCCTGAGGTGTAAAAATTACCCAAGTTGCGGAGGCAAGCCTTTGAGTGTGCTGGCTAGCATTGTCTGTGTACCCAATGAACACCTCAGATTCACTTAACATCTGCCATAGTGACAAAAGATAATATAAAAAATGACACATTCATGATACTAAAAGAAGCTAGAAAGTAATAGTACAAAGACTATACATATGTTACAAAAAGTTACCCAAGGTGACCTACCTACGAGTAATACTTCTTGAGGTAGAGCCCATTTCTAGGCTCTGCCAAAGAATTTCCCTCAAATTCAACCAGATGATAAGCGCCCTTTTTTAGAACCTATTTTATGATGAATGGTCCGAACCACATGGGTTTGAATTTGCCTGCCCCCAGGGCGTCCTTATCTTGGTCATAGACCAAGACAAGGTCTCCTTCAGAGAAAATCTGAGGAAGAATGGACCGGTCGTACTGACACTTGACTTTTTGTTTGTGAGCCTTGTTGGCCAAGGCTACATCATGATGCTGCTCATTGACCCACTCAAAGTATAATAACCGTTCTTCAAGTGGAGAAGTGTCTGGAAGTAACTGTACTACCAAATTTAGGGACGAGATCTGACATTCTATAGGCAAGATTGCTTCCATCCTGTAAACGAGTTGAAAAGGTGAGAAACTGGTTGTAGTCTTAACAGACGTTCTGTGACGTCCCCCCAAAAATAAAATATTTAGAAATTTAAATTTGCTGGAAATTCATTTCTGTTTTTAGTAAATTCGAATTTGGATTTTTTTTTCCATTTATGGCAATTCCAAATTTCAAATTTCAAATTTGATATTTGTAATTAATTATTATGACTTTTGGGCAAAGATCTGATTTGAATCAACTAACTATTTGACTATGGAACTTGTATAAAAACATAATATTTTATATTGATTGCAGGAGGACAAATGGAACAACCATGTTAAAAGTAGCTAATCATGACTCCATGAGTGGCGAACATGTTGGAACTACCTCTAGGTTGCTTGTTACAAGTGGCAAATCAATGATTTGGCCATTGACAGCCCCTAAAAATCAAGGATTTAGAAAGCTACAAAAATTCCCAAGGGAGGGAAAAGACCTAGGAAAATTGATAAATAACATATGTGAGGAGGCAGGACGCTGTGAAGTATGCTGGAAAGTAGAGACTACTGATTTTCTTGATGTTATGAAAACTACTGACTGAGTGTGAGGAAAAGGAAACCTGATGGAACTGAAAGACATTGCTGAGGAGGAGTTTTGTTTCAAGTTTTCCCTCATGGACTCATGGTCAGGCTAGGGGGTGAACCGTGCAAGTGATTTTGTCTGCTCGGTTCTACAGTTGGTAGGAACATGGTAGTTCCCTTTGTCTTCCCATACACTGGTTCAGATATGTAGTCTCTCCTTGCATGTATGAATAATTGTATATTTGCTGAAATGTATTTGCTGTATAGAATTCAAATTATTTATATATTTGTTGAATGAATTAGTTATAGAAGTAGCGAAATCATTAACACATGTATGAATAGTTGTATATTTTTTGTAATGTATTTTGCTGTATCGATTTTGAATTATTTATATATCTGTAGAATGAATTAGCTACAAAAGTAGCAAAATCATAAAACCTGTATGTATGTCCTATAACTGAGATGGGAATAAAACTGTTTGATCATACGAATGGGTGGATTCAAACTTCCAACAGAATAGTTATAATAGATTCCTGAATAAATCTTTTCAACTAAAATCTATACGAGAGTTAGGAATAATTTGATTATCCTACTAAATCATTTCGAATGGATTCTGTGACTAAATTCTGGAGTAATTTCTTCTGAGATTGGATTTTTTTTCTTTCTTTCTGTTATAGTAGAGACTTCTCCATACATCGAAAGTTTTGTTGCATGTTTTCTAAGTATGAACAGATTGAAACTAGATTATATATATATATATATATATATATATATATATATATATATATATATATATATATATATATATATATA
>ML777957.1:41844-58600 GCA_009831015.1 Picea engelmannii
CCATCTCCCCTTAGTGAAGATAAGTTACTATGAATCTGGACACACCCATGATAGACCTAAAATCAATATGTATCATGTATATATATAAATAGATATATGCACATCCATTTCAATTTACAAAGCACGATAATGAAATATAAAATATAGTACCTACAGAAATAAATACGCATAAGTGAGTGTATGAACATATGTAATTCCTGCATTCTGAATATGATAAAAGAACTCCGACAGGTAGGTAACCACTGCTATAAAACAAGTATAGAGTTCGAGCATTTCAATCCAAACAAACAATCGATGCATTGTTACAATGTGAACCGAATGCATTAAACCAGATAATACTAGTGACCACATCATTTAATCCTGGGAGGGTTTCTTCCTTTTGGTAACAATTTTTAGACAATTGGTATGGGACATAGTCAAATTATATATATAGACTTATATCTTTCCAATGAACAAGTACAACGTTCGAAATCAAACATTCGGGTCACTGTATTGAAAAACGTCACTTCAAATAATAACGACCAAGTATGCCTTTTAGCAAATAAACAAGGAAACAAACTACACAGTGGACCAGTTTGAATATCAAAGTTACCAAATTAACATTTTACAAAGACGGGTGAATGACCCCAGAAATTTCTGTGACAACCTCTTTTCCTTTCCACAAGTTAAATAAACTATTTCTAACAGAACTAGAAGAAGGGCACGAATTCCCTTAAGTATTTTCTAGAACCTGTAGAATTAGCCGAAGTAAGAAAAATGTTCGGAACCCGAATACCTTTCGTCGGAGACTTAGGCGAAATCCAAGACTGATACAGGATGGAGAGATACCTGCCAGGAAAAAAAACCCTGAAATTTAGTCCTCATTCGAGTAACATGTAATAAAAAGGAAAATTTGCAAAAGAAATAGAGTAAACGACAAACAATGAATACTCATCTTTGGCGCACGAATTTGAGACCTCATCTACTGCTTATGTTCTGGATGGATGTCTGAGTGAAGGGAAAAGGTGCAATAAGCCTCTGATGGGTCCTCGCATAAACAAGGCCCATCATTAGTGCCAATAAAAATCCCCTAAATCCTCTTATCAGTAAAACATATCAGTAGGAAAACCCTAACCTATATAAACATACTGTAAGCAGAAACAAAACAACAAGATAGACCTTTCCCAAAGATTTCATTAAAGGGATGAACTACAAAATATTTCAAAACAAAATACTGTAGAGAATCTTTAAAATCAAACAAAGTCGTCACGCCTCGGTGATGAGAGCTATTTGCTTCTCATCCCGGAGACAGGAACTTTGGTAAAACTCCTAAGGTCTTAGTACTTCCAGTAAAATGACCATAGAAAAACAGAAGAGAAAATCAAATTCTAGATGTAGGAATGAGTATGGAAAAGAACGACTTCGTCTAGCCCAAGGCTCTTAATATTTCATCAATCAAATCGAGGGATTATTTCTTCAGTGAATCACTCATGGGGCTGACATACTTCTCCTAACTGGATATAGGAAGATAATGAAAGACCTGAGAATTAAATAGTCTTTCCTAAACGAAAAAGTTACTTCAGAGAAGAAACATAACCAGACTAAAAGAAAAATGATGACGTTTATCAGAAGACAACCCTGCTTAACGTTTCCAAAGTATACCAACTTACTTAACCTATCAGGGTTTGGTTTAAGGAAGTAATTACCATCATTTCCTAGACATGTCGTCAGCTATAACCATGGTGCGTCTGCCCTTTCCACTTGGAGTTCGCCCCTGATAAGAAAGTGTGATATACAGAACCCAAGGGAAATTTCTACCATGATTTACAAAATCGGCCTCAAGGAGAACAATGCAACACATTGAACCCTTCGTAGGAGGAAAAAATTCAGAAATGAAAAAACTGTGAGCCTCCCTAAACCCTAGGCGATGCCCTTCTATCTTGGAAATAAATGTGGGAAGTACAAAGGATAGGTAGCCATGTGACGAGGATAGGGTTGGCATGGTATCTCGGTTATGGAGCCATACGAATTCAATAAACATCACATGACAGTCATTAATGAATATGCATAGATTAACTATTATGACAGAGAACCATCTCTTCTTCTTAAAGGGGCGATATGATTTGACACTCTGTCCTAATTTGAAGGAAGCTTTCATACGATTTCTTTGATTTAATCAGAAGTGCGATCTGAGTTGTCATCCTCCCACTGTTTTCTTGGGCTAACTAACTCACTACAAGCAACCACCGGTTCAAGGACCACAAAATGACCATGACTTGGCAGTCACATTAGCTGCTCAATGGGAAAGTTTTCCCATAACTTTATTAACAGAAACGAGTTAAGACTCCCTAGGGATTAAAAACAACCCATAGATTTGATGCATAGAAAAAATTTAGGATAAAAAAATGAATTCTAACATGAATTACAAGTCCAAATCATTTATAAGTCCTATGTACATAGGATAAAGAAAAAGAATGAAGGGGATTTGTATAGCCTTGATTTCCTTTATACAATCTCCTACTCATGGTTTAAGTGAGATATGGTGGTCGAGATATCTTGTGGTATGTTTAAGACCTGGAAGGTTAGTGAGATTTTAGAATAGAGTCTTATAACAAGTTTTTTTTGTTTCTTATAGTATATTTTTGTGTGACCGAATTGACAACAGAGTTGTACGACTAGTATCTTGCCTTCCAGCGAGAAATTTGAGTAGGAAGTAGATAACAAAAGTTTTTTTTTATTGTGTAAAATTGAGGTATGTTAAACGTTCGGTAAGCCCATAATGCCGAGTATAACATCAAATGCCAATTTGACTTGGCTGAGTTGATCGTTCGTTGTAGGATGGTATTAAGAGATTTATTTAAAGCTTCCACCTGACCATTTTCTTGGGGGTAGTAGGGTGATGAATGTTCTTGTTGCATACCAAGATTTGATATTAATTCGGTCATCATTTGGTTTTGAAAGTGATTGCCATGGACAGTGACAATCTCTCTTAGGATGCCGAACCTTGCGATTTTCTAGTTGAACAAAAATGGAGTTGCAGTCTCTCCATCATCTTTAAACATTGGCATAGCTTCAACCCACTTCGTAAAGTAGTCTATGACTACAATGATATAACGGTGCCCCCTTGCTGAAGGAGGGTTGCATGTAGTGTCATCAATTCCCCACTTGGTGAAGGGACCAACTGTGATGATAGGAAACATGGGAGCAGGATGTGCCCTCATCTTCCGAGAGAATATCTGACACGGGTGGCACTTCTTGACCGTTTTGATACAATATTTGATTAGTGTCGGCCAGAAGTAACCGACTCATAAAATATTTTGGGTTGTTGCCAACCCAAAAAAATGACCACCACATGATCCAGTATGGAAATCGTTAAGCACGAGCTCCACTTCTTCATGAGTGAGGCATCGACGAAGAACACAATCTACCCCTCAACGATAGAGAGCATCCTCAAGGATGAGATAATTCTTGTCCTGATGACGTATATGACGACACTCATCACAAGAAGCATAGGTGGGGCACTTTAGAGTCTGTAGATAGACTAGAATATCTCTGTACCAGGGGTCCGAAGATGCTGTCAAAAAAATATCTCCTTGAATAGGTGATTCTTTGGGCACAACATCACCTGACTCAATCGAAAGTTCCAAAATAAGTTCTACAAAAACCAATGAATTTTTGGATTTCGCTGAAACGAAATCTAGGTCGAATTCTTGGAGGACGACTATCCATCTACTGATCTTTCCACCTATTACCTGTCGTGTCAACATGTATTGAAACAGGTTCATAATGGAAATGGCGGCGGTCTTGCAAAACATAAAATAATGACAGAACTGTTGAACATCATGGATTGCTGCCAATGTAAGTTTTTCGATATGAGAATAATTGAGTTTCGGTTCGACAAGGGCTCGAATCAGGTAATAGATCACATATTTTGAGAGCATATCATCTTCTTGAACTAAGACCATGTCGATGGTTGACTCTACTGCAGCCAGGTATACTAAGAAATCTTTGTTATAGTTGGGTGGTTGAAGCAGAGGGGCAGTTGTGAGGGCATGTTTCAATGCTTCGAAGGAGCGTTGAGCAGAATTGTACCAATGAAAAGGAACATATTTCTTTTGTAAGCGCATAAATCCCTTTGTGATCTCGACATAGTTGGCGATGAAACACCTTAAAAACTTCACCTTGCCCTGCAGACTCTGAAGTTGAAGGATTGTTCATGGGGGAGACAACTGAACTATTGCCTCAACCTTGAGAGGATTGACCATGATCCCTATTGTTGACACTATGAAACCTAACAAACGTCCTGATGTTACGCAAAATCTTCACTTGTTTGGATTCAATTAAATATGGAAGTAGCGACATCGCTCAAAGATAAGTTGGAGGTGTGTGGGCTGATCCGTTCTCTTACGAGATTGAGATGCTAAATCATCCAAATAGGCCTCGACTATATGCTTGAGATCATGGAAAGAAAAATACATGGCCCGTTGAAAGGTCGCTCCAACATTTTTGAGACCAAAAGGCATCTTACGATACATGAATGTACCCCATGGACAAATGAATGTAATTTTGTGCTGGTCTTCAGGTTTGATTTGTATTTGATTATATCCTGAAAAACCATCCATGAAAGAAAAGGCCTCACAACTTACACATTCATCGATTATCTGGTCAATGACTAGTGTGGGAAAATTATCTTTTGGACAAGCCTTGTTTAAATCACGAAAGTCCGTACATACGCGAATTGTGCCCTGTTTCTTGTTGACCGACATCAGATTTGAAACCCATTGGGTGAGATGGATAGGGTAGATAAAACCAACTTTGAGCAATTTATCAACTTCAACCTTAATGGCTGCTGCTTTCCTGGGATTAACTGGATGAAGCTTCTGCCGAACTGGCTTGGCATCAAGATAAGTTGTGATTTCATGTTTGACTATTTTTGGATCAATGCCTGGCATCTCCTCGTAAGACCAGGAAAAAAACGTCGCAAAATTCTTTAAAAAGAGCTGTGTAGACTTGAAACTCTTCAGGGGAATAGTCAGCTCTGATGGAAAAGTTCTCCACGATGCGAGGGGTTCTGGAGATATTCATCAGTATAGTTTCAGTGATATTTTCCATATTACCCTCGACATAAACCTCATGTGTAGCTAATGGATTAATAGGACAAGACCTATCTCCAGTCATAGTCAAGGTGAATTCTCCTGCTTTGATTTTGCTTAACTCAGGGAGGAAGTATGATCGGTGATGGAGATCATCCCAGGGTTTGGCCAGACTAGTCATTTCTTCAATTATTTCTTCATCAGAGGGAAAGACTAAGTCTAATGCATCGGTATCAGTGAGAGAACCTTGAGCCCAAATAGGTTCTGGAATCAGATCTAACTCTTGTGCAGGAGTTCAATCGGTGTCGGTTGAAGCTTGTTGGAATAAAGAGTACGATACTTCAGTTGCGGACAAGGGAATGTACATGCCAGGGTGCCCTGTCCCTTCCATCATGGCCGATGGGGAAGGAAGTATCCACAAATCATTGAAGTAAGTCGTGAAAAATGACGAAACTTGGAAAATATCAACCTTATGGTGGTCGGATATGAACTTGACATCGCCTTGAGGGGGCGGGCAATCGAAGGTACCCATCAAATATGGGCATAGACCAACCCCTATGTTGACTATGCCCGGTTAGGGATTATCAATCATCGGGACCGTGGATGCCCCCAATGAAGGGTCAGGTCTGGAGAAAGACAATTGATCAATGGTCACAATCCGGTCCTCATGTGGAAACAACAAGACCCGAAAAACTATAGAAACCACTGCTTGCATGGAATAATTCCAACTCCTTCCTAACAAGAGGTCATAGTTAAGGGATGCGTCAACTACTTCTACCTTGACACACACAGTCTTCCCTCCTAAATGCACGTGGAAAGAGGGAATGATACCATGTGGTCGGAATGAACAACCATCGAAAGCAGTGAGAAGAGTAGGTGATGGAGAAAAAATGGGATGGCCAATGGCCTTCCAACATGCAAATGACATAATGCATGTCGAGGTGCCCTCATCAACCACCATGCAGAAAATGTCCTAAGTAAATTTTTTCGTGGGGTAAGCCACTACTATTTGAAATGCTACGCGGTAAGGAAGATGAGGTTTTAAGTTGGTTGTATCCAACATGATTGTACCCAGATTACAAGTCTCGATAGATCCTAAAGAGACTAACAAAGCTTTCCTCTAGGAAGGGCAGCTTTGGAGGACCTCCAAAGTGGACATTGCACAAGGGGTTTGGGACAAATCCTCCACCACATAATAGTTCTGGGCTGCCCTTGCATTTGGGTTGTGAGAAGCTTTCTTGAATGCACCTTTTGGGATGCATATCATTGTTTTTCCCAAAGTATTCTCGATATGGAGAGGAAGAGATGGGATTTTGGCTTCTTTTCCCTTCTCAGAAGTGCTTGGTTTACTGTAGTCATTTTCTCTAGTCGATATAAATCATCACCCTTCATCATATGCACATTCATGGATGCAGGATTGTTTGAAGACAGAGAGGGTCCTTGACTGCCCCCTTCCGCGCTTGTAGAGGTTTGGGTTAGGTTTTGCCCATGTTGAAATGGATTGGTTAACACGACAAGCTGTTACTATGTCACAAAATTTTGGGCCTCTGCAAGCCGAGGACATTGGTGGGTCAGGTGGTCTTCCATGCACAGGTTGCATGGATACCTCGCCTTCTATTTCTTAGTGTTTCCCCCGCTAGCATTATTAGTGGGTTTCTTATCCCCCTTTTCCCTTCTTTCGTTGTTTTTCCTTTCCATCAGGCTGTTGGGTGGCCTTTGTATTTGTCAATTTCACTATGTGTACATCTGACGTTTGGGTACGGGGAGCAGCCAAAACAATAGTTTGGTTGGTCATTGTGTGTTGTATAGACATTTGCTGCAATTTCTTCGTCAGTTGTTCAATGAGATTTGTTTTTGCCGAACCAACAATACCATCGGCATGTGGTCAAGCTCTCTGTCTAGTTTTATCAAGTATTGAGCATGGTGCATCTAGTAAGATCTCGTATAATAAACTGGACTGAGAGTAGATTAGCTCAAGTTGTTGAGCTCTCATGATGGCATCTTCTTTGGAAAACACTCCCAATGTCGCGACGTCTTTGGATAACTATGGGACCAAAGAATTAAGGAACCACTTGAGAAGGAATGTTGATGGGACTGGCACCTTAATTAAACTCTTCCAGCGTCTCCATTCTCAGATGTGATCAGAGATATGGTCCGCTTTTGTCTGTTCGAAATTGGCCAGCAATTTTGTGCCAGCGTCATATCTCATAGGTAACTGGAAATGGTTTAGGAAAGCCATTGCAAATTCACCGAAGGAAGAGTATCTTGAGCAGTCAATCTCAATGTACCATTTCACGACACTCCCAATGAGAGTACACTGAAACAATTGCAACTGTATGGAGTCGTATTTCAATGAGTTAGACATGCACCAAAGATGGAAGGTGGTCACATGATCTCCTAGATCTTCATTAGTCTTGGCTTTGAACTTTGGTATGTCCAAAGGCAACTTCATCGTCATAGGGGGCCAACGTGAATCGTGACAGATAGGGTCACTCAAAAACCTTGTTAAGTTTGGAAAATGCAAGGTTGCCAAGAAAGGTAGTTTGGGTTGTTGGTGATAACCATGGAAAAAGGGGCCTGGAGTTTGAATGGCACCAGGTTGCCAGGAAAATTTGGGTTGTTGGCTGGGGTTCTGGTAAAATCCATGGTGATGATTAGCATACAGATTCTGTGTGTGAGGAGACATCATTGAATGGTTCCCAAAATAGGACGTAGATGGTTGGGCATGAAAAACATTCATAGGACTTTGGGAAGGGTTGCCCCACATCGATCCCATGGGAATAGGCATAACACCTTGTCCAGGGTTCCATTGGTTGTGAAAATAATTTCCACAGATCGACATTCTTAACGAGGGAACTGATCCTTGCCAAGAATTCCAAGGTCTTGATGCAGAAGAATTTCCTGAGTTTACCCCTTGTGCAGGAATAGTACCCTGCATAGGATTAGGTTGGCCATAATTGGGGTTTCCCCTGGTCGAGAAATAAGTAGATGAGAAAGTGTTGTTACCAAACGCACCGAACAAATAAAACGGTGTCAACCCTATCAACATGTTATGAGAAGGTGGTCCTTGACTCCCTACTCCAATTGAACTATGGTGTGTGTTTGGCCCGATGGATTGCTACTGGGTACCATCGAGTGAAGGGGATGAAGGAGCTATATGACCTCCCCTGTAAGGGAAAGCATTAAAATGAGCTAAATTTAACCCCATGGGTCCTTATAGAGGAGCGTTAGAGCTCCCTTCCCCCAGACCTAAAGTCCACAAAGTGGAGTAGGATAGTACAGGTCTTGTACCTGAGCTAGGCATCCCGTATGAGAATGGAGGGCTTGTCGCACTTTGTGTGAAAGGAGCAGTAGCCTTCACCAAAGATGATATCAGACCACTTCTCAAGGTAGAGGCAGTCGAGACCTTGGTGGCTCAGACTGAGGACGGTGGGGTAGGAGGTGGAACACCCCCTGTGACGACAACCATGGCAGGAATATTAGGATTCCCAGAAGAAGAGACAGGATTTGCCTCCATGGCCATCCACTTTAAGGTGTCGAAAGGTCCTTTAACAATGGTTGGTCAGGTGTGATTTTTGGTGACCCGATTACTTCAAAAGACCCTTGTTGGTCTAGCTTTCGCCTTAGTAGTGGCGGGGTGGCTCCAGTGCAACCGGTGGCAGGCCAAGAAGCCTTTGTGACCGATGGAGCTCTTGATCCTCCACTGTGTGAGAAGATCAAAGACACACTAGGTATTTATATTTTTTCAAAAACAACACACACTAGGAAAATCCCTATAAGATAAAATAAGCAAATACTAAACTAGTTGGAAGAACAATTACAACAACCAACACTAGAGAAACTTACTGGTGCAAGTGCAAATTGAAAACGGAAGCAACCTCCGGGTATACTCTACAAAGCGTTGCCCAATGTCTATCCTAGGCACTGTAGTATACCCCCACAGTCACCTGTGTATGTCTCTAAAAAATATAGGCAACTAGGTTTCCAGTGCGCGAATAATCACCAGGCAGGTACAATCAACAGACCGGTAGACCATAATGAGCAGGGTATCGAGCCTGAAACCTGTCAAGGGTATCGAAGGAAAGTGGTTAGGAAGACAACTGAGGACCACGAACATATTCGAGACCCACAAAGCTTCATGGAAAATGCAATCGACGGAATCCCAAGACAAGCCCTCTATATGTGTTCTCCACCACGATTGGTCCAACTTTGGAAGGGTTATCTTCGCTACCTTTCTGCATGCGACCTCGTGTTTAGCCCCTGTGTTAGAGGGGGGTCCCGGATAACTTTAACGATACTGGACTTGGACACTCCCTAACTTAGACTCCAATGTTTGATTTAATGGCCTTGAATAGTTTCCTCTCCAACCTAATTCAAGGCCCTAACCCTAAACTAGTTGGTTGACCCTACAAACATAAAATGTCTAATGAATTTTAGATTTAACGTTAATTTTTATGGCTTGACTTAATTCAAAGGTTATGAAAGTGAAACTAGTGATGTTTGAAAGACGAAAAACAAATAAACAGAAAGCTGGAAACAAAATAACATCTTCTTGAAAACAACTTTTCAAACTAAAAAAAAAATTCTAAGATCTTTAAACAACAAACTTAAAGCAGGATTTCACTCGACTACGAGCTACTTATGATCTAAGTAAACCATCAAGAACTTATGAAAGAAAAGACTTTTCCTCGTTTTTTTTTGACAGAAATGGTTAGCGGAGCTTTGTATTAATAACAGTGGACCTGCCACTTCGATTCGATACATCGATAGAGAATTTCTTGTAAACTTGAAAGCATAATCCTAAATATCCTAACTCAGTACTAGTTTTGTGAACACAAAGACTATTTCAGCGAGCCTGAACGGCTTCGCGTCATTACATCACTTCTAGGATGGGTGTTTTTTATCCTCTTTGACACTGTTTGCCATTCATTTCTCTGGTCCATAACTTGGCCTTCCGTCGGGCCTAAAGCGTCTTCCTTATTAGCTAAGTCTGGTCAGCTTGAGGCCCGGGGATCTTGCAGGTTGGGCGACTTGGGAGAGTCTTCTGCTTCCCCCTTAGTAGGGGGTTTGATTTTGTCTTCAACTTCTACCTCTTCTGCCTCTTCAAGGGTCTTACTTTCAAAACACAGTTCCGCTGGTACCCCCTTCCACTAGGTGGGCTTGGATGACCTTTTCTTCCCCGGTGGTTTCCCACAGTTACGGGCTAAGTGCCCTGTTTCGAAGCGGTTCCTACACTTGAAGCTGAGATTCCCATAGTCGATTTTTTGGGTCCTTGAGTAGTCCTTGCCTTGAAGAATAATTTCAGCTGGGAAACCTTTGGAGAAATCCATTTCCACACAGATTTGGGTGAAGGTGGAGCAGGCTAGCTTGGAGTCTGGACTTCTGCAGAGGAACTTGCCGAGTCCATTGCCAATCGAATGAAGAGATTCATCTCCCCAGAAATGCAAGGGAAAATATGGTAGTCTCACCCAGATTGGGGTTGAAGAGATATAATCCGTGGAGGGGTCGAAGGCAGGGGTCCAGAGTTGCATGGACAGGCTTGCTCTGCCCCTGAACCATGGCCCAGAGTTAAACACTTTATCTCTATCACTTGTAGAATCAAAAACTACCACAAAAAACCCTTTTGCACAAGGGCAGGGGATGACTTCTCCATCTAAGAGCGGGTACCATTCGGAGGAGAACCAGGAGATTAAATCTGGAAGAGAGGGCCAAAACCCATTGAATTTGCAAACTAGAGCATGCCTGCTGTAATGGCGAGCATGGGTTAAGGCCTCTTGCGGCATTGGAATGGAAACTGTCAGAGCTTCAGGAACTATTGCATGCAGCCCGTAGGGGTGACCTTGGAGAGATGCAACCTTCGGAACCGATGCATGCAGGCCGGAAGGAGACATTTGATGTGAAGCCACCTTTTTGAAGGATAGGGTCGGCACCGAAACTGCCGACGGAGCTCCCGGGGATTCACCTGCAAGAGAGTTCGGCCCATAAGAGGAAGTCACGACCGAGGGAGGGAGGCATGCAGCCATTGCCACGGCCTTACCAGGAGAGGCACTACCATGATTGGTCGCCATAGGAAACAGCTGCTTCTGCGAAGGAGGGCAGAGGAGGCGGCCCACAACCATTTCCGCGATTTTACTAGGTACGCCATCGAGCTTTGGGGACGAGGGGGCCGCCATTAGGGAGTGAGTACAGTGAAGGAGACAAGAGACGTCGGTTGGCGGCCTTCGGGAGAACCAGGAGCATGGGTGCAGTGCTAGGGTAAGACTTTTCTTTGTTACTAATGCAAACCAACACTATTTAACCAAACAAAGAAATAAAAGTTTTTTTATTTTATTTGAATGCTCACAAAGTAAAAATAAAAAATATCAACAAGTAAAGACCAAGAAAACTTCTATCATAAGCACAGATAGCAAAGAGTCACTTTAAAAATAACACACAAGCAAATTAAAACTGGACTCTCACACTTGTCTAAAAACCCTATATAAAGAAAATTTTGAGGAAAAAATTTTAATGAAAAAGAAAGCTATTGTTGTGATCAAACCTAAGTTATTGACCGCTATGACAGAGACCCAAAAAATTGAGAGGTATAACTCTTGTCAAAGGAAAGGATGACTGCCTCACCTTAAACAAAAATTTTCTCCACAGGCACACTGCTGACAATTCAACAACAAGCGTATGCACGCGATATGTGTAAAGTCAGGCCGCATGTACATGCGTGCTAGCCTTATACAGGCCATGTGTATCTATGAAACTCTAAGACAAATGAAATGCCAAGCAATCCATCCTAGGAAGAGACTACTGGTACTGAGAACCAGGATCTCTTGAAGACTCAGACACTTACTTTAACAAAAAAAAGAAAACAATTCAAGGAAAAATTCATAGAACAAACCAATCTGAGGTGAAACCTAAGCTATATATTGCAAACAACAAAGACTAGAAAGAGTTCTAGAAAACCCCTGAGAAGGATCATTTCTGATAGGGGAGAGGATGATTGCTTCTCTAAAAGAAATTTTCTGGAATCATACATGTGGCTGCCACTTCCTCAGCTAGCATGTACACAAGGGTGGTGGGAAGGTAGGGTGCGAGTACATGCGTTCAGACCTTATACAGGACGCGTGTACCTCTATGGGTCTCAAAAAATGCAGTCAAGAAAATAAATAGAGATAATTGGTATGGAAGACCAGAAAATGTGTAAGCTCAAACTTTTGTAGAAACTTTAAAAACAAGGAATGAAACCAGTTTTTAAAAATACCCAAGAAAAAACATTCCTTGAAACCCTAGAGATCCCCAATATGGTCACCAATTCTGTTGTGGGTGGGAAATCCCTCCTACAGACTAGCACTAAGGGTTTTATTATTCATGGAGAAATGACCTAAAGATTCTTACTTTTTACCATCATCCCATGCCTAAACCCCATTACTCATATGTAAATACAACGCTCAAGAGATTAAGTTGACATACCTTATTTTTCGTGTTTGATGTCGATCCCTTTTCATGCTTGGTTGTTCTTTGAATGAAACTCTCCTCCCAATGCTGACCTGAATTCACTAAAGACAAACAAATAACTCCACATGCATTTGATTTATGAACTAACGGGTTAGAGATTTAATCAATCATACAATCAATATTCCAATAATGACAATCTCATATGGCGGGACGAGAAAAACAATTCTTTTATTAAATTCACAATGATACCTTACAATGATAAAGTCGACTACTGCTCCTCGATCCTGGTCCTGGGCTATTCTTCCATTGTCTTCCAACTACTTTGTCCTATACTTCTCTTTGCACAAGAATTGCTAAAGGTTGGGACAAAGGGAATGCTTAATCAGGTATAGTTTCTTTACTATGATTCTCCTCCTTTCAAATGGGACCCCTATCCCTTCTTTTATAGGTTAGAAGGAGCTAGGTATTTGGTCGAATGACCGACCATGCATGGCCGAAAGGTTTAGTTAACTTACCCAAATTTGTGTGTTCCATCATCAACTTTCCTTTTTTCATGCTTTTGTAGGTACACATGGGCTGTCTTGGGTCAGCGAACATGTACACGCATGTAGTAATGAAGCAGGTCATGTGGGGCTTTATAAAATGGGTTTTTAAGAAGATTTGTTCAGTAGTGTTTTGGCAAAGAAGGAATTTGAGATGGCCTGAGGCCAGGTAAGCATGTTTGGTGCAAATTAGGGTTATAACAGCTTCCCCCTAAAAAATAATACTATGCTTGAGGAAGAGTCTTTTAACCCTTCACCAGGATCCCCATCAACATTAATTCTAAGTTTGAGTAAGGGTTGAACAACCCTTTCCCACACTTCCCCTTCATGAGAATACTAAACTAGATAAAAATTTAGCTGACCCTTCCCTAATATCCACTCGATAAAAAATATAATATAGAGGAAGGGTCACCTCAACCCCCTTGAAAAATAATACTATAATCAAGGAAGGATATGTCAACCCTTCCCCAAGATCTTTGTCGATGTGAAAATTATTCTAAAAGAAGTGTTGGTTGACCCCTACCTAAGCTCCCCTTGATTGGAAAACTAATATATTGGAAGAGTTGATTAATCCTTCCTCTAGCTCCCCTCAACGGGACAACTAATATAGATGAAGGATCGATTGACCATTCACTGGGACCCCCCTAAACAATAATATTATACTTAAGAAAGAGTGGTCAGACCCTTCCTTAGAGTCCTCGTTAACATAAATCTATGCTCAAGGAAGGGTCAACCAACCCTTCCTTGGGCTCCTCCTTGATGAAAATATATGTTAGAGTAAGGGTTAATCATTCCTTCCTTGGGATCCCCTTAATGGGAAAGATATTATAAAGGAAGGGTTCGTCATATCTTCCCGTAGCTCTCCTCCATATGAAAAAATAATATAGATGAAGGATGAACCAACCCTTCCACAAGCTTCCCCTTGACAATAATAATATGCTCAAGAAATGAATATTGACACAAATACTATGCTTGACCCTTCAGTAGGATCCCTATTGAAACAAATACTATGCTCAAGGAAGGTTTAGTTGACCCTATACTAGCTTGGATTACATTTTTAATTTCTTAACTACGATGGTACCATTTTTCTAGGCTATGGTTTCAAGCAAGTTGTAATTTTAAATCCAAAAAAAAAAACTAGTGCTACTAGCAGCGTCACGTTTCAATTCGAGGGTTAATTTTAAGGTTTTTATTTTTTATTTTTTATTATTTTCAAAGTCATGATTTAAAAAATATATATAATTTTAACCACCACCAAAAAAAGTGTGCTACTAGTAGTGCCACTTTTTGTTTTGAGGGTTGATTTTGTTTTTTTTTACCTCAAAATATGGGGTTTTTGGGCTAGAGTTCTCGTTTTGAGGTCATGGTTCTCGTTAAATTGGTAATTATGTTTAAGGTCCTCTCAGTGAAAAAATATTATCTAGAGGAGGGGTTGATATACTCTTCTTAGGGCTCCCCCTCAATGAGAAAACTAATATGGCGGAATAGTTGGCAAACCCTTCCTTGGGCTTCCCTTGACAAGAAATATAATCTAGAGGAAGGCTTGATTGACCCTTCCCTAGAATTCCCCTAAAAATAAATACTATTCTTGAGGAAGGGTTAGTTGACCCTTCCTCGGATCCCCATCAATGTAAAAACTATGCTCGAATAAGGCTTGGTTGACACTTCCCTAGGCTACCCTTAACAAGAACGATATCATAAAGGAGGGGTCAATTGATCCTTTCTTGAGCTCCCACTTGACAAGAATATGATGCTCAAGGAAAGGTTGACCAACCCTTCCCTATGATCCCCACTGACATGAATATTGTTCTTAAGGAAGGGTCATTTTACCCTTCCCTAAGATCCTCCTCAATGGGAAATTTAATCTATAGGAAGGTTTAGACAACCCTTTCCTAGGTTTCGTCTCAACAAAAATAATGTTCTTGAAGAAGGGTCAAACAAACCTTCTCTAAGATCCACACTAATGTGAATATTATTCTTAAGGGAGGGTTGGCTTACCCTTCTCTAGGATCCCTCTCATCAAGAATACCATACTAGAGGAATATTCAGTCAACCCTTCACGAGGTTCCTCTCAATAAAAAATATAAACTAGAGGAACAATCAATTAACCCCTCCCATGGCCTCCCCTTGACAACAATACTAAAATGGAGGAAGGGTTGGTTGACCCTTTCCTAGTCTCCCTAAAACAAATATGAATTTCTAGGAAGGGTTTTTCTACCCTTCTCTAGGATCCCCTCAACAATAATATGTGATACATTGGTACATTTTATTGATAGAAGCACCTCAGTGCTTTCAATATCTACAATATACACATGGGATTCAAAAATATTCCATATGTATTTACATTCAGTATATAAGTATTTTTGAGAGACTAATGCATATCATTTCATAGCACATTAGTGCATGTTATATATAATTCTCACTAGTGCACACATTGATATAAGCACACCAATAAAAAAGTATTTGCAAACAAATGTGAGTGCAAAACTGGAAAGAAAGTTAAACTAATTAGAATTAAAAGAATGAAATCTTTGTTATATGGTTTTTGTATTTATTAAATTTTTATGTATTTTTTGATTTTATAATTTTTTATTATTTATACTTGTGTGTATGAAATATAAATTTATCTACTTATACTAATTTTTGCACATCATTTTAAATATTATTTTCCAAAATTTCAAATTTATCTACTTATATTAATTATTGCATGTAGTTAAAAACCTTTAATATTTGGAAAATATTTTTTTTGGTTAAGTAGATAAAAGTTTCAATAGTTGTATGAATCTTTGTATGATTTGAAATTTTATTTAAAATTGATTAGTTATTAAAATTAAGTTCATTCTCATCTACTTACACATAATAATAATAATAATCTTTCTTTTATAGTCACAAGTCTTACACCAAATTGATGTATGAGACTTCCTTATTTCTGAGACAAGGAACTTTCAACCCAGCAATAGATATACATACTTTATCCCTCTGGATTTAAACTTGAATATATATGTCTAACCATGTAGAATATTATTAACTTAAAACCAAAAAAAATTATTTAATATCTA
Source organism: Picea engelmannii (assembly GCA_009831015.1). Taxonomy (NCBI): domain Eukaryota; kingdom Viridiplantae; phylum Streptophyta; class Pinopsida; order Pinales; family Pinaceae; genus Picea; species Picea engelmannii. The sequence continues at coordinate 57,961 of ML777957.1, forward strand.
TGACACAAATATAATATATTTGATTAACACACATATATAATATATTTGATTAACATACATGTATTGATTTTCTTATGTAACCATCGTAATTACGTCCTACACCTTTTGACAATGGGCACAATTAATGATCTTTTAACCTTATTTAACCTTAAACTCTAATCTGATGGCTATGCATTGAAGATGCTGGCATATTCTTAGTCGTCCTCCAAAATCAATGGATCAGATTTATTGTTCATAACTTTCTTGCATTTATCAAGGCATCCCTTAACATGTTTACTTTTTAACATTTACTTAATCACATTAAAAAATTACTGTAAGGATATGTAATTGCCACGTTCAATTTATCAACCTAATGTAGACAAACTTTCATATTACTACAGAAAGATTACCACAAACATTTTATATTGAAAGCACGTGTTCTCAGTATATTAAAAACACGAGTCTTTCGGCGTTCTCAGCCGCGAGTTAGCGGCTGTGCTAGTTAACATTCAAATCACAAGTGTTGTCCCTGAAGACAATGTAGAACACTGTCTTCATTAGTAGAACACATTCAATTTACAGGATTGTTATTTAAGAAAGCTGTAAACAATGTGCACTGCTCGACTTCCAATGATGACTCATTTGGGTTCAGGAACGAAAC
>ML777957.1:61602-120100 GCA_009831015.1 Picea engelmannii
AGGGATATTGGCTGTTACAGCATTATCTGAACTGCATCCGACATAACCGCTATAATCTATATTGCCATTCTTCACATTATCGACGTGGGGAATTCCCAGATTTTCAGACATTTTGAAGTAGTAAGCTAATTAACAATCCAAATACATTATTATGTCTTGTGAAACTGTGCATGCAGGTTATGGATGACAGAATGGAGAAGTATTAGGCAATGTACGTCAGTAAAATTAGCCACTAAGTCGATCGTAGCTTGCTTAAGCTAAAATATAACCCTAAGCCATCTAAAATATTAACCCTACAATAGTTTCATACAAATCTGCATAGCAGAAGAACCCTTTGGTGTATCAGGAGGGCGTTTTCATACTTATTGAAGGGGCGCGACCTGTGATCGGATTCGTCTTGACATGCTGAATTGTTGTTACGAAAGGACATCTCCCTAACGTCAAAAGTTAAGCAGCTGTTGTGTTAGTGCTCAAATTTTCTTCAGGCCAATCTTAGGGTTAAGATGATCTACAATATGATGAAATTCAGTTCATGCCGATATTAGGGTTAAGATGATCTGCACTGTTATCTCTTCCGAGCAGTATAAAGATCATTCAAAATTATTTTTTTGGCAATTTGGTTAAATAGCAATTTTAATTTCTATTGATCTTATGCTTATTAAAATTTGGATGGCGTCTCCATAAAGTTCTTTTTAACTATTTTTAGTTTTTTAAAACTTTTAGAACAGTAATTTTTAATTTTTAAAAGCATTAAAAATTATAAGTTTTAATTAGCGGCCACAAATTAAAACTATGGATGGGGTCACTCATAATTTCAATTATAGGGAATATAAAAATTTAATTATGATTGGATTATAAACATATTTAAAAAAAAAAATTGTTGTATTAAATAATTTTTTTAATTTTTTTTTTTTTTTTAATTATGAAAATTTGGATTGTTTTTAAATGTATCAAAATTATTTTAAAAGAAAAAGTGTTATCCTCAAAAAAATTTAGATTTATTAAAGTATTCTATAAATCTATATTTCAAAAGTTTTTCTATTTATTAAAGTATTCTATAAATTTATATTTTAAAATCATTAAGTAAAAGTTTGAGAAATATCAAGGTTTTTTTTTAAATTATGTAAAAATGATTAACACAGAAAAGTGTTATAAATGAATAAAATGTATCATCAATATTTTTATCACTTACATAAAATTATATTCTTTTGATAAATTTTCTATATAATTTAGGAATTTTTTTCTATTATCAAAATATTGAATTTATCCATTTATTAACTTATTTCATAAATATATGTTTGTAAGTTTATTAAATATAAACATAATATTCATCAAAAAATGTGTTAAATTATGAAGTGATATTGTAAATTATTTTTATACTAGTCATAATTTTATTTTATCACAGTGTTATTATTATTTTTTTTATTTTTTTTTATAATTAGGATTTTAATCTCATTAGCATTTTTTCCTTTATTTTATAATCAATTTTAAAATATTTTTTAAGGAATAAGATTCATGGTCAAAGTTTTCATTAATAAAAAAGATGTATAAATTTTTATTCAATCTAAGGAAATGTTTTTAAAATTCCAATGTTTTTAAAATACCAAAAGCTAAAAATAAATAAAAGAGCTAAATTATTAAGTAACATTTTTTTTATCATTTTTATACTAGTTATGATAATGTTATTAGTTTTTTTTTTAAATACCTTTTATTTTTCTTGTAGTTGTTATTCTTATTAACACAACCATATATTTTATAATTATTATTTTATTTTCATTAGTACATTTTTCTTTTCTTTTATAATTAATTTTAAAATATTTTTTAAGAAATAAATTTTATGATAAAAGTTTTCATTAATAAGATAGATATATAACTTCCTATATTTTTTTATTACATTTTTCCTTTATTTTATAATTAATTTTAAAATATTTTTTAAGGAATAAACTTTATGGTGAAATTTTTCATTAATAAGATAGATAGATAACTTCTTATTAAATTTAAAAAAAGTTAATCACTTAAAAGTGACTTAGTTTTTCCTTTTATTAACCTATTCCATAAATTATATTTTAAGTTCATTAAGTGAAAGTATGAGAAGTATAAAAAAATTTTGTTAAATTATTTGAAAATATTTAATGGACCAAAATTCTTGCCAAATTTTCACCATCAATCAGATTAAATTATACTTATATAATTCTAAAAAAAATTATATTAACCAAATATTGAATTTATCTTATTAGTTTATCAAGTTACATGTATAGCTAATTATGGCTATTTTAGCGTGTAATCGGTGCTTGGCTTCTTACTTCTAATTTGGGAATTTTCTTCTCGAGTTCATTTTGTGGATCATATATTTACAACTTTGCAATAGTGTTCTGCAATCATATATATATATATACTTTTTATATCTAAACAAAAATTTACATAAAAATAAATTTTCATTATAATTTCAAAAATAAATTTAATTATTATAATTAATTTTTAAAAATCATACAAAAACCAAGTCACGTCAATCCGCCCAAACATTGATCCCTATGAGATAGTGTACACCTCAATATCGTCCAAGGTCAACCTCCCATTCTATGGTTTAACCCTCCCAAAGTCACCACAATGAGAATAAAGAGTTGGAGGAAGCTTTGGTCAACCCTTCCCATGGTTCACCTTCTATAATAATATTATGCTCATGGAAGGGTTGGTGGACCCTTCCACGAGATCCACATGTGTAAGAATACTATGCTTGAGACCCATAATACAGTCAATGAGAATACTTAGATGGATGAATCTAATGAATCAACCTTTCCCTAGGATCTCCTTTATGGGAAATGCAATCTATAGGAAGGGTTGATGAAGAATAATGTGCTCATGGAAGGGTTGTCTTACCCTTCGTATTGATCATTGTTGACGTGAAATATACTATGCTCAAAGAATGATCATTCTACCCTTTCTTAGGCTTCCCTCAACATGGAAGTTAATATAGAGGTAGGGTTGGTGGACGCTTCACTGGGATAGCCTCAATGGGAAAACTAATATATAGGAAGAATCAGTTCATTCTTCTTCATGATCCCCCCCAAAAATAATAGTATACTCTAAGAAGGGTTGATCAACACTTCCTTGGAATCCTCGTCTACATGAATATGAATTTGGAGGAAGGATCATCTAACCCTTTTCTAGGATCCCCTTCGATAAGAATAATATGCTAGAGGAAGGATTGATTGATCCTGCATTGAGGTCCCCTTGACGATAAACTGATTTAGAGGAAGGGTAGATCGACCCGTCCCCAAGCTCACCTTCAATGAGAATACTAAGTTGGAGGAGAGGTGGACCAATAAGGAAGGACGTCAACCTTCCTTAGGAAGCGCACAACATAGTACAAGTCATCCACAACAAGCAAGGGGAGAAGGATAAGTAATGCTATGATAGTTTTATGATCGTTGTCAGCGTGAGTCAGTCTTTTGTTGTAATAAATCATTTTCCAGTCTAAGTAAATAATGGTGATGTATATTTTAGTGAATAGTTAGTTGTGTCAGTAAACGTTGTGGGAAATTTCTCTTGCTAATTTGATTGTGCAGAATAATGCAGAAGAATAAAATGACATTTACTATTTGTAGAAGATTGCCTTGATTTTTTAAGAAGGGATACAATCCTCTAATACATTTGATGAAGTTTTGTGAATCTCAAGTGTTATCTATTTTTCTTATGTAACATTGATTTTTGTTTTTGCTGAGATGAGTGAGAGAACAATCTTGTGTTTTCATTTTTACTGTTAAGTGATGGTTGAGAGAGAGAATTCAAACTAAAGGAACTGGTGCGCATCTCTTATTATGCTAAGCGTATGAGAAAGACACCCCTTCAATTCATTGTGGATAGTGCAAGGAATAGACAAGGCGTCTATCTCCAGCAATTAGTGTTTTCCTTCTTCCTTTATTGTGCCAATATTCCAATTCGCTTAGTCTACTGAGCGCATCCCTCACTCAGATCTATAAGAACATGAATTCAGAGAAAAATGAGTCTCTATGGTATAATATGCTCTCACACAATTAAATCAATTGGTATTAGAGAAATTAATGTCCTTGGGACCAAGAATTTCATCCACCAGATTCAATTTATTTTTGGGTCTTCATACTTATTATCATGCTTTTGCTCAGAGCATTCATTTCACCCTTCTCGCACACCCTCCTCGGGGTCTATTCAATTTATGTTTACCATGTCTCCTCGACGAGAGGCCTCCAATGAGGAATCTAGTGTAGCCACATCAACTCCAGTTGCAGACTTGGTGTTGTCTCTCCAAGAACTGATTCGAATCCAACAACAACGACCTTCAATGACCATGCAGTTGGACACCCTTTTTCAGTTACCCAAGTTTGTCAGCCAAATGAATGGAGAGAATATTGATACCTGGATCCGTAGCCTCTCCACTTACTTCAATACCTTGCTTGAGATGGAAGAGACCACTAAATTGTAGATAGCCAGCCTTCAACTAGAAGGAATCACACAAACCTAGTGGGACACACAATTGGAAAGATCGGGGTACATCGTCTTCCCTGATAAATGACCACATTGCATCGTGGGATACGTTCTGTTAGGCATTGAGGGAACTCTTCTACCCTCCAGGATATCTTCATAATTTTCTCTCCAAGTGGTTACAATTCTGTCAACTTTCCAATCAATCAGTTGAAGGATACATTGATGTCTTCTGCAAGTTGCTCATCTAGCTACATGTTAGTGAACCAGACGAGGTATTAATAATTAAGTTCAATTCTATTTTATTGTTACCTCTCCGGTAGGAGGTAGATCTTTTTGACAACATTTCTTTGGACAAGTCTTTCTTACAGGCCGTGGCCATAGAAAGAAAGGTGGGTCCACACATTCGATATCCACCAAATCAAACCTAGGATAATAACCCACCTCCTTCTCATTCTCGACCTTATCCTTCTTCCTTGTCGGTGACCAAAAATGTAGTTTGGTGTAATTTTCACAAGACCAACTCCCATAACTATGTCGACTGTCGAGCCATTAAAAATAGCCACCCCCATCAGACCTTGTTTGTAGAGGCCACAACCACTGAGTTTCCTGAGCAACCAAAATTCATCTCTCTCATCAACCCCACCAAAGATGACCCATCCCTCATTCTCATGAATACACTAGAACCAGGTCACCATAATGTTCCCCTATTCACTCACGAATGCAAAATTAAAAATGAACTTTCCACTCTCATTCTGGACAATGGCAGTCAAAATAATCTGATATCACAAGAATTAGTCCAACATTTGAAACTCCCCACCACCCCACACCCTGATTCATATCATCTTGGTTGGGTACATAAGGGAAATCCTCGCATTACTATTGCTCGGTGTTGCATCGTCACTTTCACCATTGGTCCTTTTTGTGACACTATTATCTGTGACGTGTCACCATTAGATTGTGTCGATCTCCTTCTCGATCTTCCTTACCAACAATACCAACAAGTGGTGTATCACGCCAAGACTCATCAGTGCCACCTTCAACAGGTTGGGCACAACTATGTACTTACTTCATCGTATATCACTTCACCACCGACGTGAACCGATACCATAGCCACTCGCCATGTTATCAATACCAAAAATGTCTCTATGTGTTCGACCTGTCATGTTCAACCTGAGAACCTCACTAATCTGACACCTCCCACAATACTCCCTCTACTCCCGAAATTTTCCAATGTCTCGCAGTCTCCCCCAAGGCTCCCACCCTCTTGAGCCTTTGATCCATCCATCAATCTCATTCATGATGCACCATTACCCAATGCTCCATCATCTCTCCCGATTACCCAAGACACTATTGAACGTCCTTTAGTTGCCACTTACCATTCCCTCACCCAAGAAACAATTAAATATTGTTATCCCTTACCTCGTATTACCTCTGAGTTTTCTCTTGGAATGATGCGTAAACAGGGAGGTCACCCTGTGACTTACCACTCTGAGACCATGTCCACAACCAAATTTAATTATCGCCACTACACAAAATAATTCCACCTCCTAATGTCGGATTTGCAGAAGTGGCACCCTTACAACAGAGACACTCACTCTTCCATAGACTTCTTACCTTTCTAGGTCTGTCTTGGATTTTAGTATCGGGAGGCCACATAGTTGCCTCTCATTTTGACTATGTTGGGATCATCACATCAACATCGAGAACAACAGCCTGACCATAGTGGCGTTCATAATTTATCACAAAAACACACTCCAGTCGTAGCTTCCTTTCAAGTAACATAGGATCATACCAAGCAACGTCATATTTCATACCTGGTCGATCAACAATGTCAAAATCCAGAGACAATACAAGTGGACTACAGTCAAGACAGTACAGCGAAAGTTCCCTCCATTGGTGGCGGAAGTAGGGACGCTTTCGAATGTAAACATGGAGGAATTGGACCAATAAGGAAGGACGTCAACCTTCCTTAGGAAGCGAACAATAGAGTATAGGTCGTTTGTAGCAAGCAAGGCGAGAAGGATAAGTAATGCTATGATAGATTTTTTATCGTTGTTAGCATTAGTTAGTATTTTATTGTAATAAATCATTTTCCAGTCTAAGTAAATAATAGCGATGTTTATTTTAGTGAATAGTTAGTTGTCTTAGTAAACGTTGCAGGAAATTTCTCTTTCCAATCTGATTGCGCATAGAAATGCAGAAGAATAAAGAGACATTTATCATTTGTAGAAGATCGCCTTGATTGTTTAAGAAGGGATACAATCCTCTAATGCATTTGATGAAGTTTTGTGAATCTTGTGTTATCTATTTTTCTTGTGTAACATTGATTTTCATTTTTGGTTAGACGAGTGAGAGAACAATCTTGTGTTTTCTTTTTTACTGTTAGGTGAGGGTTGAGAGAGAGAACGTGGACCAAAGGAACTGGTGTGCATATCTTATTATTCTGAGCGTATGAGCAAGACACCCCTTGATTTCATTAGTGGACAGTGCAAGGAATAGACAAGGCATCTATCTCAAGAAAGTAGTGTTTTCCTTCTTCCTTTATTGCGCCAATCTTCCAATTCGCTTAGTCTACTTAGCGCATCCCTCACTCAGATCTATCAGAGCATGCATTCATAGAAAAATGATTCCCCATGGTATAATACGCCCTCACACAATTAGATCAAGAGGTATGTCAACCCTTCATTAGGCTCCCCTCAATTGGAATTTAATCTAGAGGAAGGTTCAACTAATTTTTTCCTAGGATCCTCATCGAAAGAATACCATACTAGAGGAAAGTTCGATCAACCCTTCCCTAGTTTCCCCACTGATGTAAATAATATTATTTTGGAAGGGTTAGTCAACCCTTCACTGAGATCCCCCTTAACGATAATATTATGATGGAGGAAGGGTTGGTCGATCCTTCACTAGGGTTACCTCAATGGAAAAACTAATATATAGGAAGGGTTGATTGGCCCTTCCTAGTTCTCCCTTCAATGAGAATAATAAGCTAAAGGAAGAGTTGATCAACCCTTCACTCAAATCCCATCAATGAGAAATTTAATCTAGAGAAAGAGTGAGTTGACCCTTCCCTAGGCTCCTCCTCAACAATAATACTATACTTGAAGAATGGTTAATGTAATATATTGATCTAAACATTAGCTTGAATATTATTAATTATATCATAATGATAATATAAGTGATGGTATATACTCCATGATATTAGTGATATAACCTCGGGATTAAAAATTATTTATAACTATGTTAAACTTTAGTTACGAGGAAGAAATAGTAAATACTAAATAGTGTAGACAATTAACAAATTTAAAATTTCATTATCATCATCATATTTTATATATATATATATATATATATATATATATAATAATAATAATATGTAATTAGGATATACAAAATTTACATGAATAATTTATGTACGCATTACATTGTATAAGTGTATAATTTATGAATGCATTAGATTGTATATTTGTAAGTACGTCCTTATAAATTATAATTATAATTAATTTATGTTAATTATATATGGGTAGAAATTCTATTTTAATGTTTAAGTCCCTTATTCTCGAAACCACAATTCGAATGTTAGGGGGTTCTAATGTTGATCTAGTTAGAAGTATTAAGGTTTGCAATTGTTTAAAATATTATAAGAATTGAATTACACGATAAGTTGGTTAAAAATAGTATTATAATTATACTTTCTAAACTAGAACTTTCATGCACATATCTATTTCACAAACAAACATTTTAATTAAGAACATTCATGGATATGGTAATATTACTATTGGATATTTGCATAAAATTTAACAAGTGAATGAATATTCATGTACAAATAATGATGGAAGAAAATACATGTTTATCTATTTCACAAACAAACATTTTAATTAAGAACATTCATGGATATGGATATGGTAATATTACTATTGGATATTTGCATAAAAAATTAACAAGTGAATGAATATTCATTTACAAATAATGATGGAAGAAAGCTAGGTTTACACATTGGGGTTCCACTCACTTTGAGGACTCTTTGAAGTGGAGGTGGTAGTCATTGAGCTGCAACGAAGAGCACATGGAGCTACTCATTGTGTACGTGAACATTGCAATACCCCTCCCAGTTTCACTTTGTTTGGTTTAGTTGGTTGTGAGGATGGGACATGAAAAAACAAAACCCTTTCTAATTGACGGGTCCGAGGAAACATTATTCATCGGGGAATGAAATTGAATTTGATTCTTTTCCCGAACTAGGGCATTTCATGAGCTTTCCCTAGGGGTTGGTTGGAGAGCCTACTACCGCAAGATCCCCCATGAGGATGGAGATGAGGATGTTATAATTATTATGGTTTATATTTATATTTCAATTGACACTCTAGAAACTATCTATTAAGTTAGTGAATTAAAAATAGTTTATTGTAAGTATGGATAATTATGAATATATTAGTTATGAGAATCAAGAATAATGGAAAATCTCATAATAATACTTAAATAATTGATGAGTATTATTGTGAGATATCTCATAGAGTTAATGAAACTTCTATGCTTCTTAGTATAATATTGTTACCGTTAACTAAACTTGATGTGCAATCTTGTACTAAGTTAACTAAATTTGGTGAGAACTTAGAAAGAAAAAAGACACAACCTAGGATTAGTTTAAATGAGTGTTAAATTTTTTTTTCCCAACTCTATTTTCAATAAGGTTAATAATACAATTTCCACACAAAAAAATTCATTCAAGAAGTTGTTTATTCCAAATGATGATATAGGTATGAGTGATTTTTTAGCCCTGCAATCCTTAATGTAAAACACACTCACATAAAAATTTGTAAGTACTCAAACTTTGCATTATGAATGATACAAGATTTTATTCCAGATTTTATTCCAAATGATGATATAGGTATGAGTGATTTTTTAGCCATGCAATCCTTAATGTAAAACACACTCACATAAAAATTTGTAAGTACTCAAACTTTGCATTATGAATGATACAAGATTTGTAGAAAATGAGAAAAGTATACACCCAAAATCAAGAGAAAAGGTAGACCAAGTATTTAGTTCAAAAATGTGGTAATGAGAGTGAGACAATTCAAGGGAATCCACGAAGTGTCTCGTTATCCATGAAATAAATTCCACATTTTATTTATGAAATTGAGACTTTTGTATGATGAGGGATGTGAAAAATTGAATGAAAAATACAACCATCATCAAGTTACTAATAAATCATGTATTTTTCATCATGCTTAAACCCAAACAGACCATGTATGGGTATAATCAATCAATGATGAAAAATATATTATGATGGAAATAATGGAAATTAACCATACTTTATCATCAATCTTGAAGGATTCTACTTTCCCTTTCATTTTCTTCAGTAAAATTCTCATTCACTAATGTATTCTTCCTCTTTAAGACTTCTTCAAGAATATATTTCTATCCTTTGGAATTTACTTTGATTGGTCTTCATTCTAACAAGAGTAGTTATCATCAAGTGTGTTGGTTTGTTTCATTATTATCTTCTCTCGTTGTCCATTGTACCACTTGATCAGTATTTTTGGTGCATCCATTGTTGTCCAAGATGGTGTAACAACAATAAAAAATAGTGTCATGAATCCATTGTACTCAAAGTTGTAGAAATGGTCCACCATTGATGTTGCAGCAACATTTAACTACCAGCGTTGCAGCATCACATCCATTGTTGCAGTAGCTGTGGTAGAATCTGTAATCTACTTTGACTTTCCTGTCGAATTGAAAAAGAGATTCATATGATGACCAACTCTTACTACACTAGGTTTTTTGGGGATTTCTTTCATTTTATTCTACAATCCTAAAAATGAAACAAACCCCATAAGATGAAAGGAAAAACATGCTAGAAAAAATTCTAAATGAATACTTATCAAAACAAACAAAAAAACAAACGAAATCAATACTAGAAATAATATTGCACCATTGGCAATTCCCCGTCAATGGCACCAAAAATGTTGGGTCTTTTAATCACCTCAATTTCTCAAGAAGATGGTTAGAAAGACTAGGCATTTAAATATCAATTTGTGGCTCGTATGGAACTTGTGAAATTTCATGCACTGTATATGCAGGAACAACTCTTATTTATATGGGTTATATTCATAGTATCAACAATTAATTTTGTAGTTAGAATATAGATAATTCTCAAGCTCTCTCAAGGCCCTATGGAAATCCACACTTGCGGGAATTAAAATCACACTTTTGCAGAAAAGTAAATATCACACTTGCAGAAAAGAAAATGTCACACATTTCAAAAATGAAATAAACATGTTGAAAAATGAAACACACCAGCTGCAGGTATTAGGAGTATGAATCAACTTTCTTCTAAAGCAACCCCATCAATCTAATTCTAGGAACACACACTTGCTTGAAAATAAATGCACAAGCTACATAGGTATTAGGAGTATGATTCAACTGTCTCTCAAAGAAACCCCGGTTATGTATAGTAAAATTGATTGCAGAATTGAAACTCTAAATTACTCTTGCATAAGTTCAAATTCACACCACACTAGCTGAAAATAAATCACATGTGCTTAAATAAATTGACTAACTACTTGGTGAAAAATAAATTAACTAAGACCTCAAAATTAGAGCATAATCCTTGTCAAGATGATCCTTGACATTACCCAGACAAACAAATATAGTCATTGTGTTAAGCACGATTATTCAACGACATAAAAGAATGCAACCCAATCTAAAATGAATTTATCAAAAATAAATAAACAATTGGTATATGACATGAATACTTAATTGCATAAATATATATAAACACAACCTCACATGAGTATTAGAAAAAAATATTACACCATTGATAGTTCCCCAGCAATGACACCAAAAATGTTGGGTCTTTTAATCACCTCAATTTCTCGAGAAGATGGTTATAAATACTATGCATTTAATTATCAATTTGGAGCTCATATGGAACCTGCAAACTGTCATGCATTGTATATGTAGGAACAACTATTCTTTTTGTGTTATAGTCATAGTATCAACGATTCATTTTGTAGTCAGAATATAGATAATTCTCAAGTTCTAGAAAGGCTCTATGGAAATCCACACTTGTAGGAATTGAAACCTCATTTTTGTAGAAAAGTAAATATCACACTTGTAGGAAAGTAAATGTCACACATTTCAAAAATGAAACAAACATGCTAAAAAATGAAACACACAAGTTGCAGGTATCAGGAGTATGAATCAATTGACTCCCGAAGAAACCCATCAATCTAATTATAGGAACACACACTTCCTTGAAAAGATATGCACAAGTTTCATAGGTATTAATTGTATGACTCAATTTTTTCTCGAAGAAACCCCATCTATGTGCAGTAAAACAAATTGCAAAATTGAAAATCTAAATTACTCTTACATAAATTCAAATTCACACCACACTTGCTGAAAATAAACCACATGTGGTGAAAGGAATTGACTAACTACTTGCTGGAAAAGAAATTAACTAATTCCTAAAAATCAGAGTCTAATTGTTATAAAGATGATCCTTGTCATTAACCAGACCAACAAATATAGTCATTGCGTTAAGCACAATTTATCAATGACATAAAATAATGCAACCCAATTTAAAATGTGTTTATTAGAAACAAATAAAAAATAAAATATGACATGAATACTTAATTTCATAAATATATATAAACACAACATCGCATGAGTAATATAATTACATGAACAAATTGAATCAAGAAAACTAGTTACAGAATAAGATAAAACAAATCCTAAGTGAATACATAATTAAATTACACAACAAGAAATCAATATAAATCAGTTAAAATAATTAAGTTAATCAAAAGAAATAAATCCTCCTGTATGGGGTGTTAGGGACGCAATCCAAGCATTGGTGGGTCCCTGACTCCCCCACCCACCCAACCTCCAGTTCTGTGGACAATTGCCAACAACCATCGTCTTCCACCTCACCTCCTCATAAGATTTATTACCCTTCATCGTTGTCTCTCCCTCTCACTTGAGTATCCCTATCCTCGATTCATGTCATGACTATGCATGCTCCTTACCAGCTCGAGTCTATTGTCCTTCACATGTGGTTTGGAAAGGTGGTGAAGAAAAGGAGTTTGATGGCTGATATGGCCCATATCTACGCAAATCATGAGATAATTCTCCATTTATGGGCCCTCGTGTTGGATAGTTATGTTATCTACGTCCTCTTATGGATGCATTACTATTTGTCTATTGTTGTTTGTCTCTCATATTCCTCCACATCTTCATTGTTGCACTATGCAGTGGGAACTTTCTCACTTTTCTCACTCCTGCATCCTGTGCTCCAATTCTCCACCTCCTTTTACATGGCTCAAGTCAGCTCTTCTTATGGTGGATGGGGGGGAACCTCTTGCCAACCCAGAACTCGGTCAATATTTTGACTGGTGGATGCAACTGATAATTCTGCGGAGACCTATCGCTTAGCCACCCCTCTAGAAATTCAGTCGAAAATGGATATGGTCGAGGTGGATGTTCGAATTCTACAGAAATTCATCTCAGACGACGAGGTGAAGGAGATGACTAGGTCCTTTTGTGGTTTTTGTTAAATTACCAGCGAGGCTTGGGTTTACCACCTCTTTTTAGTAGATTAAATAAGGATAGAAGTTCTCACAAAGGAACTAGGAGCTATTCATACTTTAGTTTATCAGTTATAGGCCTTAGATATATCAAGCATATGTTGAATGACAATGTTATGTTTTGGTGTTGGTCTCGTTTCCCAGTGGGAAGGCCAACAGTAAAAAAAAATTGTATATTTTCTCCCTATCAGTAATACAAAGACTCGGGATTATTAAAAAGAAAAAAATCAAAAGAAATCAATCTATTACAAATATGCAAAGAAAATAAATCAAATGAATTAATTAAATCACACACTACAAAAATTATAAAACTACATTTAAATAAATTATTCCATTTTCATTAGAACATTGATCTAAGAGTCATACCGAAACAATGGAGAGAATACTCTCCTTTATATATGAATTCAATGGAAATTAGAAAAACAAATATCTAAATAAACCCACTTATGGATTTAAGAAATCCATAGTGGTTACAACAATTTCTTAAATAACCAATAGTTTACATTATCCTTTCTAACAATTAGTAATTAATAAATAAATTTCAAGATATTTTTCTAACAATTAGAAAATAATAAATAAATCCAAGATAATTTTCTAACAATTAGCTAATAATAAATAACTCTAAGATCTTTTGCTCAAGAATTCCAAGATTCTTGGTTAACCACTCAAACTAATATTGTTAATGATTCCAAGATTATTTTCATATCCAAAATGGTTGTTGATGGTCCAAATCCATGGCAGGTATTGATGGTTGAAGTTGGATTTTTGTGGATTTGAAAATACGTACATGAAGTTTTGGCAATGTTGTTATTGTGACAGGAGTAACAACAAATCAACAAATCGTAAAAGCTTAATTTCTCAAAAAGTATGATGTGGGTTTTTGAGATATTTTGAGGATAAGCATATTTTGACTCCATAAATCATAGAAGAAATATCAAGTACCCACATCATGAATCTTCCGTTGTAGGAGTATCAATAGTGACAACTTAGGAGTAACAACATTGACAACTGGTTCTGCAACAATTACAAACTAAACCATTTTTCAAAGATAAATGCAAGATATGTTATTCCTCTAATATTTAACCATAACTCATATGAAATACTAAATAAATGCAATATAAAACACCTTGGTTCTAAATCTCACATATAACCATTAATAAGCAATTAATAAGCAAGAAGGTTATGGGTAAGAAAGAAGGGATTAAAAATATTGAAAAAGGATGTAAAAAGGATGAGAATTATATGGCCCAACATATATCAAAAAAGAAAAGAAAGAAGAATGACTATCACTGTAAAGAATAATAGCAATCAATACTCATAGTTTTTTCAATTTTTATAGATTTTGAAAAGTTGATGGAATCTCTCTAGTTACTCCTGCACTAATTATATTGCTATTAGGGCCTCTTATGTGCATGTTGGTTAATTCAATGGATTTGGGCCTATAAATGCAGGTTGACAAGATTTCAAATTAATCCTTAGGGTTGTAGTTCATATCTTTGTGGGGTGTTTATGCGTTTACAACCTCTAGTTTATAAGGAATTGATGAATTCAACACCATTTTGTCGTAGATTTAAATGCTTATCTCTTCACATATTTTTATGCAACACATATTTGTCCCCCTCCCTAGTTTGACTTGCAATGATGTTCCTTACGAAAAGTGTAAGCAGAGTGTAGACATTTAATTATACAAAAGTGATACAGATCCCTTTTGCCATGTTGAGCTATGCACTGAAACTTGGAAATGAGAGGGACTATCTCCTAAACTTTGGGTTCACATATTTTTATAGTATTGCATGATTTACGAATGTGTTTTCTAGTTACTTTTAGTTTTAGGGTGGGTATCCTTAGTTTTAATTTAAATATTTTGTTACATATGATTTTTATATATCATATTAACTCTATTGATGGTTTTAGAAGCATCAACTATTGGGAGGTATTGTAAGGTGTCTTTTGATAGTGTAATATAAACAATGACCATCGATTATGGAATGTGTGTATTATGATTATTAATATTGTTTAGTATTAATATTTCCATAGTTTCCTAAAAAGTGAATACCTACATTACAGATTACATTCTATTACAAAACTAAAATCCGCGTATTTATATTGACCAAATAAGCAAGGTGAATATTTAACTCATTATAATGCTTGCTCGGTAGCTTTATTCAATATTAAATTAATCAACATTATTAGATAATCATAGATAATCATATACCCAAGTTGTATGTGATGGAGAGTACAACAACATTACAAGAGAACCAACTCATAGTTTGAAAATTCAATATTTTAGCATTGCCAACAAGAACTTTAGACTATTGAAATGGCTATGCATGTAACATAAATGTAAACAAGAATAAACAGGTAGAGGAGTGAACAGTGTAACATGTTTTCACTTATGAGATAGATTCATACTTTATGAGTTAAGGAAATGGTGTTGTGTAATATTCACCGTGTAAATACTAGAGATATAGTATGTCCAAGTAGTGGTCACTTTATTAAGATCTAATTATTAATAGTTTCTATTTTGTAGCATTGAGGTTTTGTAGTATTGAGGTGTTAGTTATCAACTATCTTTATGTATATACAAAAATATGCAGGGTCATGCAACAAGCACTCAAATTGGTGTTAACAATAGATGTTTATCAACATTTGTTAAAAAAAAACACTACACATGAATAGAAGAATAATACTTTAATAGATTGTGTTAGCTAATCCAACAAAGTATAGAACCAAATAAAAGAGTAATAATGGATGACAGAAAAATAGAATCAAAATAGTCCTTGCATGCAAGAATTCAAGGTACACGTGATCACTGACTAATTATAGATTTATGAGGCTTACAAAGATTACAAAATCTCTTCTCCAATTATAAGTTACAATATGTAACTTTAGTATGTACTTACAAATATTCTAACATAAGCTAACTATAATAATTTAATATCTAGATTGTAGATTCATAATAAATATTAAAATCACAAACAACTTACAACCTTATAACACAATGCCTAAGTACATTATCTAATCCAAATTAACTATAGATTATGAAATCACCGCACATCATATTAATGCTTGTGAATGAGATCATATACAAAATCTCCTTCCTTCCTCCTTTGCTAGCAAAATTTCACCTTAAATCATAATTCAATGACAATATTTATATCATCTTTTGTGCATCTTCTCAAACTAAACATGGCTATCATCCATGTGATAACCATTTTTTAATTCCACCACTTTTTATATGTCTCATGGTAAAATCATGAATGTCGGTGTCTATTTTCCTTATTTTTTGAGAAAATAAATTATATTGTCACAAGTTTTTCAACTTCTAGTAAACAAAAGTAATTTTTTTTTAGAATTTCATTTTACATTAAAAACAAAACTTGTCAAAAAACATTCATCTTTTTATTGATTATTTTTCAAAAAAATGTATTGACATTTGCTATATCAATTTAGCAATTTTTTGGTTGTATGTTAAAAATGAAGGAAATGATAATAAATTATGGTTTTTACTCTCAATGTACTCGTTATTAAAAAAAAAAATTATGAAAAAATAAATATGATGCAACAATATAATAGACTTTATTAATGTATGACTCTAGTTTTGAATTTAGTAGATCAATATTATAATTACTACAATTTTTTGAATTTGACCAATCTGAAGAAGTTGGATATTTTAAACATGTTTAGTTGGACATCTACAAGAAATAAGTATTTGTACTCTCAATAAAAAAATTCGGGGGGGATACGAGATCAATCTAGCATCAAGGATGGTTCTCGATGGTGGAGTTAAACCTTGAAAACTTATGGATTGATCCTCGAAAATGGTTTATTGCACTGCTTAATTCTGCACACATAAGGATTGGGGATGGAGAGGACGAGTTGGTGTGGATTTTAAATTGTGATGGTGGACAATATACAACTAGGATGGGATATATTTCTCTTCTATAGGTTTACCAAAATGGCATCGCTTGGTGCTTTAAGATGCTTTGGCAAATCACAACTTCTCTTAAGAGTATCATTTTATTCTCGTTGATAATAAAAAATCATATATTAACTTGGGATCGTATGGAAAAATGAGGTTTCTTGGGTTCTTGTATATGTGTTTTTTATTATGATGCTTGCCATTTATTTGTATAATGAATTTTACTAAAAAGGTGTGGAAACAGGTGAAGATACAAACCAATTCCTCGGGTTTGTGGGATCAATCAAATGTTGAAGATTGTTTCTAATCATACTTTGATAAGTCAAAATCAAAAAAATATAGGGCACTACCACTGGTAGTGACTTAGGATATTCAGATTGCTCGAAAGAGAAGACTCTTTAATGAAAATATCTTCCCTCCATATCTAGTGGAAATTTGGGCTATATTAGATATCTCTTCTCACAAAGGATCATCCATATCCAAGGTTCGATGCATCCCAGTTGGCCCATTCATCAATCAACTCATCCCTTGGGGATTCTTTGATTGGGACATGAAGGAGGAAGGTTGGCTTTGTGGTTTGGGCTTTATTTTATTCTTATCTAACAATTATTATTATTAATATGGTAAGGATAACATTGGGGCTAGTTCGAACAACCTAGGAGAAATTTATGCATTGTATGCACTTATGAAATTATCCATAGCAAGGAAAGTTCCTAGCCTTAAGTGTTCAAGGACTCTCAATTGGTTATTCATTGGATGTAATATAAGGCACAAATCTATAATTTGGGCCTTGTTCACATTTCTCAATAGTTGAAGGATATCGTTGGTTTATTCCAGTCCATCTCATTCACTCATATTTATCATAAACAAAATGCACATGGAGACTCTATTTCAAAGGAGGGACTTTTACATGAGCCCCACTCAAACATCATTGAGGAATACATTGATAATGCCCTTATTTCACGACATGTTATTATGTTCAATTAATATGTATGCATCATATGGAAACATGTCATGTTTTTTTGGTCATCATCTAGATCATATTTTGGAACGGTGTTTAGCAATTATGTATTCACATCTTGTTATTTAAAGTATTCTAGTAGTTTCTTTTGAGGTGGTCACTCCATCTTTGGAATGTAATTTCAATTTTGTACTGAAATATAAAGAATGATTTTTTTCTAGGATAAAATAATGTAAAATTGCTAGATAAAATTATTTTACTAAAGGTGGGTATTGAAATATTTTATTTATGATGGACATTGAAATATTTTTTAAATGTCACATCTGTACTTGATGTTGATCACTAAAGGAATTACACATCTCTCATGCAATAAGAATTGTTTTACTTTCAATTATTTTATATAGAGAGAAAGAGAGTTAAGGATATACATTGACCTTAATAATGTTAAGGATACATTATTAATGTATTAATACATTAATAATACATTGTTACATTAATTTAATGTAAAAATTGAAGTCTTAATACTTTAATGTATAATGTGAAATATTAAATTATTAATACATCAATAGTACAATATTAAAGTAATAATACATTAATAAATATATTATTAAAGTACTAATAATTTAATAAATGCATTATTAAAGTAGTAATACATTAATAATACATTACTAAAGTATTAATACTTTAATACATTAATTGACAATGACCATGGTTGACTATGGTTGACCATGACCATGGTTGATTATGGTTGTTGAGGTTCATTATGATTGACTATGCCCAAGGCCGAGATCATGTTTTGTTCGTCACATGACATTGTAAGTTTATGGTCATCAAAATATGATGAGTGGTTTTTCTTTATTACATTATGGCGTTGCAATAGGTTTGTCACAGTTCGATAATGGGTTATGTTCATCACATTGCTACGTTGGGAAATGTTCATCTCATTACAATGTTGGTCTATGTTTTTCACATTACCACATTGATTTGAATACACCATGTTATGACAATGGGCTCTGTTTGTCCCATTGCGACATTTAGAAATGGATTTCACAATGTGACGGCAAGATATGTGTGTCACATTGCAACTTGAGGATATGTTCATCACATTGTGACTCTAGGGATATGTTTTTCAAATTGTGATGATCGTTTATGTTCATCACATTGCGATGAAAGAGCAATGTTTATCACGATGCAATGTTCATCACATTGCAACGTTAGGAAATGTTTGACACATTCTAACATTGGGACCATGTTAATTATGGTTAGCCATGTTGGACCATGTTGATTATGGTTAACCATGGTTTAATATTGCACCATCGCATTTCAATGTTGATCAAATTTTCTTCGTTAAATTGTGACATCAGGTTTTGTTCGCAACATGACATCGTAAGGTTCTAGTCATCACATTGCAAGGTAGGGTTTTTTCTTATCACGTTGTGGCATTGAAATAGGTTTGTCACATTTTGACAATGGATTATATTTGTCACATTGCGACGACGAGGAATGGTCGTTTCATTTCAATGTTGGGCGATGTTTTTTCACATTGTGGCATAAGGTTTTGTACATAACGTTGCAACAATGGGTTATGTTTATTACATTATGACATTTCAAAAAGTTTCTAACATTATTATGTTAGGCTATTTCTATCACATTGCGACGAGGAGGCAATGTTAATCACAATGGGTTAATGAGGTTATATGCGTCATAGAGCGATTATAAAAAATGTTCATGTGTAACATCCTGCTCTACTGAACATACTATTATTGACTTATTCTTTGAGGATACTTTCTTGCAAGTAATCCAGGTATGGAACACTATGATTTCATTCATATTATGGGTTATATATGATGATGTATAGGTGTTATAGTTGATTTATTATATTGATGTATATATATGTGGACAGGTGATTTTTGTAACAACCCTAGTAAAATAACTGTTTAAGGTTTATTAAGTTTAATTAATTAAATAATTAACTGTCCTAATGTATATTAGTTAAATAATGATTATTTATTAATAATATTATTTATTTATTGTTTAATGTATGTTAATTAATTAATAAATTAATTAATTAACTCATTTAATGTTTGTGTAATGAATTAAAGTTTAATAAATTTTAATTTATTTAATAGAAAACTTAATGTATTGAGGGATGGTTGGCATTGAATGGAGGGATAAGGCATTGAATGAAGGGATAAGGTGGTTGGAATTGAATGGAGAGGGGTGAATGGACAGGGGTATATGAGGGTGAAAAGACATTCGAGAGGGGGACTTTGGAGGGGAGTGATTGAAAAACTACATTTTCTGGTTTTTAGGCTGGAGCAATTTGTTGGACTGTTATAGGGGAGCATCGGTTGCTCGAATTTTTTGGCTCGAGAGCCAGGAATCCTCACGGAATCCTAGAGCTAGGGAGCTGGACAGGCTCTGTTCCTAGCTGGCAGGGAGGAAAGATTCGGTTTTGGGTAGAGTTTGGGTAGAGCAGCGAGGACAGACGGAGTTGGGGAAACAACATCACTGAGAGGTATTTATGTCATTATCGATATAATGGTTCATTATTTTACTAAGCTTTTTATGTTTAATTATATATATATGATTTGTATATCAGGTTGCTCAATTATAATTTGTTGAACCATGAACTGTTAGTTTGTTAGTTGTTGAATTTAAAACTGTAAAGAAATTATGTTATAAATTTTATGCTTAAATGTATTAAGTTTTAGGTTCTATTAGCTAGGATCTTACACATGGTATCAGAGCCCTGGTTTAAAATATGGAGCCAAGGGCCTACCTACCCACCCATCCTCTTGACTCTAGACATAAATCTAAGCTGTGTGTCCTATAAACAGTCCTGAAACTCTCTAAAAACTCTAAAACTTGTTGACTTGTACAATGAAATCCTTGAAAAGGGTTATATATAGATGAATAACTAGAAGTATAAATAATCTATTTATTGGAAAACTTATAAATCTTGGCCTGAGGGCCAAGCTCCAGCTCCACCTAACCTGTAAGCCAAGCACACAATTTTTTTTAACACAGATCTATATATAAATAATATGCACATTGAGAATGTAAATGGTATAATAATATACTTATTGAAGTGTTAAATAAATTTTAACACTTGCTTCAAATAAACAAACCTAAGTAAATGAATATATTTATATACATATATTCTTCCCAAGTATTTTTAAAACAGATTTATAAATAAACATTGTAGGTAAACATATAAAAATCTATAAATATTTATATATTATTATTATTATTATTATTATTATTTTTCATACAATTTGATATCGATGTTATCAGTCTATGTTTGGTCATCTTATAGTTGTATGGATTATACCAGTCAATATAGGGGGATATAGATATACGCAGGCACCTATTTCAGAGGCCTGGATATTTTTATAACAAGAGAAGCTAGGTGCTCGAGGGAGATCTATACCCCAAGAAGGCCGAGGTCCTGTGCCTTATTACTGTGTGTAAGGCTAAAGAATGACAACATATATATAATAACCTAGATCTATTAGCTCTGGATCTAGGGTTGAGTTGGATTTACGCAAATCTCAAACCTCTATTATACCAAAAGAAAGTAAGGCGGAGTATAACTAATATGGGATGGGCAGATCCTTAAAGAAAGGGCCCTATCTGAAATATTATTAGATACAATCAGAGTATATAACTCTGATTACGAGGCAACTGAGCCAACCAAAATCTACTTATATTTCTGTACAAAAAAAAAAAAGATTACCCATATCTAAAGCATACAAAATAATAATAATAATAATAATTATGGGTCAAGGCCCATCTCCTATTATTTTAGCATTCACTCTAAAGTCGAGGCCACATGGGAAATCAAACACACATGGCACCATAAGGAAAGTATACAGTCAAGACACCGCACATAAGTCAAAACCCGACACTCTAGACCAAGCACGAAGTCACATGGAGGAGGAGCCCATGGGGGCAAGGTGAAGTTCTCTACACATCCATAGGTGCACTACGCACCAGCATCAAGCACCCAAAACCTAGCACCCAAGCACAAAGCCACAAGCACAAAGCCACATGGAGGAGGAGCCCATGGGGGCAAGGTGAAGTGCTCTACACGTCCACAGGTGCGCTACGCACCAGCATCAAGCACCCAAAACCTAATGCCCAAGCACAAAGCCAGATGGAGGAGGAGCCCATGGGGGCAAGGTGAAGTGCTCTACACGTCCACAGGTGTGATATGCACCAACATCAAGAACCCAAAACCTAGTGCCCAAGAGCAAAGCCACATGGAGGAGGAGCCCATGGGGGCAAGGTGAAGTGCTCTACACGTCCATAGGTGCACTACGCACCAGCATCAAGTACCCACGAGTCTTTATCATGCATCAAGTGCCAAGCCATCAAGGAGGAACCATGATAGAGCCCATGGGTCGACAGTGTGCCCAACGCATCCACATGACCTACAACCACCACACACCATCCAACGCACCAGAAAACAACTCCACATGACCTGCAACCACCACACACCATCCAGTGCACCAGCAAACAGCTCCATGCAACCTGCAACTACACACATAGCCAAAAAAAAATAATAATAAGTCACCGTAACCAAGTGCATAGCCCGCAGGCCCAGCCAGAGATATAAAAAAAAAAAGTAAAAAAAAATAGGGTATTTGTGTATTGGAACACTAGACCTCTGAAAACTATCCGCCATATACCTATCCACAAAAACACAACACATTTCAGGCACAAGTCAACGCCCATGACCGATCGGTAAGCAATGAGGAGCAGCCAACAAAGGAGTTGAGATGTGTCGTGGACCCAGCCAAGCACCTGCAACACAACACAACGCAGGCTAGAAAACAACAATTCAAGCTCTCATGCAGAGCTCAAGACTGACCGCCAAGAAATCCATGCAACACACAAAGCCCAACATCATAGCGTCGAGGATCCCATGAGAGGGCACCACTATGATCAGTGCGTCCAAAACTAGGCTTTAAGCCTCTGATTAGGATACCCACAGGTCGAGCCTGTCGAGCCTGCCGAGAGGGAGAGTCAAGAGTGGAGAGGCGACAAATTGATTAGGGTTTTGGGATAGAGACCCGGGAAGAGTGCGTTTAGGGTTTTAGGCGGTGAATTGATGGTGGGGGGGGCATGTGGGCCTCATGCGAGGACCCACGATGCCCATTTCAAATTTAATTTTTTTTTTATTGTTTTAATTTTATGTAATATTTTTAATTTATTTTTTATTATTATTATTGTTTAAATTATAATAGATTTGAATATGAATTGTTTTAAATTAGTTAAATTTGAATATATTAAATATATATATATATTAAATATATTTAAATTATATAATTTAATATATATTTTTTAAATTAAAGATTTAAATTATTATTATATTGTAAATTAATTTAAATTATAGATTTAAATTTAGGTTTAAACTTATATAGGTTTAAAACTAAGGTGATTAACTCATTAGTTCTTAATAATTAATCAACATTAGGTTGAAAATCACATTAATTAGTTTTAAACGAAAAGTTTAAGGACTTATACCAAGATAAGAGGGAGGGGGTTTCATGCACGCTAGGAAAGTAAGCTAGAGGAATTGACGAGTGTGGTGCGATGCTAGCATAGCTACGAGGAGAGGGAGTCAGTAGTTTTCTTAGGTAGTGACACCAAGCTTAGACGCTTTAACCCTAACCTAGCCACTCCCCTAAAGAGAGTAACATCTGTTTATAGACAAGTAAAAAAAACTTACACCTAACCATGTTTTCTAGTTTAAGTTGTGCAAATGTGAAATTTCCTTGAACTCACCCTGACAACTTTGGTTGATGCAGATTAAATTATACAGGATGGTTAGGACTCGAGGAAATCGAGGCAGAGGGGCATCATCACAAGGATCGTCAGTGCTGCCACCACCATCGCCTGAACTAGCTCTCATATTTCACTCTTTGGAGGCCATAAATGAGACTTTAAAGGGGCGTCAATCGAGCGAAGTGGATCCCCCACCATCTGGAATGGGTAATCTAGAAGCGTCGGGGGATTTAGGGGGAGGAACTCCACCCAAAGACATCACTAGAGAACTACAGAAGATCAAACTTCTGTAGTTTGCCGTGGGTCATGCCAGTGAACGCGCCAAGGCATGGTTGGAAGGCATGACAAGGTGTTTTGACTTAAGAGACTATGCGTCCACTTCAAAGGTGAAGATAGTGATTTTTCAGTTGAGAGACAGTTCCTTGAATTGGTGGGGCAACCTGGAAAGGCAACTGCATCTTACCCTGGACACCATATCTTGGGAAATTTTTGAGGAGAGGTTCCAAAGGAAATATCTACCAGCTTTCTACGAGGAACAACAGGTGGGATCATTTCATGCTCTAGTACAGGGAAACAGGACCATAGAAGAATATGAGATCAGGTTTATGGAATTGGTCAAATATGTTTCATACATGGATAATGACCAATGATAAGAAAAACTCTTTGTTTATGGGTTAAACCCTAAGATAAGGGCTATGGTGCAGATGTGGAAACCGTCTTCAGTAGCAGAAGCAGTGGAAAATGTGTGTTATGCGGAGGAACACATGAACTTAACTGGAGGTATGAGACCAACCTTTCTGCATCGTCCTAGATTTGTGGGGAAGGCCCCTAGGACATTTCCCAGGGGAGGGGGCTTAAGGCCATCTCCATATGGTAATAGATTCGCACCAAGGACAGTAGCCACAAGGATTTAAATGGCAGTGAGTGCAGCATCTCATTCATCACCGACACAGGCAGGTCCACGACCATCTCAGGGGATAGCTAGTAGGGGCAGGGGTTCCAGGGGAAGGAACTCATTTAAGAGATAGTCATAGAATAGTACACAAGTTCAATCTCATGTTACCTGTTGGGGATGCAGAGGACCCCATTACCAACGTGACTGCCCATAGTTACAATAAGGATTTGTGCATAGAGAAGGAAAGGCCTCGATGGGAAGAGTAAGTGGAAACCACTAGATTTACACAGCGGTTAATAATCGTTAGGCAGAACATCAATCCACGATGGTGGAGTCATCAGGTATGCTAAATCATATCAATGTTAAGATTTTATTTGATTCTGGTGCTACAGATAGTTTCACTTCACCATCTACATTATAAAAGAGTGGGTTGGAAGCCTACGAGCACGATGACTTTAAACAAGTCGAGATGGCCTCGGGGGAAAAACAAGCGATAGGACCTAGCGTTGATAATTGTATAGTGGACCTGGGAGTGTGTACTACCAGGTTGAAGGTTTACGTTACTGCTCTCGGGGCATATGACCTAATCATTGGAATGGATTGGTTAGAAGCCCATCGAGCTATGGTAGATTGTTTCTCAAAAAGGGTGCTTTGTGTTGACGACGAAGGAAGGCCAGTAGAGATCCAGGGTGTACGGAGAAAGGTGTCTTTATGCTTTATCTCAACTATGAAGGTTAAGTGGTGCATGAGGCAAGGGTTTTGACTGTATGTAGTGGAAGCAGTGAGTGTAAGGAAAGGACCCTCCTTAGATCAGTACCCAGTATTGTCAGAGTTTAAAGATGTTTTTCCGAACGAGTTACCAGGGTTACCTCCTGAGAGGGAGCTTGATTTCACTATTGAGCTAAAACCTGGTGCATAACCAATTTCCAAAACTCCATATAGGATGACAACGCCAGAACTTTGTGAGCTACAGATGCAGTTGAAAGAGCTACTCGACTTAGGACTAATAAGACCCAGTGTCTTACCTTGGGGTGCACCAATAATTTTTGTAAAGAAGAAAGATGGTTCCTTACGATTGTGTATAGATTATAGGCACTTGAACCGTGCTACAGTGAAAAATAGGTACCCAATGCCGCGAATAGATGACCTCTTTTATCAGATGAAAGGAGCAGTGGTATTCTCAAAATTTGATTTGCGATCAGGGTATCACCAGTTAAGGATTAAGGAAGGTGATATTCCTAAAACTACCTTTCAAACTCGGTTTGGACATTACAATTTCGTCGTAGTACCTTTTGGATTGACCAATGTGCCAACCGTATTCATGAGCTTCATGAATGGAGTATTCTGGAAGTACTTAGACCGTTTTGTACAAGTATTTCTAGATGACATCCTCATCTATTCCAAAAATGAAAGAGAGCATGAGGAACACTTACGAGTGGTGTTATCCTTCCTTAGAGAGAACAAATTGTATGGGAAGTTGTCGAAGTGTTCCTTCTTCCAGAAAGAAATTCACTATTTAGGACATATCATTTCCGGTGAAGGAATCTCCATGGACCCAGAAAAGGTAAAGGCCATTATGGAATGTCTAGTGCCGAAAAATTCCCATGAGGTAAGAAGTTTCATGGGGCTAGCAGGTTATTATCGAAGATTTGTGGAAGGGTTCTCTAAAATACAGAAACCCATCACCACTTTGTAGTGCAAGGAGGTCGGGTATGAATGGACAGAAGAATGTGATAGTGCATTCATCGAGCTTAAGAGGTTACTAACTAGTGCACGAATTCTATGAGTGCCAGATATGGAAAAGGACTTCATAGTCTGCATGGATGCCTCAAAGCAAGGGTTGGGGGCCATGTTAATGCAGGATGGAGGAGTGATAGCTTATGCATCAAGGAAGTTGAAGAAACATGAAGAGATTTACGCTACTCATGATTTAGAGTTGGTAGTTGTAACGCTAGCTCTGAAACTTTGGAGGCACTATCTTATGGGGCAAAACTTTGAGCTCAAAACATACCATCAAAGTTTAAAACATCTCTTCACTCAAAGGGATCTAAATTCTAGGCAAAGGTGATGGACTGAGTTTATGATTGAGTATGATTTTGGTATTTCATACATCAAGGAAAAGGAAAATGTCGTCACAAATGCCTTGAGTAGGAGACCATGTGTCTTCTCCTTGGTACCCTTAAAGGTCAATCTGAGGGAATGTGTGTTGACGCAACTCCAAGGAGACAGTTGGTATTTAAAGGTTACTTCAAACCTCCAGAGTGGGAGGAAATTAGATCCAAAGTATGAAGGATATAGTCTAGAAGCAGACAGACTGTTAAGATATCGAGGAAGGATGTACGTCCCCGAAAGTGGGGATATTCGAAGCATCATACTGAAGGAAGCCCATATAGCACTTTATTGTGCACATCCGGGTGTGAAGAAGATGTACACAGACATGAGGAAGCTCTTCTTCTGGGTAGGCATGAAGCACGATGTAGTCCATTTTGTTGCCAAGTGCCTAGAGTTTCAACAAGTGAAAGCCGACCACCACCACCCGGCAGGCCTCCTACAACCACATTATGTTCCTATGTCCAAATGGGAAGTCATTTCTATGGATTTTGTTGTGGGGTTGCCACTCACATCTCGTAGACACAATGCCATTCTTGTGATAGTTGATAAGTTAACCAAGAGTGGTCATTTTATTCCAGTTAGATACACTTACGATGTAACTGGTGTGGCACGTGTGTTTGTAAGTGAGGTCATCTGTTTGCACGGGATACCTAAGAAGATCATTTCAAATAGGGACTCCAGATTCACTTCTAGGTTTTGGACAAGTTTACAGTCAGCGTTGGGGACTCAGTTGAACTTGAGCACATCTTATCATCCTGAAATAGATGGGAAGAATGAGAGAGTAAATCAAGTCATGGAAGATATTCTTAGGATGTATGTCATGGATAATCAAGCCCATTGGGAGAAGTACCTACCTTTGGTAGAGTCCATCTATAATAACAATTTTTATAGCTCCATCGGAATGCCACCCTACGAAGCTCTTTATGGAAGGCCATGCCAAACGCCATTGATTTGGGATAGATTAGAAGACCGAGTAACAGTTGGGCCATAATTGATTCAAGAGATGGAGGAACAGGTGATTCAGATTAGGCAGAGACTAAAGGAAGCACAGGATAGACAGAAAAGTTATGTGGATGCACACAGGACTGATCGAAGTTATAAAGTGGGAGATCAAGTTTTCATTCATATCAGGCCTAATAAGAGTACAATTCGGTTCAGGAAGGGGACAAAGTTGTCACCTCGATTTATAGGACCGTTCAGAATCCAAGAGAAAATTGTACCCATTGCCTATCATCTCGTACTACCGCCCCACTTGCATAAAAATCATAATGTTTTTCATGTATCTGTTTTACGACATTATGTTGTTGATGAATCACATAAACTAAATTGGAAGGAATTGTAGGTATCGGATGTGGGAACCCTCACAGTAGAACCGTTACGCATATTGGACCGTAGAGTCCGGTAGCTCAGGAACCGTATGGTAGACCAAGTTAAGGTCTAGTGGGACAAGTATAGTCTAGGATTTTCTACTTGGGAGGATGCCGAGACACTACGACGAGATTATCCCTCACTTTTTTTGACCACTTCGAGAATATGTTTCTCGAAGGTTGGGTGTATGTAACACCACCTTTTGACTTAGACAACTAGGATTACCTGAGGCCTACACACCTTTATCTTCTATTCACAAGTGAAACTATTAAATAATACACTTGAACTTTTAAGATGTATGAACCTATATGAATGTTTAAATGTTATTGATGATGATGGATATGATGCGATCTACTATGTGAATGTAAATTCTATGAATGTTTAAATGTTATTGATGATGATGGATATGATGCGATATATTGTGTGAATGAGAATCCTATGAGGGTTTAAATGTTATTTGAATGATGTTGGAAATGATGCAAACTATTATGTAAATGATAATTCTATGAATGGGTAACGTTAATTGAATTATGGGATATTATGAGATCTATTATAACTTGAAAACTTTGATATAAAAAGTTGTTGGTACAGGGATACCGAATTGAGATTATAGTTGTATGTAATTACATGATAATAATGCATAGATATGTATGAGTTTGTGTTACAGACTAATCTGCAGGTTATGGGCTATGAAATAGCCAAGGGATAATGATGATGAAAGTGGATGTCATGACCACTGGCCGAGAAACAATATGGTATGAATCTTTGTATGTGAAATTATATTGGTTGGATACATTGCTATGATATGTGGACCAGTGCAGGATTTCAGGAGGTGAGACTACCCAAAACCGAATAAACGATGACAAAACTCCCAGCAACACGGTGCCACTGTATATTCCATTGTAGGGTGTGGACCCTAGTCCTGTTAGGAGGGGTGGAGGCATTTCCCACTGTGTATCCTCTGAAACCTGAAGTCATGGGAGGATGGTGTTAGCTCACGCTCCCCTAGACATGTGATGATGACTGTCAGTTGCCTTCTTGGGAATCTTGGTCAGGGTAGTGACACTTCCGCTTATGGGTTTTATTTGGGGTTAGGTCAATATAGTTGACACTCCAAGATAGTCCAGCAGAGGAAGGATATGAATGGAAGATGGAAGTAAGTTAGGGAGGAAGGATGAGTAGAAATAGTTGAGAGTGTATGGAGATTTGTCTTATGGTGGAATTTGTTGTTTTTCCTTCTGAAAAGAAAATGGATATATATGAATATTCATAATTATGGAACTAAACTACAATTGTCTAAATAACATTGTTGAGCTAGATAATTGTAATTAAAGGATTTCGCAAACATTTGATTGGTTTATTGTCTTTTATAAAATGAATAGTCTTGTGAATGGATTGGATGCATATGGAAATTACTATAGAGATGATAGTTATTGTTATTAGTACATGCATGAGACGTGTATGTACTAGCTACACATGCATTTCTTGCACATGTACACTAGTATGTGTGAGTTTTCTTGGCTTACTTACTAATAATGTCGGTTATTTGTTATGAATGTGTGAACCATGTTTCTTTTCCCTTGTATCATAAAATACTTTAACTTCGGGACGAAGTTTCCTAAAGGGTGGGTGTATATAACAACCCTAGTAAAATAATTGCTTAAGGTTTATTAAGTTTAATTAATTAAATAATTAACTGTCCTAATGTATATTAGTTAAATAATGATTATTTATTAATAATATTAATTAATTAATTAATTATTGTTTAATGCATATTAATTAATTATTGTTTAATGCATATTAATTAATTAATAAATTGATTAATTAACTCATTTAATGTTTGGGTAACGAATTAAAGTTTAATAAATTTTAATTTATTTAATAGAAAACTTAACGTATTGAGGGATGGTTGGCATTGAATGGAGGGATAAGGTGGTTGGCATTGAATGGAGAGGGGTGAATGTGTTGGCATGTTTTACAGGCAGCGTATGCTTGTCATTGATGGCAAGCACAACAATGATGATGGCTTGAGTACAACAACGATGATGAGCAGCGCAGTGATAATCGGGGAAAAGCAGCAACCGTGATCGTTGGATCAACAATTCTAAATTCCTGATGGTTGTCAGATCTCAATGTAGACAAGAAGAGCACGCTGAAGAGGAGGATAGATCGCAGGCATTAAATCCAAGTGTGGGATTTGACCATCATCGGATCAAGGAGAACCTGCACGTTCTTTAAAGTGCAAGGAGTAGCGGGCTCACAAAATCCCAAAAGAAGGAGGACCGTCCATCATCAGGCAGGACACGTGGGGAAAGATCATTAGTTCACTGACTGGAGAGTCAAAGGAACGGGGTTCCCTAACCTCTCAAAATCACGATATGTGAAATCACGACTTAATCTGAGCCGTCAGATCAAGGTTTGATCTGGACCGTTGATCCCAGTCCATTTTGGAGTTTCGTAGATCGAGAGTTGGATATGTCAAAGAATAATAACCACAAGAATCCTGAAATCGCGATATGCGGAATCGTGACTTAATATGAGCCGTTAGATCAAGGTTTGATCTGGACCATTGATCCTAGTCCATTTCGGATTTTCGTGGATCGAGAGTTGGAGATGTCAAAGAATAATAACCACAAGAATCCTGAAATCGCGATATGCAGTATCACGACTTAATCTGAGCCGTTAGATCAAGGTTTGATCTGGATCATTGATCCCAGTCCATTTCGGAGTTTCGTGGATCGAGAGTTGGAGATGTCAAAGAATAATAACCACAGGAATCCCGAAATCGCAATATGAAAAATCGCGACTTAATCGCAGCCGTCAGATCAAGATGTGATCTGGACCATTAATCTAACCCCATTTCGGAGTTTCATGGATTGGGACTTTGTAGTGACAAGAACACTGAACATCAAGAATGTCGAAATCGCGATATGCGAAATCGCGAAATGATCTGAGCCGTCAGAGCAAGTGTTGATCGGGACCATTGATCCCACGCCATTTCGGGGTTTCGGGGATCATGACTTGGAGAGTTGAGATGCCTCATCTCCAGATTCACGAAATGAGAAAACGCGAAAGCGCCTTTTGCATAAGGCTGTGGTCACATCCCTTGGTCACATCAGCGGGAGATGGAGGAAAGAGCTAGAGAAACCAAGGTCCTTTTCGGGGATCGCGACTTGGAGAGTCGAGATGCCTCATCTCCAGATTCACGAAATGCAAAATCGTGAAAGTGCCTTTTGCATAAGGCTGTGGTCACAGCCCTTGGTCACATCAGTGGGAGATGGAGGAAAGAGCTAGAGAAACCAAGCTCATTTTCGAGGATCGTGACTGGGAATGTCGAGACACATGGTCACACGAATGTCAAACTGCTGAAAGACGAAATGCCGAAATGAATGCAAGATCCCTCGGAATCAATCCAACAATGTAGGTGAATTTGAACAAGATCGGAGGGATACTGTAGCACGTCGCAGTATAACTGCTAGAAACCATTGATGGTCTTTGCCAGAGAATTCGAAGGGACCTCTGTGTGATCGCCAGAGGAGATGAAGAGTCTCTAAGCTTTGTCCAATGAAGCAAGACGATTTTTAGGGGGATTGATAGATGGATGAGTGTTGAAGTCTGTAACTGAAACAAAAGGCATAAGCTCGATTGTGCCAGAGAAGACGAGGAGTCTCAACTGCCAGAGAGGTTGAGGAATCTTAGCAGAACACCTAGTGATGTTGAACACGTGGCGAGAACCACCAGAGAAGCTGAAGAGTTGCGATGATAAGGAAAAGCACGCCAGATGTGCAGGAGATTTGGTGTGGTGTGAGCATGCAGTGGTATGGAAAATATTGCATGCACAAGGAGCACAGGGACTATAAGAATGTTGAACAAAGAAGATATGAGTGTTGTTTTCGTGGGAAAGGATTCAAGTGTGAGCAAGGAGGCAGAGCTCAGGTGCAGAAATGCACAGTAGAGGAAGGTTGTATTGAAGAGTTATGGTGCAGAGAGTATAAAATGAAGAAGAACAGAAAGTGCAAGGGGCGTGCAGAAGACACTGATGTAGACAGAGAAGAGTAGTGTAATAGAATAGCGACAAGGCTGGTAAGCCATTGAATAACTTTATATCACTGTAATAAGTTTTAGTAACAAGGAATTTATATATCAGGGTGGTTGGGAGGTGCTAGGGAGGACTGGTGTCCTCAAAGGTTCAAGTGGGTGCTTGAACGCAGGGAGTTGGTGCTTCCTTCTAGTTGGTGCTAGAGAAACTAGGGAGTTGGTGCTTCCTTCTAGTTGGTGCTAGAGAAACTAGGGAGTTGGTGCTTCCTTCTAGTTGGTGCTAGAGAAACTAGGGAGTTGGTGCTTCCTTCTAGTTGGTGCTAGTGAAACCAGGGGGTTGGTACTTCCTTCTAGTGGGTGCTAGAGAAAATAGAGAGTTGGTGTTCTCAGCAAGTTGCAGCTTGCAAAACCAGAGGTTGTAGCCTCACAATGAGTTGGTGCTCATATGTATGATAATGTAAAGAATGTATATAATACTTATCATATAAAGAAAAAGAGTTTTTTACCCAGTATGGGTTTTCTCGGGAATTATCTGTCTCTATCTTTCTCATATATGCGACTGATGTTGAATGTGCCTTTGCTTATTTCTCTGCATTATTGTGATCATCTTTGAGTGCCTTGTAAAGATTTTAAAAAGAATCATAATTGTTTAAGCACAGTGACAACTGATTCACCCCCCCCCCCCTCTCAATTGTCTAACAGAATGGACCGGGGGATATGAGGGGGCAAAGACATTCGAGAGGGGGACTTTGGAGGGTAGGGATTGAAAAACTACATTTTTTGTTTTTTAGGCTGGAGGAATTTGTTGGACTGTTACAGGGGAGCATCAGTTGTTGGGAGTTTTGGGCTTGGGGGCCAGGAATCCTCATGGAATCCTAGAGCTAGGGATCCATATAGGCTCTATTCCTAGCTGGCAGGGAGGAAAGATTCGGTTTTGGGTAGAGCAACGAGGACAAACAGAGTTGGGGAAACAACATCACTGAGAGGTATTTATGTCATTATCGATATAATGGTTCACTATTTTACTAAGCTGTGTATGTTTAATTATATATATATGATTTGTATATTAGGTTGCTCAATTATAATTTGTTGAACCATGAACTGTTAGTTTGTTATTTGTTTAATTTAAAACCGTAAAGAAATTATGTTATAAATTTTATGCTTAAATGTATTAAGTTTTAGGTTATGTTAGCTAGGATCTTACAATTTTGACAAGTCGTTCTGAGTGTGCAGGACACATGACAGGTTATGGATTTCAATAGCATCAAAGGGCTTCCTTGGACTCTAGATTGAGTCAAGGAGTGGGTTGTATTGTTTGAGTATTTCATTATTATGCACATATGATGTATGATGGATTTTAGTATGATTTATGTATATGTATTTTGACATTTTTTTGTCAGTGGATGCAGGATTGACGATGCTTGCTAATCCGACTCACATAAGGAGTAAAGAGGCCTTGCACAGAAACCAAATATTGAGGGAGAGGTGTGGAAACATCCCTGTCACAACCTACTAGCACTCTCGTTGTGAACATAAATGTAGGTTAATGATTACCTAGTTTGGGTGGTCCACAATGACGTGAGGGAAGAATGAGATAGTCGTTCACGAAGATTTCTAAGGGGAACGCATTTAATGTACACCAAATTTCCCAAATAAAAAAAAAATGTTAGGAGACATTAAAGTCCCTTGAATCTCCAACATTGTTTGCGACACAGAGATAATCCATTATATATATTTTTTTTTAGGGGACATTAAAGTCCCTTGAATATCCAACATTGTTTGCGACACAGAGATAATCCATTATATATATCTTATTCCTTTAATGTATGCATAACATTTTTACTTCTTTGTCATTATCCCTCTTAAAGGCCAAAGGAGATTTAAATTCCAGTTGTCTCTTATTGTTATATTTCATTATAGCGTCATTATTGGATTATAAATCACACACTTATCTGTATTGAAGAGTTTTGTGACCATGACCATCATAGCCCTTAGAATAATTGCTAGGTCTATGTCAAGATATGCTATCCACATTAAATCACGTAATATACTACGTTATACAAGATAGGAGTGCTCTAAAACATGGACACAAGATCAACACATTGTAGACATAGTGTTGAGCTAGGATACATAAGTCCTAAGTGCTAGGATTTAATTTTACCCATAAAACATATTGCTTTATCATAGTGCAGTGAAAATGTACCTATACATAACATTGGTAACCCTACTCGACTATTAACATGGTATTCTCATTCTAGGGTTAGCTCTAGGATTAAACATAATCCATCATTTAAGTGGTTCGAAAACCATTTTATGGTGGATGACAGGTTGGGTTTGAGCCTACTCTGTGATAACCTGTAGAAATTTACTCTTGGACAGTCCATTAAAGGTGAATCTTGTCCAGTACCCTCCAAAACTGACACTTTCGAAAAAATGCCCAATGCAGGCTCACCACTTCCCTTGACTTCACATGGAAGAGGTAAGGGGCATGCCTACCACTTTACTCCTCTAGCGAGGGCCTTGAGGTAGAATTTGTTCTTTGTAGTTTCCCCTTTAGTCTTGTAACACAATTTTATCCTTTGCATTGTATTCGAGTGGTGATTTTGGTAAATCTCAGATCTGGTGAGCGATGGAAGGATGGAACGCACATCCAGGGTTCTCTATGCATGAGGGTGAGTAAATGTTTTTTTGCTTATGTTCTCTGTGAGAAGTATTCTGTAAATTGTATTCTTTGTCTAGTGAAATGTAAATGATTCAGAGGTTCAATGTAAATAATCGAGAGGTTCAATGTAACGGACTTCATGTTGCTTTTCTCTATTTGAGGGTTGACAACACATGACAATTGCACCTCCATATGCGTTTTATTCCCAGGATTCCACCGTGTTTATGGTTTCCTTTGTAAGTTGGGTGATAAAACTTTAGATTTAACGCTTGGGTTTGAGGGTTATTGTGTTTTCCTCTCTATTGGCTGTCATTCTTAAATCCTATATTCGTTTGTGGTCCCTTCCCAGTCAGATTGTCGCCCGAATCATTATCAGAAGTTAAACCCTCTAATATTTCTCGTTTTCTTTTATTCACCATTATAACACTATTATTCTTACACTCTAGAATTCGTCCAAATATCCCAAAACTTGTTACGCTGGTTGAAGTTATTCAGACTTGACTGTTGTTAAACTTTGTAGGAAATTTTTGTATTTGCATTATATGCATGTATGTAAACATTAATAGGATCTTATTTGTTTTGAAGAAACATTTGTTTGTATCCTCTGGTT
Source organism: Picea engelmannii (assembly GCA_009831015.1). NCBI lineage: Eukaryota > Viridiplantae > Streptophyta > Pinopsida > Pinales > Pinaceae > Picea > Picea engelmannii. The sequence goes on from ML777957.1 coordinate 97,016, forward strand.
GTAAAATAATTCCTCTTCCGGGAAGAATCATGGTTTCTCCTACGGCCACCTCGAAAACATCCTTCACTTGATCTCTCGTTTGATATAGTTATAGAATTAAACCGTTTACGAAAGGGTTTTTCCTATGTCGACCAATTTGCACTAAAAAAAGAGAGGGTATCCTTGTTTATTAATTGTTATCCCTAAAAATGTAATAATTCTCTGCCTCATATGCTGAATGTATGTGGAACAAAAATCGTAGGGCTCGAACGCGTTTTACACAATTTAGACTTTAACCTATGAATTGGGCTCTTACTATAAATTTTTATGCACTCAGATTTTTCGTATTTTACCTTTCTGTAATGCTTCTTAAATTTAATGATCCCTCTATTGTGAATATACTCAGGTCGCATCTTGTGTGACTCTATGAATTCTTATTAATTTAATCATTCCTTCATTGTGATCGTTACCCAAATTGGAAATTCCAACTGTGTGATTACAGGGAATTAAACGGTAGTTTTGTTTAATCGTTGACCTTGCCACAATAGAATCCTTTTGTTTATTTGGTCCTCTATACAGGGTTTGGATATTCCTATTATGTACTTCCTGTTTGATTACTCTATGCACAGTCCATTTCGATGATAACTGGTTTCACTTCTTTGCTTACTGTCGCTTCCTCTATTTTACAAGTGAAAAGTTCTATGCACAAATATATGAAATTAATGATGGACCCTTTATGTTTTGTGAGGGTACCCATCAGTCAGTTCTAGGTCCACTCCTCCTCCTGTATCATGGGCAAATTGTCTCACAAGGAATAAAAGGCGATCTGGTTTTCATCAAGACTCAAGCTAAGTTTTTTCCTTGGTTTATTCTATTGTTTAATTTCCATAGAATTAAAATTCTAGCAAGATACTAAACCCTTGTTTTACTTGTTTTGCAGGTTGTGCAAGTTGGTGTAATCGGATAAATGAAGCATATTACCTTGAAAGGTATTCAATTTCCATGTCCTTCCTTTATCTATCTATGTGTGCATTAATATTTAGCTACATACATAATTTTGTAGAGACTTTCCTAGGTTTATGTTTACAACATAGAAGAATGTGGAGTTCTTGATGTATGGTGCTCCAACTGTAAAGTTTGAACAATACTCATTTGAATATGACATTTATTTTTGCAAGACACTTTGTAGTCTATTGAATCACTATATTTCTGTGGTAATATATAAAATAAAGAATATATTCAGAGTGTTATTCTTTCTACCTATTATTTTCATGTTATCAAATTGATAAGAATACCATCTAAGTTTATTCCCTATTACAATATTTCTCTATAGTGTTTTGTTATGTACAGATTTGAATAGTAATCCAAATGCATAATCTCCAAGGGACAATAGGCATCTAAACATAGATCTAATATGTTTTTATATGAGCACCTATATAAATAGATATGTATATATTTAAAGATATGAGTATGACCATCATATTTCAAATAAGAAACATTTACAATATCATTCAACTATGTTCATCCATAGTATAATATGGTTATGCAGTACCTTAAGAACCGATTTACTTATGTATACACAGTTAACACATTCCTAACAATTAATGTAACCATTAATATAACATTGACAAGGAATGCAAGCTAAGATACATATCTGAAACCCGATGTCGGAATACAAATGGAACAACCACGTTCCACCCAACCATAAAACATAACAACCAAGTTCACTTATCTTGATCACCCCCTAGCTTGACCATGTGTCCATAAGGGAAAACTGAATGATACTTCTTAGCTATCGTCACCATCCATAGATCAGAAAAATCATTTGCCTCACACTAACAGTGTTCATAACAACAAACAATTTTTTTTTTCCCAACATACTAATCAGTGTCCTACCTCCTCCATATGTTGTTAAAATATGCATCCTTGTGCCTAGGTATTTCCTTCCCTCCTTGGGGAAATTCACAGCTTTACAAATCCCTGATTTTTAGGGGATGCTAGTGATCAAATTCCACTTCTGCCACTTGTAAAATCAGCCTTGAGGTAACTCAAACCTATTCCCCACTCATGGAGTCATGGTCAACTATTTTTAACTTGGTTGTTCCATTTGTCTTCCAACATTTAATTTATTAAAAGTTTTTCTTAAACATGTGTCAAAATAAAAGAGGATAGTTGGGCAAGTCAAATCTTTTCCCAACATTCATCAAATAATTAATTACAACAATCAAAATTTCAAATTCGGATTTTCCATAAATGGAAAATAATTTCCAAATACAAATTTTCCAAAAATAGAAGTTTATTTCAAATTTCACGTATAATTTAATATTCTAACATTTGAGGATATTACAACATAATAAGGCGGATTCCTTATTCCTTAGAAGCCTTAGTCTCTCACAAGGTTGACCAAATGGATTTTTGACTCCAAGGGGTCGGACAAACTTCCAAAACAAGTCAACGCAAGTGGCACCCTTGGAGCACGAAGATGCATCTTGAAGGGCACATCACACAATTGAAAATTAAGTCAATAAACATAGGTGTCCTAGAAAACATTGGAATTATTAGACCTTGTTTGATTAAAATAATTAATTAAACAACAGATTATTAATTATTAAAGCCTAAGAGAAGTCTAAGTCTAAGTCTAAAATTTAATAAAGGACTAATTGAATAGTAACATGCGATAAATATTTGAAGGAAATCAAATGTTGCGGAATAGTAAGTAAAAGCCTAAATAATTGATAAAATGCACATGCGACTATGAAATTATAAAAAATAAATATTTATCTAGAAATAAATAACAACTTGAAAGAATGGGTTATGCATATAATGGAATTTTGAGTCAACCAACCCTAGCCTAACTAGAAGAAGACGCCTAATCCAACTCTAACTAAAATCTAGTTAGGATACACCCATTAATTTAGGAATTGGGGAACTAAGAGACAATTAACAGAAAAAGTAGGAACACATGGGGAAATGTGAGGAAAAGTGGATTTTAAATCAAACTAAAAGATAAATTACTTGTGCAACCTTGGGAGAATGTGACACATGAAGTGGATGAATAATCCTTTAACTAAATTATTAAAATTAATGAATTATGCATGAGGGACAGATGTCTGTGAGGAATATTTCTATAAAACTAATGACCTAGAAGGGAAGGGGATCAGAATTTTGGGGAACACTGTTATGCTGCCAAATTTTTTATTGACTGTGTTTTACTTGTGAGAGTTGGGACTCGAGGCTTGTGAAAAGACTGGAATCTCTTCCTTGCGAGGCAAGCTTGGAAGCTATTGGACTCTGGTTTTTGTGCTTGGACCCTTTGCGTCTCGGGGGGGCTAAGGGGGAAGAAGAGTACCCCTAGAATTGGCTGGGAGGTACCAGTGAAGTCTCTATGATTATCAAGCCAGGGAAAGGAAGGAGTGTAAGACTTGAAGGCCATCTTCATTGCGCAACATTCGTTGGTTCAGGTATTTGTTTTTATATTTTGAATTCATTTATATTATGAGTGTAGTAGTATAATAGATTGATTGAGTCTATGTAGCATCACTAGAAAGCCTGAATTCCAATGGTTACATTTGTTATCAACGAGAATTAGTTTAGAGATATATTTTTAAATTTTAGTTGATGCAAACAAATAATATTTACAGTGTTTACATTTTAAACTTTTGTTGTAATTTCATATGTTTTCCGAACCCTAAATTTATAGCATTGATCCTCATTGAAAGTTAAATTTATATGGTGTATGATCTATGTTCTCTTAAAATTTGTATCTTCATCCATATTGAAGTTCATGTGATTTGAGTTTTGTTGACATTATTTTAGGAATTTAACAGTGAATAGTTCATTGGTAAACTAAGGATTTGGATCTGAATTTACATCATGAATTTCTCTGGTGAATTGAATAAATTCGAATTTATATGTGGATCTTCTATCAAAATCGTTGATGAACCCAATTTAATAATAACCTGCAGTATCTATGTTTTGTATTTTAAAAACCAAAAATTTTGGAAACGAGGAAGGCCTGTCAAAGTCTCTAGAATTATGATTTTAACTTGTCATGCATTAGCCCCTTTTCCAAGACAAAGTTATGCTTATGAATAGGATCAAAAACATAGTGCTAGTAAAAAAGGGCGCTATTCAGGGCTCTAGAACTATGGTGCTCCATAGGTTTCTTAAAATCAACACTCATTTTCTCCCAAAGTGCTAACCAACCAATTCTGGTCTTGAGTTAATTTGATCGACAGTCGTAGGTTAACCCTACCCCAAATTCCTTTGTAAATTTTTTAGTAATATAATCTAACGGCTGGCATATATTTTCCTTACACGAGTTTCTATTGTGGATATCCAATACAAAACTCCAGACTTTGTGATTTTACCTACTTGCACAACTGGAAATTTTTCCACCTGGATCACTGAACCTCCGAAGAGCTCGAAGATCTGACATCTTACACTCTCCCTCAAATCAACGGTTGTAGTCTACTCCAGTGTTTGAAATCCGAGAGTTGTCATTTTTTAAACTAAAACCCTTTTTCCTCTAGAGTGTCAAACTGTCGAACCTCTGAAGGACTAAGGCTCTCAGATATAATGGTCCTCGATCGGTCTCTATATCTATGGATGGCGTTTACTCTGAGAGTTTGAAACTTTGGGGTCTTCGTAATCCTTAATAGTTGCCTCTTAACTTAGCACGGGAGTCGAATCCTGAAATACTACGAAATCAACAGTTCTCACACCTCACTCATATCTATGGCCTTAAGAAACTCCGAGGTTCCGAGCTTCAAAAGTATTAGCTATTGCAACTCTCATTTCCTCCAAATTCGCTAAGGCAGAAATTGAAAAATATGATGGTCCTTAATTTACCGTTAACGACGGTCAGGATTAAATCTGTCTTCGGTAGTTCGGGACCTTTCACAGCTTCACAAATTTCAACCACCACCTATCAAATGGTCAAATTCTGAATACTCATATCTACAGACACGTGTACCCAGCGTTTGACAGTGATTCTTTACTCTGGACTTCAAGACTCTGGGAGTCCCTTAACCTTGACACCATGACTCTAATTTTTCATCAGATTACTTAACCTATGAAATATGAAGTCTTGTAGATCCAACAGCTCGTAATCAATCACCAAATATATGACTTTCCTTCACTCTAGGACTTTGGAGCTTCGAGGTTTCTTCACTCTTTACATTTATGAACCTAACAAGTGAATAACTGAATCCTTGAGGATCCAATGACTATTATTCAATCATCAATTTATGGTGTAGATTCACTCTGCCACTTCAGGCTTCAGGGCTCACTTAATGCAAAATATAACTCACCAAAGTGATGAAGATAAAAGGTCTTAAGGTTTAATGGGTGCACATATCTCGTATGATTGAACTGTTGTGAGGATTCTGACTCCTAACGATAATCTCCCATCCACTAATTTCCTTCAAATGGATTTCAAACTCTTGATTTCCTCTCTTCAACCCTGCACATGTTGTTCCCCCTGATATTTTCCTTGAAATGAACTCCAATTCTCAATAGTGCATCCCTCATGAGCTCTGGATTCTAATTTTTGAGTGCATACCTTGCACATCCCCTATGTATGTTCACACTGTCTCTTCTGAGCTTCATAGTTCCAAAGGTTAGAGACCTCTTTCCAACTTGAGAGGATATTTGTGCACACCAAGGACTGTTCCTCCTGAACTTGTTCTTTCAAGGAGCCTATCCACACCCTTCTAGAGTTGGATCTGGAAGTGTTTCACTATGAAATCCATAAGAGGAATTTCAAGTTCCTTACATAAACTTATTAACTCAATCTCAGAACAAACTTCCACTTGGATGCAGGTTTATTTCTTCTTGTATCAATTGGTTCACAAAAGTACAGAGTAAGCTTATGATTTCTACTTTCTGCTGAGAGCTTTTCTCTATTGTTCCTTTCCTCATTTAAATTGTGATATAGATTTTTATATTTCTACTTGGATGTACTTTGTAGGGTTGTCACTTTTCCCAGTAAACTGGAGTAAGACAAAATTGTCATCTTATTAGGTCGCTTGATGAAGGTCTCTGTTACTGATTAATTTTATGTCTTGTTTTTATTGTGTTGCTTCCTATTCTTTAAATAATCAAGATGCTGAATTTGAAATGGTATACATTGTGTTATGAGGTGATGACTAAGACACCAAATTCTTTGTGTCATTTTGAAGAAACTTTGTACTTAAGAATGCTAGAAATTATTTGATTTATGGAATATATTGAAGGTATGGGGATTAGATACTTCCTTGTTCCTCAGAATAGTCTCCATTCTTGAGACCTTAAATGGTCAAAATCAATTGGATGAATCCTGGACTTGAGTGTTGATTATGTGTCTTGGAGGTCCTAACGTTGCAGGTAGCTTGGATGGGTAGATATTCTTAATATCCTTGTATGATGATTTATTATGTGAGAAGCAATGATATTGTGTGATGAAATTGTGATGCAGGAGCATCGCTCCACCTCAGCACGCACCAACTGATTAGCACGAGTGGTGCACATTCAAGGAAACGAGAGGCATCACCCTCTCATTTTTCCTTCGAGAATCTAAAAGCGTGATCAAGTCATTTAATGCTGACAAGATGGAAGAGCTAAAGTTGTGCCTTCACACAAGATGGAGATAAGGTCGCCATTAAGTGGTTGAAGGTAGGAGGGATTTGCATCCGATTTGGATCATATTTCCATCATTTTAATCTTCCTCGGTAGTCAGGCATTTTTGAATGGTGATTAGACACCACTAGATTAGCTTGGAGGGAATCTCATTGAGCCCCTCTTGTATAAAATCTTGTATTATTGCCAGTATAGAGGGGACAAAATATGCATAGTACATAGGGAGAGAAACACAGAGAGCTGAGACTCAGTTGTAGCTGAGACTCACATATTTTAATGGACATTCCACCATTAATAGAAAGTAACACTTTTTCATGTTTACCGATTTTTGCTTAATGGATACCTTGTTATCAATGTCATTCATATGCATTTGAGCATAGATGTATGTTAGAAATCATCTGTAGGGATAGACATACAAATTTGTATCCGTGAGTGTGTTGGATTAAGTTTGGTTCTCTAGGATAAGTGCAAGGAGTGCACGACAGAGGGTGGAAATTCTGCGATCCAATGCAAGGGGTGAGTGTTTGAACTTGGTGAAGTCAGAAGAGAAATTATTAGGATGGAAAAATAGGATAATTCACAGACTCAGGAGGAACTTTCAAGGTGGTTGGGTACTCTGGAAAGAAATACTGTGTAAGAGGAAACACAGCGTAGAGTTGCTAAACAATATGTAACACTCTGCTAGGAGGGAATTGAGTTAGTGTGAGAGAATAAAAGAGCAACACATTCTGAAGTGTTGGAATACTTAAGATAACCCCAGGGTTGTGGAACACTCTAAGGAAGGAAGGATTTTCAAGAGTGCATCGACAAAGGAAAGGAGATTCCTTAAGACTTCTAAGTAGGCTAAGGGATAAGTCGTTGAAAAGCTTAGTTGAGTGCAAGGACTGTGCCAAGCATATTTTAAGTTTCTCTTACAAGCTCAGGAGGAAGGGTGTTAATTTTATAGGAGGGCAAGAGAAATTTCAAGGACTCAAAGGAATTGGGAACCTTGAAGGTTTTCAAGCCCAACAAAGTCATAGAAGATTTGTGTAGAACTCTGCAAGGAGTGCAGAAGAAATTCGAGAACAACCTTAGCCTTCAGAAGGAAATTGTGCTAAGTGTTCAAGGGGGTCAAGGACTTGCGAAGTCCCGAAGACCATGAAGTTGTCCATTGTCGGAGGAGATATGTGGTAGCAAATCGAGGGGTCCAGGAGGTAAATCTCCAGAATATCTACGTGGAGTAGAAGTTGAAACTCCTAAATTCTGAAGAGCGGAGTTGATCCTAGTTGTTGGTGTTAGGAAGGGCATGTGGTAGATATCCACGAAGTTCAGAGGAAGAACCCTTCAGAGAAAAGGTAAGGAGGGGAACACCCGAAGAGTAGGGAGTCGAAGCAATCCTAGCCATCCATTGAGATAGGACACGTGGCATTAGATCAACGCTTCATTGATTCACAGATCGGGAGAGACATATATAAGAGAAGTGACAAGTTTTGAAGGATATATCCACAGAGAAGATTATATCTATTGGTTGTGAGAAAAATGTGGAGTGCAGATCTAGTCCTAGAGAATTCACTGATTCAGGGATCGAGAAAAGGAGAGCAAGCCGCCCATGAAATTTTCGAAGCACGACGTTGCGAAGAGGGTTGGCCCATCGTTGTAGTCTATTGTCACATTCAAGGAAGGGGCATAGCATAGAGAGATAGCATACGTTGGAATTAATATTTGAACAACGCTGAGGAGAGGGTATGCGGGTGTTACGCGACTTGCCTAAAAAATGGAAGGGCCTGTGTCAAGTTAAAATGGTTCCCATCAGGAGCCCGACGAGCCAATCCAGCTCAGTGACTTGAAAAATCCTAGACCAAGAGGTCGAGCAGCCCCCGAAGGAGGAGAAAGAATAAGAGAAGGGAAGGGGGGCTCTGTGATAGAGTGGTATCAGAGCTAATCCAGAATTGATTTTTGTAGGCAAGAGAGATAGAGTGTGATGCTCTATTGAGACTATTGCAAGGTGTGTAGCAGATGGTAAAAATCCAAGTGGACTGTAGGTGAAGCAGGATGGCCATTGGAGGTCATGAGCATGGTCAAAAAGAAGTATACCCACATATAATAAAGGTGAAGAGGGACAAGGATCTCAATGAAATTCGAGTAGAAGTAGAAAGGCTAGCATTCAAGATGCAACAGGAGGAAAAGGTATGCTAGAGATACAAGTGGCCTTTGAGAAGGATAGATAAGTGGCATGTTCAAAATTTGTTGGCCTGAAAGAAAAAACAGGTGTTGAGGAGGTGGTTGAGATATTTCTAAAACCTCAGTGGCAAGGGAAAGAGATCTGGGTGGAATCTCGTAAGTTTCTAGGTGGGCAATGTGAAGGGGTCAATTGATCTCGTAAACTGCCAGGAGGGCAGAGGAGACATCCCGAATTACCAATCCGGCAAGGGAGAGGAGATGAGTTGAGCTGAGAGTTCATGTCAGCAAGGGGTGTTGACATATGGAAAAGAGGTAGAAGAAAGGTCTCAACCATATGAAGATTCATGCGGAGCTGCAAGCCACATGATTGAAGATGATGACAAGTTGGAAGCTTTCATCACAGAGGAGAAGGATCAAAGGAGCATTCTGATCATTGGAGGAGGCAAGATATTCCTTTCAATATATCTAGGAGAGGCTAGCATAGATGTTGTGGGTGCAACAGAAAGACAATGCGTTGAGACTATCATGGAGAAGGAGGAAAAGATATTGAAGTATGTCCTAACAGAAGGGGAGTGCCCAATTGAGTTACTCACTCAGTGGGAAATGGAGTTAAAGGCAATGGAGGATTGGTTGGATAGTCTAGGACCAGAAGGTGGCTTCCACAATCTATCCATGCCAGAGGGGACATACCAACATGAGTTGCAGCTAGAGTAGAACCAGTTAGGGAACTGATAGGAGTTAGTCTGTCAGAAGAGGTATTTGAGTAGCGGTTCAATGGTGAAACTATGGAATTGGAGTTTGCAGCAATATGGCCAGTCGACGTCACAATGGATGGGATTATCATGGGTGATCAAAATTATACACCCATAGAACAACATGAAGAGTTGCAGCTGAGTATATTGCACAAGGAAAATCAATCGATGAGGCAACTAAAAGAGGTGATATAGGAGATAAGGGAACTGATGTTGAGGTTAGCAGAAGAAGTTTTCAGTAAGGAGAATCTAGACAGAAAGGAACCTGAATGAGCAACAAGGAAGACGTAGGAGAAGTCATAGCAGCAAAGCAGAGGAGAAAAAAGACAGCTCCAGGAGAAAGTTTGGGATCCATGAGGATTTCAACAGAGCAGGAAGCTCATGAGCAAGAGCTCATGATTTTTCGTAGCCATTGAGTATGATGTAGGAGCATCACTCCACCTCAGCACATGCCAGCTAATTAGCATGATTTGTGAACATTCAAGGAAAGGAGAGGCGATTCCCTCTCATTTTTCCTTCGAGAATCTAAAAGCGTGATCAAGGAATTTAATGATAACAAGATGGAAGAGACAAATTTGTGCCTTATCATAAGCTGGAGATAAGGTATCCACTAAGTGGTTTACGGTAGGAGGGATCTGAATCCAATTTAGATCATATTTCCATCATTGTAATTTGCCTCAGTAGTTAGGCATTTTTTAATGATGATTAGACACCACTAGATTAGCTTGGAGGGAAGCTCATCGAGGCCCTCTTATATAAAATCTAGTATTATTTCCATTATAGAGGGGATGAGATATGCATAGGATATAGGGAGAGAAACATAGAGATCTGAGACTCAATTGTAGCTCGGACTCACATATTGTAATGGACATTCTTCTATTAATAGAAAGTAATAGTTTTTCTTATTTACCAATTTATGTGTAATGGATACCTTGTTATGAATGTCATTCGTATGCATTTGAGCATAGATGTATGTTAGAAATCGTCTGCAGGGATAGAGATACAAATTTCTATCTGTGAATGTGTTGGATTAAGTCTGGCTCTCTAGACTAAGTGCAAGGAGTGCACAACAGACGGTGGAAACATTGTGAGTCGACGCAAGGGGTGCGTGTCTGAACTCAGTGGAGTCAGAAGAGAAGTTGCCAGGAGGGCACACCAGGATAATTCACATACTTGGGAGTAACTTTAAATGTGGTTGGGTACCTTGGAAAGAAAGACTGTGTAAGAGGAAACACAACACAGAGTTATTGAACACTCTATAACACTCTGTCGGGAGGGAATTGAGTTAGTGCGAGAGTGTACAAAAGAAACACATTCTGAAGTGTTGGGATCCTTAAGAGAAACTAAGGTTGTGGAACACTCTGAGGAAGGAAGGCTTCACAAGAGTGCATCAACAAAGGAAAGGAGATGCCTTAAGACTTCCAGGTAGGCTAAGGGAGAATCCATCGAAAATCTTAGCTGAGCACAAGGAGTGCGCCAAGGATACTATAATTTTATCTTACGAGCTGAGGAGGAAGGGAATTAAGTTGCCAGGAGGGAAAGATAAAGTTCCCTGAAGGACACAGAGGAACTAGGAACCTTGAAGGTTTTCAAGGCAAGAAAATTCACAAAAGTGTTTTGTAGAACTATGTAAGGAGTGTAGACAAAATTCAAGAACAACCTTAGTCTCGAGAAGGAAATTGTGCTAAGTGTGCAAGGGGGTCGAGGAATTGCAAAGTCCTGAAGACCGTGAATTCATTCATTGTCGGAGGAGACAGGTGGAAGAAGATAGAGGGGTTCGAGAGGTAAAGCTCTGGAAGATCTGCGTGGATTAGAAGTTGAAACTCCTAAATTTCAAAGAGTAGAGTTGATCCTAGTTGTTGGTGCTGGGAAGGGCATGTGGTAGAGATCCATAGAGTTTAGAGGAAGAACCCTTCGGAGAAAAGGTAAGGAGGGGAACACCCAAAGAGCTGGGAGTCAAAGAAATTCTAGTCGTCCATTGAGATAAGACACATGGAGTTAGATCAGTGCTTCGCTGATTCATAGATCGAGAGAGACATATATAAGAGAAGTGACAAGTCCTGAAGGACGGATCTGCGAAGAAGATCATAGCCGTTGGATGTGAGAAAAACGTGGACCGTAGATCTGGTCCTAGAGAATTCATCGATTCAGGGATCGGGAAAGGGAGAGCAATCCTCCCATGAAATTTCTAAATAACGGAGTTGCGAAGAGGGATGGACCACACTCGTACTCTGTGGTCACATTCAAGGAAGGGTTCTAGAATATATATCTAGCGTCCGTTGGCGTTAATATTTGAACAACGCCGAGGAGAGGGTTCGCGGGTGTTATGCGACCTGCGAAAAAAGTGGAAGGGTCTATGTCAAGTTAAAATTATTCCCATAAGGAGCCTGACGAGCCAATCTGGCTTAGTGACTTGAATGATCCTAGACCGGTAGGTCGAGCATCCCTGAAAGGAGGAGAAAGAAGAAGAGAAGGGAAGGGGGGGTCTGCGACAAATTGGTTGTGGTTGATATTGAATAATCGTGATGTTTTACCCTTGTTGTATGTGGTAATGATGTGATATGGAAGATCGTTAATAAATTGAAGTTGCATCTAAATATAGTTGTTCAATGAGATGAACGAATTAGACTGCATATAACTGAAGTATGTTAATACCATGTTTAACTTGTTCTAATGATGGTTTCTTAATGATTTAAAGAGAGAAAAAAATATATACATATCTCTTGATGTTGTCCATTGTTTATGACGTAACAGAGGGGATGTTACATCGTGAAAATGCGACGATGGGGATATTTTTTTAAATTTTGACGATAGGGCAATGTTCGTCACATTGTTACATTTGCATATGTTTGTTACATTGCGACGTTAGGAAATGTTTGACAAAATGTGATGTCGAGACCATGTTGATTATGGCTAACCATGTTGGACCATGTTGATTATGGTTAACCATGATTTACTGTCGCATTGCAATGTTGATAATGTTCTCTTCGTTATATTATGACATCAAGTTGTGTTCGTCACATCACATTATAAAGCACTATCGCATTGCAATGCTGATCAAATTTTCTTCGTTAAATTGTGACATTAGGTTTTGTTCGTAACATGATATCGTAAGGTTCCAGTCATCACATTGAAAGGTAGGGGTTTTTTTTATCACAATATGGAATTGGAATAGGTTTGTCACATTTTGACAGTGGGTTATATTTTTCACATTGCGAAATCGGGGAATGGTCATCTCATTGTAATGTTGGGTGATTTTTTTCACATTGCAGCAAAAGTGTTTTGTACATACCATTGCGACAATGGGTTATGTTTTCATATTGTGACACTTGGAAATGTTTCTCACATTATGATGTTAAGTTATTTATGTCACATTGCAACGAGCAGGCTATGCTAATCACATTAGGTTTATGAGGTTATGTTCTTCACAGAGCGACAATAAAAAATGTCTGTGACATTGTGATGATGAGGTTATTTTGTTAAATTGTCATGATAGGGAAATGTTCATCACATTGTGACATTAGGAAATGTTTAACACATTGTGACATCAAGACCATGTTGATTATGGTTAACCATGTTGGACCATGTTTATTGTGGTTAGCCATGGTTTATTATCGCATTGCAATGTTAATAAAGTTTTCTATGTTAGATTGTGACATCAAGTTTTGTCTGTCACATCACGTCATAAGGTTATGGTCATCAAATTGCAACATAGAATTTTTTCTTATCACATTATGGCATTGGAATAGGTTTATCACATTTTGATATTGGCTTATGTTTGTGACATTGCAACGTCAAGGAATGGTCATATCATTGCAATTTTGGGCTATGTTTGTCACATTGCGACATTAGGTTGTGTATGTCAAATTGGGACAATGGGTTATGTTTGTCATATTTTGACATTTAGAAATGTTTCTCACATTATGATGCTAGGATATTTGTGTCACATTTCGATTAGCAAGCATATGTTTTTCATATTGTGACATTTCAAAATGTGTCTCACATTATTACGTTAGGATATTTGTGTCACATCACATTGTGACAATAGTAAATTTTCATCACTTTGCGACGATGAAGCTATATTTGTCACATTATGGAAATTGAGTTAGGTTCATAACATTGGGATGTTACTATGTTTGTAAAAATGTGACAATGATGATGAATCTATGATGGGGCTATGTTCATCACATTGCGACAATAGGGGTATGATGGTCGCATTGCAACATTACTATGTTCCTCATATTGCAACTTTCAACATTTCTTTTTATATTACAACATTGGGTTATGTTTGTCACATAAGGTTAGTTCATGTTCCACACATTATGGAAAGAAAGTTTTCTCCATGTTTTTACAAAAAATATAACAAAGTGTTTCCTTTGTCACAAAGATAAGAAATTTGAATTGATGTGATGTATTACATAGAAAGAAAATTAAAATCATACTTGTTCTAAGGACATTGATGAAACATAATCTTTAGCTTTACAGATGATGATTTTTACTTGTTCTAAGGACATTGATGAAACATAATCTTTAACTTTACAGATGATGATTTTTACTTGTTCTAAAGAAATTGATAGCAAATCATCTTGAACTTTGTAGATGATGAATTATACTTGTTCTAAGGATTGGTTTTGAGGACATTGATTGTAAATCATTTAATAATTTATACTTGTTATAAAGACATTGACAAAAATTCATGTGATGATGAGTTATACTATTCTAAGAAAATTCATAACAAATTTAATTGTTTTATACTTTGCACATGTGGTGCAGACCCCCCCTGCCTCAGCAGGTTCTATGCAACCTCCCAGTCTTAGGATCGTTCTTCTCTCACAACATTGAGCTGGATTAGCTTCTTCGGCCCCTGCTGGAACCTCCAATAAAACAATTCGCAGATCCTTCCACGAAAAAACCCACCTACACAACGTGCACCAAGCGTGAGTCTTCACCTCCTTCTCACCAAAATCGAAATAAAGTTCTCCCTCGACCCAACGGTCCTGGATGTATTGGGATTTCAGTAGCCGGGAGTTTGAAATGCAGCGACCCAAACCACTGCCTCCTCTACTTTCCGAACCCTGAAATGTCAAAATGTTGAAATGGGCTCAACGGCGATTAGACTTCGGGGTTTTCAACACAAAGTGCCCCGGCTCCTTGTCCTCGAAATTGTCGAAAGTGTTGAAACCCGAAAGGGCTGGTGAGTGACAAGCTCCCTGCTTGGTCATGTCCACGTGACCATGTCCCATGACCTAGGGATACTCCTTTGAATGCTTTCAGGATTTCATGTTATCATGAGTCGAGACTACACGTCTCTTGACTCCTAGCCTCTTGAACACCCAGGTCTCGAAATGCCTAAATGACGGTGCACGACAAAGCACTATTGGCTTTCGCGATTCGGGAAACCATGATGCAAGCGTTCCCCCTGTTCTCTGTCTTTTGAATCCCTGGTTCCTGAAGTGATGAAATCTCTCTGCTGAGAGATCAACAATCCATATCCCTCTTGAACCAATAGCTACAATCCCACTGGATTGATGGCCCACACCTTTTTGGAGATTTCCCCGAAACCTTGACCGCTCGCCATGTGTCCTCCTCGATGGAAGGTTTTGGTCCTTTCACGAATTCTCCCTTCGTGATTTCGGTGACTCTTCACCTCTCGATATCCCAGTGTCTAAATCCCTGAATTCCCGAAATGGATTAGATCTTTTCGGGGTTTCACGAACTGGGAGTTCAAAATGCAGTGAATCCAAAATCTCTTGTCGTGCCAATCCTCGAATTCCTGAAATGTGAATTCACACAAGATCCGACGACTCTCATTGGATTGGATCCAATGACCCCTATCTCTCAGGAGCTTATGGGTGATTGTAAAGGGACTCACCTTAACCCCCATACTCCTTTTCAAGATCCGATGGCTCTTGGGTCTTCGACGCTTCTCCACGAAGTCTTCCCGCCATTTTTTCTAGCTCCTCTCCTACGCAACCTCCCAGAGGTTAAACCTCATGCACCTTCCTCTGAATCTGATGGTTATCAGTCCTTTGCACTAGATCTGATGGCCTAGATCTGTTTCTCTTCCTTGTGCACTTTCCTCTTGTTGTCTGGATGTGAAACTCGATGGTCCAGATCTCGTCTCTTCAGCTAATCTAACGACAGTTGTGCTCCCTCCTAAGCTTGAGAAATTCATCTCTCCCTTTGGGAGATTTTCTGAAGTTTCAAAGGCCTCAACCTTTGATTCCTCTGTGAACTCAATTCCCTTGGATATCACCTGCATTCTAGGAGTGCTATCTCTCCTGAGCTTTATCGACTGTGAAACCTCAAAGGGTTTCTTGACCTCCTTCTCACTCTATTGTGACTCGGTGCACTAAGGCACTATCCTTCCTGAGATTTATTTACCTGAGCCTCTAGGGGACTCACCCTTCTGTGTCCTCAAAGGGAAATTTGGTGTCCTCCTGATGACCTTTTGCTCAAGCCCTCCTTGCTGAGCTTAACAGAGTATTCAGTAACTCTTTGAGTGTCTCTCCTTGACACTTCTCTTCCCAACAAAACTTGAAAATATTCCTTCTATGCACTCTATGAAACTACTCAATGCCCTCCTGGCAGAGATTCACAGAACTTCAGACGTTTTGTCTTCCCTGAACTCAAAACAGAGTTCCTCATGTGAACACTTGCACCAAATCTATGCCCACCTGGCAGAGTTCTCCAGAATCCTCGGTGACTCTATATTCTCACTGAATTCGAAATAGAATTATCCTCAATGCATCCTGTGCATTTTCTCAATGCACTCCTGGCAGAACCTCTACAGAATTCACAACAATTCTGCTTCTCCTCTCTGTGTTCTCCTCTACATAGTTTCTCCTTAAAGGTGTTTAGCAACCTTGAGGCTTCCTCCTTGAGTCAATGACTTCAGCTGGTGCACCGTCTTGGCACGTCTTTGTTTGAAATTCCGCAGAATTCAAAAGTGCACTCCTGCACTAGTTTTTCAGAGACCGCGGTACTCTATCATACACTCTTGCATGAAATCACAAATAATCCAAACTTGAAATCAAAGAACTCTCAGATAGGAAAATCTATCTATCCCTGCAATTCACATCTAACATACATCTACAGTATATCACCAACACATAAAGACATTCATTCATGAGCTCACAAACTCATGAACAACAACATGCAGGAAAAACTACTATGTTTGTATTAATCAAGAATGCCTGATTACAATGTGTTCAAGCTCAAACTGCAATAGAGTCTTGGCTCTCCTCTCCTATCTGACCTATTCTCTCTATTCTTTTCTGCCTTATACCCTATTGAAAACAAAAGAAGATGTCTTTACAAAAGGAGGCTCCTCGAGTGCTTCCCTCCATCATCACCAACTCTCATTAATTTACATTCAATTACATTGAATGGTTGTCTAGTCCAAATCGAAACTAGATCCCAGCCTTACAACCATTTAAGGAAACCTTTATCTAAAGCCTGTATACATGTATGGATTTTGGCTCTTCGGCCTTACAACATTTAATACAATTTCAAAATTTAAAATTTGAAAGTGAGAGGGTTGTGCCTCTCCTCTCCATTGAATGTGTGTTGGTTGGCTGGTGCTTGATGACGAGGAGTGATTCTCCTGCATCATACTCCTCAGCTGTAAAAATCATGAGCTCCTTCTCATGAGCTTCCCAACATTGTTGTTGAAATCCACCTAGATCCCAAACAGTTATTTGGAGTTGTCCATCCGCTCCACTGCTTCGCTGTTGCTATTGCTTCTGCTGCCCTGCTGCTATGGTAGGTTCTCCTCTGCTCAGCTTCCCTTTGCTAACCACTTCTACTGATCTGATCATCAGCCTTTTCATCTCCTCAATTATCTCGTCCAGCTTCTCCTATGGTTGGATATTTGTATGCAGTCTGCCCTGCTGCAATTCTTCCTCCTTATCAGTGGGAAAATCTACTCAATCTCCCATGCTGTCTTTATTTACCTTTGTGGCACTGAGTGGCCACTCTGATGTAGACTCCAATTCTGTAGTCTCCTTACTGAATTGTTTCTCATCTTCCTCCTGTGTTGGTTCAGTTCCAACTTCTTCCATATTCTCCTAGGGTTGGTATGCTCCACTAACTTCTTCCAACTTATCCTGTTGGATGTGCAAATTTTGCACCATCACCCTTCTCTCAAGGGCTTTCAATTCTTCACATAGACCAACAAAGTCTATGATGTCTGCTTCTTCTTCTTCTTCTTCTTATGCAACTCCCAGTACTGTAGTGATCTCTTGTTCAGCTTCCTGGCTGAAAATTTTGAGCCATTCTTTTGAATGCTCCTCCTTTTATCCTTGGGCAAACATCAATGTCTTCTCCATTTCTTCCTCCATGATAGTCTCTATTGGTTGTCTTTCTTCTGTTGATGCATCTGCAATGCATTCTCTGGCCTCAATTGGGCTACTTGGTAGGAATACTTCAATTCCCCCAATGATCAAAATTCTCTTCTAATTCTCTCCTGTCAACACTCCTTGCTGATCTGAACTCTCCTCTGAGTTCATGAGACTTTCAGATAGTCTCATCTCTTTCCCCTTGCCCACCTGGAAATTTGGGAATTTTCTGCTACCCACCTGGCAATCTATGAGATCATCTGATCCCATCTCATTACCCACTTGGCAATCTGAAATTTCACCACTTCCCCCTTGGTAGTACGCGATACCTTCCACTGATCTCTTTCCATTGCCCACCTGGCAATATGAATTTCCATGGCTGTCCTCCTGACAGTCTATGAGATCCTCCAGTGATATCATTCCATTGCCCACTTGGCAATTTGAAAATTAATCTCTGCCCTCCTGGTAGTTTATGAGATCTAAATCTGATCCCTCTTCCTCATCACTGAGGGTTTCTCCAACTTCTGGCTCACAGATGCGAACCAGCTCTGTGTCACTGAGTTTTTCAGCATACCTCAGCCACTTCTTCAACTCTTGTTGTTGTTTCCTGGCCAACAAATTTTGAACAGGCCATTTTTCTTTCCTCCTTAGAGGCCATTCATACACCCAATGTGTATTTGCATTCTACTGCACCCGCAGTGAAATATCTTCCATCCTCGCCCTTATCTCAATGAGATATTCATCCATCTCATCATTTCTCTGCTGCTGATGGTTCTTCTTTCCATCGCATCCATGACCTTCAGTAGCCATCTCCCTGTTCATGTCTTCCCTCCTGTCAGACTTGTTGTTGTAACTCTGCAACCGTGAGTGCTTCCAACCTTTCCTATAGTCCTCCTGACTGTCTATTGACTGTTGCACACCTTGCCACAATCATTCCAGATTTCAACACTCTGTCTTCCTTTTCCTCTGGCTCCCTCTGCCTGCAATATACAGACAAAATCAAGCTCTGATACCACTTGATGGTGTGTATCAAAGTATTTTCTTTATCTACTCTGCCTCCCTCTACCTGCAGTCTACAGATAGAAAGTGGCTCTGATACCACTTGGTGCATATCAGACTACTCCTTTTCCTCTAGCTCCCTTTGCCTGAAATATACAAACAAAATCAGGCTCTGATACCACTTGGTGCAGACCCCCCTTGCCTCAGCAAGTTCTGTGCGACCTCCCGGTCTTAGGATCGTTCTTCTCTCACGACACTGAGTTGGATTAGCTCCTTCGGCCCCTACTGGAACCTCCAATAAAATAATCCACAGATCCTTCGACGGAAAAACCCACCTGCACAATGTGCACCAGGCATGAGTCTTCACCCCCTTCTCACCAAACTCAAAATAGAGTTCTCCCTTGACCCAACGGTCCTGGCTATATTGGGATTTCGATAGCCGGGAGTTTGAAATGCAGCGACCCAAACTACCGCCTCCTCTACTTTTCGAACCCCAAAATGTTGAAATGTCAAAATGGGCTCAACAACGATTAGACTTTGGGGTTTTCAACATAAAGTGCCCTGGCTCCTTGTCCTCAGAATTTCCAAAAGTGCCGAACCCTGAAAGGGCTGGAGAGTTACAAGCTCCCCGCTTGGTCTTGTCCACGTGACCCTATCCTGTGACCTAGGGATACTCCTTCAAATGCTTTCAGGATTTCACATTATCACGAGTTGGGACTCCACGTCTCCTGACTCCTAGCCTCTCAAACACACGGGTCCCGAAATGCCGAAATGACGGTCCACGATAAAGTGCTATCGGCTTTCACGATTCAGGAAACCCTGATGCAAGCGTTCCCCCTGTTCTCTGTCTTTCAAATCCTTGGTTCCCAAAATGCCAACATCTCTCTGCTGAAAGATCAACAGTCCATATCCCTCTTGAACCAATGGCTATGATCCCACTGGATCGACGACCCACATCCTTTCAGATATTTCCTCAAAACCTTGACCGCTTGCCACGTGTCCTCCTCGATGGACAATCCTGGTCCTTTCACGAATTCTCCCTTCGCGATTTTGGTGACTCTTCACCTCTTGATCTCCCGGTGTCTGAATCCCTGAATTCCCGAAATGGCTTAGATATTTTCAGGATTTCGCAAACCGGGAGTTCACGATGCAGTGACTCCAAAATCTCTTGTCACGCCAATCCTCGAATTCCCAAAATTTGAATTCACACAATATCCGACGACTCTCGTTGGATTGGATCCAACGACCCCTATCTCTCCTGAGCTTATGGGTGATTGTAAAGGGACTCGCCTTAACCCCCTTACACCTTTGCAAGATCCAATGGCTCTTGGTTCTTCAATGCTTCTCCATGAAGTGTTCCCACCGTCCCTTCCATCTCCTCTCCTGCGCGACCTCCCAGAGGTTAAACTCAGTGCGCCTTCCTTCGAATCCGATGGTTATCGATCCTTTGCACTAGATCTTATGGCCCAGATCTATTTCTCTTCCTTGTGCACTTTCCTCTTGTTGTCTGGATGTGAAACTCGATGGTCCAGATCTCGCCTCTCCAGCTAATCTAACGGCGGTTGTACTCCCTCCTGAGGTTGAGAATTTCCTCTCTCCCCTTGGGATATTCTATGAAGTTTCAAAGGCCTCGACCTTTGCTTCCTCTACGAACTCGATTCCTTTGGATATCGACTGTGTTCTAGGAACGCTATCCCTCCTGAGCTTTGTTGATTGTGAAACCTCAAAGGCTTTCTTGACCTTCTTCTCACTTTGTTGTGACTTGGTGCACTAAGGCACTATCCTTCCTGAGCTTTATTTACCCAAGCCTCTAGGGGACTTGCCCTTCTATGTCCTCAAAGGGAAATCTGGTGTCCTCTTGACAACCTTTTTCTCAAGCCCTCCTTGCTGAGCTTAACAGAGTATTCAGTAACTCTGTGAGTGTCTCTCCTTGACACTTCTCTTCCCAATAGAACTTGAAAAGAGTCCTTTTGTGCACTCTATGAAACTGCTCAATGCCCTCCTGGCAGAGATTCACAGAACTTCAGACGTTCTGTCTTCCATGAACTTGAAACAGATTTCCTCCTATGCACACTTGCACCAACTCGATGCCCACCTAGTAGAGTTCTACAGAATCCTCAGTGACTCTGTCTTCTCACCGAATTCGAAATAGAATTATCCTCAATGCATCCTGTGCATTTTCTCAAATCCCTCCTGGCAGAACCTCTACAGAATTCACAATAATTCTGCTTCTCCTCTTTGTGCTCTCCTCTGCACAATTTCTCCTTCAAGGTTTTCAACAACCTTGAGGCTTCCTCCTTGAGTCAATGACTTCAGTTGGTGTGCCTCCTGGCACATCTTTGTCTAAAATTCCGCAGAATTCAAAAGTGCACTCCTGCACTAGTTTTTCAGAGACCACAGTACTCTGTCATGCACTCTTGCATGAAACCCCAAAGAATCCAAACCTGAAATCAAATAACTCTTAGATAGGAAAATCTATCTATCCCTGCAAATGCACATCTAACATACATCTACAGTATATCACCAACACATAAAGACATTCATTCATGAACTCACAAACTCATGAACAACAACATGTAGGAAAAATTGCTCTATTTGTATTAATCAAGAATGCCTGATTACAATGTGTTCAAGCTCAGACTGCAACAGAGTCTCGGCTCTCCTCTCCTATCTGACCTATTCTCTCTATTCTTTTCTGCCTTCTACCCTACTGAAAACAAAATAAGATGTTTTTACAAAAGGGGGATCCTTGAGCACTTCCCTCAATCCTCACCAACTCTCATTAATTTACATTCAATTACATTGAATGGCTCTCTAGTCTGAATCGGATCTAGATCTCAGCCTTACAACCATTTAAGGAAACCTTTATATAAAGCCTACGTACATGTATGGCTTTTGTCTCTTCGGCCTTACAACATTTAATACAATTTCAAAATTTGAAATTTGAATGTGAGAGGGTTGCACCTCTCCTCTCCATTGAACGTGCGCAGGTTGGTTGGCGCTTGATGACGTGGAGTGATGCTCCTGCATCAACATGATGATTTATACTCATTCTAAGGACATTGAAAGGAAATCAACTTGAAATTTGAAGATGAATTATTACTGTTATAAGGACATTTAAGTACACCACAAATAGATCATAGAGTGTATACATTTCACCATGATACAAACTATGACCATTATACATCCATATAGAATTTATATGAGACACCAAATTGGTGTATGAGACCTCCTCTGTCCAACGATTTTACTGGTAAAGTCTACGAATGTTAAGCCCTAATATTGGCCCATTACCCCTTAATTGGGGCACATTAGATTAGTAATGTTATTTTATTTATGTCGGCTTTATGCCATTAGTTATAATTATACCTCCTAGTCTCCTATATATACCAAGGAGACATTTTCATTTTGAATCATCTTGTACTTGAACATTTAAGTGGGGTAAAAGGAGGTTGCCCCCTCAAAGAGGCTTATTATCTGAAATTAGCTCTTTTTCAAGGCGTTGAGTACTTTTCCTGANGTTTTTCTATGCTATATTGATGTTTGGTTCTTAACATATGGTATCAGAGCTCAAGGTCTTGGGGTTTCGCTGCTACATCTGAGACACTGTGGAATTTTCGCTATAACTTTTTTTCTACAACATTTCAGAAGGAATGTCTTGGAGGGTATTTAGAAGACGGGTCAAGGTACGTTGGGTTCAAAATTTATCTCCTAAGGCCTTATACTTTCGGAGATATAGCCTTTACAAGATAGGGTTCTGGAATCATCCTGAAATGAGTCTTTGCAGCATTTTCGCTATAAAAATTTTGATGTAACGTTTCAGACCCTGAAACCTAGAGGAAATTTATAGACATTATCTATTTATATGTGGTAAAAATTTCAGCTTCTGGGTCATCTTAAATTTGTAGATACACCCTGTGTAAGATAGGGTATCTGACTAGTCCTATTGGCTAGTCTCAAGAAGGTGTTCCAGGTAAAACAATCATAACTTCTTCCTAGAGTATCCAAATTGGGTGGGACTAGTTGCATTGGATCGTGGACAGTCTGTAGTATTTTGGGTGCAAGTTGCAGAATTGTATATCAATTATTTTTTGTGGGGCACACTATACAAGTGAGATCTCCTGGAAAGTCCAAAAATCAGCAAGTTGTGGGGAAGTTATCGTAAATTCCACTTGGCACATCCAATTTTGATCAGACCTGTGGAATTGAAGAGAAGACATATCATAGAAATACATAAG